>CM053772.1:251585184-251610999 GCA_028658325.1 Potorous gilbertii | reverse complement strand
AAGAAATACAGGTAATGAGGAATAGAAAGTTATCTGGCCCTACAAGACAAAAGAGAAGAGGGGGTAAGGGAAGGAAGGGATGAAAGAAGAGAGGGCAGATGGGTGCTAGGGGAAATTAGAATGCTCAGTGTACTGGGGTGGGGGGAGGGAACAAATGGGGAGAAAATTTGGAACCCAAAATCTTGTGAAAATGAATGTAAAAAGTTAAATAAATAAATTTATATAAAAAATAAATAAATAGTAATAATAAAAAAAGAAATTGTAAATGAAAATTGCCCCCACCTATTAGAACCAAACTGCAAAATAAAGACAGAATCTGCTGAACACCTTCTGAAAGAAACCCCAAAAAAGAAAAATATTCCAGGAATATCATAGGCAAAACTCCAGCATGTCTAAGTCAAAGAAAAAAAACCCTGCTGCAGGCATTCAGAAAGAAGAAACTTAAGCACCAATCACCTACAGTCAGGATCATATATTTTGTTATTTGATCTTTCCATCAATTCCAAGAAGTAGGTGCTGTGAAGAATCTGAGACCAGAGACATTAAGCATTTTCACCTCCATTACTCAGCTAGTTAAGAAGCAGAGGCAGAATTCAAACCTGGGTCTTTCGTGACTCAAGGTAACACACTCGCCTTTAATCCTGCTGCTTCCTGTGGCTCCTGGCCCTACCACCTAGAACAACAAACACTGCTGTTTCTACAGCCTCGGATTTATTAATATTTCTTTTCTTTTCTGTTCTTTTAACTATATGATTAAAGAAATTTTTGCTTCATTAAAAAAAAATAAAAGAATCTAGCTTCCTTGCTTCCTCACTACGAGGACCATATTAGCATATGAAGTGTGATGCTATTGATTTTTTTTAATAGTCCTTAATGGTAGAAATTGTTTTTGCCATAGATTTGAATTTTCTTTTCGGAGCTGTTCCCTTTCCTCTTCACTTGTTTCCTATGTGACATAATTCAACTGTCTAAAAATTCTCTGTCCCTTGGGAAAATTGGTGAGCTATGTGGAATCATAGATACTAAAGGGAAATGAATCACCCAAATACAGATGTCCACAGAATTACTCCAGGACTTCTGGATGAAATGCAAATTTAATGTGAATCACCAACCAATAAAACTGCTATGTTTCAGAGATGTAATAAGAGACACATGATGTCTAGAAGGAAGAGGTTGATAATCCCTTAATATTCTTTCATGGCCAGACCACATTTGGAGTTTGGATTCTGGGCACTACATTTCAATAAAGAAATTAACAAACTCTGTAAGATCATCCATGGAGAACTGAAAAGGACCACAGAGATTATTTAATCCAACCCCCTCATTTTACAGATGAGGAAACTGAAGTCTAGGTTAACTGACCTCCCCAAAATCAAACAGTGTCAGGGGTGAAGCTTTGCCCTCTGAATCCAAAGTCAGTATGGTTTCAGTCTGTTATACTACTCTACCATACCAGATCGACCAGGAGGGTAAAGAACCTCAAAATCATGCCAAGCATGGGTTATTTGAGGAACCGAACATGTTGAGCCTCATGGAGAGGAGATTTGGTAATTAGCTCATTATTGGATCAGGGAAGGATTGAAGGATAATAGCCATCCTCAAGATATGAAGGGTTGTTCAATGGTAGTGGAATTGAAATTGTTTGACTTCGTCTCAGGAAGAACTGGAAGCAGTGCATGGAAAATACAGTGAGGTAAATTGAAGCTCCATGTAAGAAAAATATGCCTACAAATAAAGCTGTCTCAAAGCAAAATGAGCTACTTTAGGAGCAATGAGTTCCCTTCCACTAGAGATATCCAAGAAAAAACTGGATGGCCAATTGGTAGGGGTACCATAGAGGCGGAATCTTGTATAGCCATCGGATGGGTTGTATTTCATGCATTCAGAGGTTGTTGTTGCCCAGTCATTTTTCAGTCGTGTATGAGTCTTCAGGACCCCATTTGGAGTTTTCTGGGCAAAGATACTGAAGTGGTTTGTCATTTCCTTCTCTAGCTCATTTTACAGATGAGGAAACTGAGGCAAACAAGGTAGAGTGACTTGCCCAGGGTCACACAGTGTATGAATATGTGAGGCTGGATCTTAACTCAGTGATGAGGGCTGGAAGGGGGTGAGACCCCCACAAAAACCAGAGTACCAGGGGCAGGTCTCCTGGAAGGAATTTGTGGACTCAAGCGTTGTTGAGGTCAAGGTAAAGATTTATTATGCTTTTCAGCAGGCAAGATTTCTTAGGGAACCTGCAACCTTAGAAGGGTACAGGTAAAGTTTATATAGGAAATATGTGCCAAATATGCTAACTAGGTGTTTTAGGATGGAATTCGGGAGTGATTAAGAAGTGGTCAGTTCTTAAAGGAACATGCACTTTTGGTATCGACTGTGCAGATATTTTACCCAGAGTTCATCAGGAAATAGCCCAAGAGGGGCACCCTGGAGGTCCAGTTTAGACCTGAAACATCACTAAATCAACCAATGGTCAGGGATGACTGAGAAATGCCTAGGTTGTTCTCGTCAATGTCTTGTTAGACGAGATAAATGTAAGAGAGTATGCATATGTCTAAGTCTAGGATACATATGATTGGTTAGTAAGTAGTAAAGGTCTCTATGACCCAGTGCACAGCCAGATCAGCCAGTATGCAGCTGGTTCAGACTAATAAATTCTATAGGTGCATCTGGTTACTATAGCAGGAAAGGAGATAACGTTTTTTGCAGGGACAGACCATGTCCTTGGGCTAGGGAGAAACTGCCTGGGATAGTATTTTGAAGCCAAGGAGAAATGTGACTTTTAAAGAGAAATGTGATTTTAGAATTGGGTCCAAGCACATTCTCCCAAGGACCCCATCATTAGAAAGATGAGTTTTCCTGACTCCAGGCTCACTGCTCCATCCACTATGCCATCTAATTACCCTGACCATGGATCTAAAACTTGAGGAGACCTTAAGAGTCTTCTAGTCCAACTCCCTTATTTTACAGATAAGAAAATGGAGACCCATGGAATCTAGATGACTTGTCCAAGGTCACATAGTTAGAATTTTCCCCGTTTCTCTGACCCCAAATCCAGCAATTTTTTCACCACATAATGCTCCTAATGCAAAGATTTGAAGATTCTCTGATACTAACCTCATAAATGTATTCACTCATTCATTCCTTCAATCAATAAGTATTTATTAAATCCCTATTGTATTCTAGACTCTATGCTATGGTCATGCAGCTATTAACTGGTTTCCTAATTGAAATAGTTCCATGACTATAATCTCTCTGCTGGTGACACCCAGGCTATAGATCAGCTTATAAGTCATTGTTGAGAAATTTCAAAAACATAACCTGCATATATTTTGTTTGCACATAGCTACTTGTTGGAATGTTTTCTCCCCTGTTAGACTGTGAATTCTTGGACAGTAGTGTCTCTCCACTGTCTTTGTTTGCATTCCCTGAGCTCCTGGCACACAGTAGGCTCTTAACAAATGCCTTTTGACTGGACCTGGCTTGAAGGGGCAGGCATGCCCATTAGAGAATACTAAAGACATTTGATTTAGTCTTAGTGACTAGGATTGTCCTCCAAGGTGAACGAATCCATTTGGAATGATAGACTTTGCTGGTATACGCTGTTCCCCAAATATAATATTTTATTTGGATTTTTGAATAGATAATATCTTGTGGGACGCCTTCCCTCTGTGATGGCCATTACAGTCAAACTGATAGACTCTCTCAGTTCTTTTAAGCTCCTTTTTTTTCCAGAGAGATCCTGAGAGTGCAGCAGATGGTAGAGACAGACTTCTCTTTTGGAGAAGCACATGTGGTCTGCACAATAGGAGTTCTCAAAACCTCATAATTCTGGAAAATTTCCTGAGAGTGCATTCATAGCAACTCCAAGTCCAAAGGTGCTGAAATCTAGCCTTCCAGCTAAAAAAAGGAGAGTTTATCTGTCAAAGAGCCCCAAGTTTATTTTCCTAAATGTAGAGTCCAAATAACAAGTAATATTGAGTCTGAGGAAGCAGCTGACAATATAATGGCTAGGGCTCTGGCCTAGAGTCAGGAAAACCTGAGTTCAGATCAACCTCAGTCACTTACTAGCTATGTGACCCTGGACAATTCACTTAATGTCTATTTGCCTCAGTTTCCTAAACTGCAAAATGGGGGTAATCATAGCTCCTTCCACTTAGTTTATTGTAAAAATCAATGAGACAATATTTATCAGAGTGCTTAGCATAGTGACTGACATATAGTAAGTATTATATAAATACTTATTCACTATCCCTTTAAGGACTTGAGATCTCTGAGTTTCATTAGAAAGGGAGGGATAGTGTATTGATTATTTGTGGGCTATTGTGAACCTTCATAGTGTTTTCCACATCTGTTTATGGGTCACTGTGAATCTTTTTCTGCATTTTCTATATGGTGAAATAAAGGCTTTCATTTTTTAAATGGTACCTTTAGGGATTTTATAAAAGCTAAGGACAATTTTGCCCCCATCTATGGAGATATAGATACAGATTATTCTGAATTTTCTTACGGTCAGGGCAAGCCAATATTAAACCTGGCTCATACAATTCCAGAGCTTGGAGCATGGGGTCATACAGTACATACATTTTGGATCTGGTTCCACCAGCTCATATTTTCAAGTACAGCTAATAATTTATCAAGAACATCAAAAATTGTCCAGGAACTCAGAATGTGAATCTTTTTAAACATTAGAGACAATGTGATATAGTAGATAGAAGACTGACCTTAGAATAAGAAAAAATTGATTTTTAGTCCTGACTCTGATACATGTTGACTGTGTAACCAACTCTGCAGAAATGGCCAATCCACATTGGTGGAAGAAATTTTCTACCATGGGAGCTCCTCCTACTGATCAAATTATAGGTCTCAATCCACTTTCTCTGCTACCCCCACTCCCTAAAACAATGCTCTTTATTACAAAGTCCCACTGGAACAATCATTCAATGAGTTTTATTAACTGTCACTGTGTTAATCATTGAATAGACAAATAAGATATATCCTGCCCTCAAGGAATGCACATTCCACTAGGTTTCTAGGATATAGCTAGTATCCTCCCGGTTTTTAAACCTGCTATTAATTTTAACAAAACATTAAGGGGCTAAATAGTAGTGACATTTGAAGGACTTTGGGCCATGTGAAGAGTGTTCTCACTTTCCTGTTGGACATCATGAGCCTTTGTGAGATGAAACATCAACTCTGGAGGCTGGAAGGGAAATGGGAAATCCATTGTGTCTAGGGGGCTGGAAACTAGTGAATAATTGATAGTTTAAGTATTTTCACCTTAAACCTGCACACCCAGGGACATGATGTAATCCTGGACGCTATGGGAACAGCTGCCTTGCCTCTCATGTTCTGGACAAGACAGACCTCTCAGGTATTTTGATAATTAGTCCTTGGAGAAGCAGAGACGATAGATCTTCTCCTAGATCTCTAGAAAGGGAGTTGTCGGCAGAGAACCATCAATTTAAATAGCTAGCCAGCATGACCTGGACAGTTCCATAATTACATCTGGCCGGAAAGCTCCGTGCCAGCCACAGACTTCTGGTGGGGTGTGTCTGTTCTCTAACTCTGTTTCCAGGAGGTTAGGTATGTGTTGATGTAGTCTCATGCTTTTTCCTTTGGATTCCTGTGTCTCAACTCATTTAAATCTTTCAACAGAGCTGGTTTATGTTTGCAAATGTGTTTTTCCTTTTTGTCTCCCTCTGGGTCATCTGTAAGGATCTGTCCATAGTAAATTTTCATTACTCTGAATGTATAGATCCAAAGGAACAAGCAGGTTGTGTAACCCCTCCCCTCCCCCCTGTGTAATTACCAAGAAGAAAAATGTTCTGGATGATGTCATTGATACAGGGGAGGAGAAGGGAGCTGAGTCCTGGTTTGATGGGAACATCTCACAGCTGCCTGCCCAGGAGGGAGCAATTGCAAACCTAAGGTATTGGAGCCAAGAATTTGGAGGTACCGGCTTCATCTAGGGAGTAAAACACAGCAGGGAGAAAGAAGGTGGAGGGAAGGTGGGTGATAATTAAGATGAGAAAAAGGAGAGCTAAGGTTTCAGCAGAAACAGGGACCAACAGAACATAGTCATGAATGTTCAGACTTTCATTATCCTGCCTGAAGCTTTCAGATTTTCAGTGGGATGAAGCGTTAGGCCCAATATTTTCTGGCAGGGGCTCCTTGCTGCTTCTAAGTAATCTAAGCATCAAGAGGATTGTATAATGGAGTCATACCCTCCAGACATGACCTTCTTTGGACTCAGGACTATGGGGCAAGATCCCTTTCATCCATTTCTCTCTGAAGTACTGTGTTAAGTTTTAAAATGAAATTGAGAAGCTGGAAAGTACCCAAAGAAGGGCAATAAGGACAGTAAAGGATCTCATATTCATACTGTAAGGAGACCAGTCAGTTGGAGGTATTGGTGATGGACTGGAGAGGAGGCTGGAATGGAGAAGGAAAAGGCAAACAGGACACAGTCGCTATCTTCAAAGGCTTAAGAAAACGCACAGAAGAGAAATCAGGCTTGCTCTGTAGATCTAGAGCAGAATACAACCTCCTTGAAGGCAGGCACGTGTTCGGTTTTTACTTTTTATCCTTCATTCAGTCATTTTCAGTTGTATCTGACTCCTCATGACCCCATTTGGGGCTTTCTTAGCAGAGACCCTTTAATGGTTTGAATTTTTTTCTCTAGTTCATTTTGCAGACAAAGAAGATAAGACAAACAGGGTGAAGTGACTTGCCCAGGGTCACATAGCTAGTAAATTTCTGAGGCTAGATTTGAACTCAGGTCCTCCTGACTTCAGGGCCAGTTGCTCTATCTACTTTGCCACCTCGCTGCTTTGTAACCGTCCCACCTAGTAGACAATCAGCAAGCATTTATTGCACATCTTTTATGTGCCTGGAACTATTAGGCACTGGGGACACAAGTATAATGAATGAACCAAGGCCTAGTCAAAATGAGCTTACATTATAAGAGTGCATAGTGAATGCTTTAAAAAGATTTCCTGACTGAAAAACAAATAATACTAGTTGGAAATTTCAAAGAAGCAAATTTAAGCCTGATTTCCAAGGGATGGGGGAAGCAGGGAGGGAACTTCCTAACTATTAGAACTGCCCTTGAAAGGCAGAGAGTTCCTGCTTCCCAGAGGTCTTCAAGCAATGACAGGTAGGTAGGTAGGCAGGCAGGCAGACAGGCAGGCAGGAAGGAAGGAAGGAAGAAAGGAAGGAAAAAAGGGAGGAAGGAAGGAAGGAAAGAAGGAAGGAAGGAGGAAGGGAGTGGGAGGGAAAGAAGGTAAAAGAGAGGGAAAGATAAAGGAAAGGAAAGGAAAGGAAAAAATGAGGAAGGAAAGAGAGAGGGAGTGAGGGAAGGAAGGAAGGAAAGAGGAAGAGAAGGAAATAAAAGCACATATTATGTGCTTACTATCTTCCAGACTCTTTTTTAAGTATTGAATGACCGTTCATCAAGTATGTTAGAGAAATATAATTCAATTTCCAGTGTGGGTTAGACAAAATATTCACAAAAGTCCCTTCCAACTCTTAAATTTTGGGATTCTGTGATAGCTGTATGGAGATCTTAGTTACCAGAGGGAGGATTCAGTAGCAGGAAACCTGGAGCTGTCAAGGTAGGAGAGTGAGAGGTGTGTAGACATGATCTTTGGAAAGAAATAGGTATTGATCCTGAACTGTGAGGGTAGTAATTAGTTTCAGTCTTCTGGGTGGCAAGTTGCTGGTGATACTTCACCTAATACCATTTACCTGTGGTAGGCGGAAAAGCAATGTAACTCTGTGCGTATGTGTATGTGTGTGTGTGTGTGCGTGTGCGCGTGCATGCTTGTATGTGCACCCACGTACATGACAAAGATAGAGACAGAGAGATTAAATGACAGTTGGAAGAAGGCTCCTTGATGAAAGGATTAATAGATTAAGTTGCCAAGAAGGTGCCAAACCACATCAGCAGAGGCACGTGTCCTTATCTGGCTGTTCTCCATATCCATGACATTATAAGTCTAGTTCCTATCAGTGTGATAGGTACCATCATGTCAAGCAGAAGATGGGCACTTGTGATGATCTTGGTGGTTTCTGGTCATCTTAGGGTCTCCTCTTTGTTTCTATGAGGTCTGTATGATTCCTAACAGGATCCTTAGCAACATAGGAGAGCTAGGTGTATGTCCTATGGAGTTGTTACTAGGGCATAACCTCAGAAATGACAAGTGTCCTTCTCTGGATTTGAGGAACAAACTAGAGCAGGAATGTAGAAAGAGCCATCAATTAATCATCAAACCTAACATATGCAGGACACGTGCTGACTACTGAGGCAAGAAACGATGTTCAAACAAGACATGATGTCTATTCTCATGAAGCTTAAAGTCTTGGGCAGACTCTGAGGCACTAGACCAAAGCAAGGTAGATTCTCACAGACTCAGCTGCTGCTTGTTAGAAGTGGCATGCCCCCAAAGTTCCAACATCTTGGACTTTAACAGTAGGTCAGATCTACAAGAAAGCTTTAGGAAATAAAAGGTCAATTCTCCACCTCTACTCGTTGATCATAGAGCTCATTAGATAAACTGAAGATGCAGGGATTCATGAAATACAGAATGTCTGCTCTTCCCTACTGCTAGAGGAAATTACTACGGAATAGCCATGAATTAATGCTCTCTATATATATTCTCCTAATGTTCCTAATAGGCTAAACATGGTGAATAAATGATAAGCAACAAAGGACTTTGACTTATTCATTAACTCTTCCTAAAAGTAGTTGGTTCCAGCTATGTTATTAATTTCAAGTGTGAACTTCAGGTAAGTCACTTAAATTATGTGGGTCTCCGTTTTTGTAATAACAAAGCAGCTGGACTAGATGGTCTCAGGGCCCCTACAACTCTAATATTTTCTAGTTCTGATAAATGTATCCTACATTACTGTTCAGGTGGTCTTTGTTCCTTCCAGAGTCACTCATTTATACATTCACTTCCCATCAATGCTTTTCATAGCCTTGTAGTATAAACAACCTGGCAGATCACACAGACCCTTAAACAGAAGTAACCTCAGAGGCTTAGCTCAGTTTCTTCCTTGTGCAGATGAGGGAACCTTATGAGAGGTAGAACGGTGAAATAAATAGGATTGGTCTAAATGACTGTAAGTGACTGTAAAACTTGACTATAGGACTCAATTTTGCACCAACACATACTGACTATGTAAGCCTGGGTAAGGCTCAAGGTAACCAAGACTGTAGGCTGCAAAGAATCCAATAAGCTTCAGTAGAGAGAGTTTCCTTATCTGGAAGTTCAATGGCATTAGAGATCTAGTCTTTGTCTATGCGGTAAGGACTATCACATCATGTGGAACAGAGAACCAGTCTTTATTCCTCTAGTCAGGCAGCTTGGTGGCGTCATAGTGGATAAAGCACTGGGATGGGAGCCAAGAAGATTCATCTCTCTGAGTTCAAATCTGGCCTCAAGACACTTACAAGCTGTGTGACCCTGGGCAAGTCACTTAGCCCCATGGGCCTCAGCTTCCTCATCTGTAAAATGAACTAGAGAAGAAAATGGCAAATCACTCTAGTATCTTTGCCAAGAAAATACCAAAAGGGGTTATGAAGAGTCAGAAATGATTAAAAAATGACTAAACAACATTCCTCTAATCAGTGGTATAGCTAAATAAGGTTTGGTGAATGATGTATGTCAGACAGTATAAAGACATGGCTGCTATGTTGGGGATGGCCCTCTGTGCTTCATCAGAACTAGGCTACTCTCTGCCCAACAAATATGCCCTGTTCTCTCATGCCTCCATGTTTTCTTCTCAGGCTATGCCAAAGACTTGGAATGCTTTTCTTCCCTCTCCTTTCCATCAAATTTCTACCTTTCCTTTGAATCCTACTATAAATGCCACCATAAATATAGCCTTCTGTAGGAAGTCTTTCAGAATCCCTGCCCTTCAAATCAGAAGGGATCTATCCTCTCCCCAATACCATTAATAGCATTTTCAACCATATAATGTATTTATCATGTAATAATTATTATGTCCATGTTCTAATCTAATTGCCTTACTAGACTGTAAGGTCCATGAGGACAGGAGACATAGCTTCTCTAAACTGTTTTTTAATCTCCCCCAGTGCCTAGCATTGTGTTTTGGTACAGTTACAATTTAATAAATGCTTGTCATTGCTACAGTCACTATGAGAAATTAATAAGGCCATGATCCAACTACTCATCTGTAGTAGTAGTAGTAGTAGTCATGCCTTCTAGGTCATAGAATTTAGAGCTAGAAGAAAACGTTGAGATCACTTATCCAATATCCTCAATTTACGGAAGATGAAATGGAGGTCAAGGTCACATGACCTTGGCAAGGAGCAGAACCAGGATTTGATCCCAAGATGATGGACTTCATAGCCCATGTTCTTTTCTCTGTACCTTGGAAGGCATCAGCCATACCTAAATTAGCAGTGACCTTTTCTTATGATTTTTTTATAAGTAGAGGAGCTCTGGTTTTCTAATACCATCAATCCACAAGAATACCAGCAATTCCCCTTTAAATATTGTATGGACTTCCCTAAGGATTTCAAAGAACTTCTAGAAAATTCTAACCAATACACAAGTGTTATGGTCAGGCTGAATCACTGCTTGAAGTCAGCCTTGTACCTTTGTACTAAAGAAAAGAGGAGAGGAAAGAAAAATGGGATGGAAGTGCATTGTACATACTCCAGGAATCAGGTGGGCAGCCATGGTGTGATAGTAGATTAAGCATAAATAAAATCACCTGTGTCCAAATCCTGTCTTAATCACTAGGTTTGTAGCCCTAGGAAAGACACTTCATCCCTCTGACCCTCAGTTTCTCCCTCCATAAACTGGAGATAATCCTATCATGTACCCCATAGGATTACGGAATGCACCGAATGAAATAATGCATGTAGAGGGTTCATAAATTTTAAAGAGCTATAGAAATGGTAGTGATGGCGATGTTGATGATGACAAAATATTGATGGCATAAAGGAATCATGGAGGAACAGTAACCCTCCTGAACAGCCCCTGGAAATTCTTTGAGGACAGGAAGTGTTTTATCTTGGTTTTCATATACCCAGTGCCTGGCACCTTGAAGACACTTTATATGTTTTCATAAAATTAAAATAAACTTCTTTGGATTGGGGACAAGACAACCCAGCATTAATTGCTGCTATAAATCTCAAGTTATTGAAATGAGTGTGTATATAAGTTAACCTGGAAGTCAAAGGTAGACAGCTAAAATGATGAAGTAGAAATGTGACTTTAGTCCCTCAGGGTCCTTCTCCTTACCCACTGCACCTCCCTCCTTAACTGCCTCTGTCCTTCAGCACCATCTCTCTACCTCCTTTAATCATCCAAGGTCCTCTTTTTGTCTCCCAGAAACCACCCAAAACTGTCCAGAAAGCCCCGAAATGATTCACTTCGAGGTAGAATTGATTCAATATCTCCACTGCGCTGCTCAGTGTTCGGAATACTCTGCATTTGTGTAGGGATTGGCGCCCTCAGAATGCTCTACCCTAACACCTCACCCAGTCAGTCAGTAAGGATTTATCAGGTACCTACTATGTGCCAGGCTCTTTGCTAAGTGCTGTGAAGCTACTGAACTAACAACAAAAAGTAAAAGACTGTCCCTGTCTTCAAGGAGTTCACAATCTAATAAGCAAATTTTAAATAAACCGAACAACACAATATAACACAAAACTATGCTAAGTGGAGGGAAGGAGTGGTTCATAGGCTGTCCTTGGAAAATAAAAAAAAATGGAGGGATGGGGTTGGTGGAATTGTTTTGACCATATGTCCAAAGGCTGTAACAAGGAACATCCTCTCATGGGATGCTTGGCAATCTTACATTATTGCGATTATAAACATTTACTCATCATGAAAATAATTTTGGTTTATGAGCCACCATCTATTACAAAGAATGAAGAAAGAAAAATCCCATGAAGAACTTGAGAACACATAAAATTATATAAATATATACTTTCATACTTGGTGGCAAAAGTGGGAATAGGTAAGGCTGATGAAAAGTTTTTTGGAAGATAAGGTTCAGAGGTCAAGCCTTGTGGACCACAAAAAGCCTCGCATCATTTAACTATGAATATTTTATTTGAGAAAGGAATTAGAAGTCATAGGTCATGGTAAGCACCAAATATCCCCACCCCCAAATGAAATCTATTATATTTTAATGATAAGAAATGACTCATTACTGATGTGGCAGTCATTTCTGAATGAGTTTTCTATATACAATCTGACCAGGCTCACTTGGCTCGCTTGCTCTAGTGAAAATCAAAATTAATACAGTTAGAAGAAAAAATAAAAATGAGAAAAGAGATACAATGTACAGTTCAAAAGATTCCAACCTGAATCAGTTAAAGATATTGTTGACTGACCAAGTTTGTCCTAGAAAAAGAGATGATTCCACTGTTCTTTGAAGAAGTGAGGGGCCACTGGTATGGAATACTATATATACTGTCAGTCTTAGTTATGAGTTGGACAATTTTCCTTTTAATACTTGGCAAAATAATTTGTTTCCTTTTAACTCTCATTGTTATTCTTTGCTGAAGAAGATTAGGGTGAGGTAAGGAAGGGTAAGGAAGGGAGATAAATGTAAAAATAAATGTAAAATAACAAATAAATGTAAAATAGCGAATAAATGTTAAATAAATATAAATAAATGTATAATGTAAATATACATTTAATGTATATAAATAATAAATAAATGTAATAAATAATACATGTAAAATAAATAAATGCAATAAATAAATTAAATAAATGTAAATATAAAAACAAATGTAAAAAAACAAATGATGTTAATAATAAATGATATTGCTATGTTAAAAAATATTCTATAGGCATTATTGAGGCTATATCCACCATGACACAAACATCCTGGTGTAAACAGCACATGATACATCCTCCCTACCATCTACATTCAAATGATACTTTAACAATTTACTAAGGAAAAGCAAAATCAGTAGATGTTTTTCATTATTCATAGGGTCATAAGATCACAGATTCAGAGCTAGAAGTAATCTCAGAGGTCACATAAGTCAATGCCCTCTTCCTTTTTTCTTTTTTTTTTTAATAGATTAAAAAAATGAACCAAATAGTGATTTGTTCCAGGTCATGCAAGTAACAATATCCCAAGCAGGATTTGAACCAAAATCCTAGGATTTCAGTGCTCCTTCTTCTAAAGAGATTCTGTATGTAAAATACTGTGTAATCCCTTAAAGTGCTAGATAAATGTGTAATTATTAGTAAAAATATTCATACTCAGTACTAGAACTATCTATCATCAGAAGACAAAATATGTGTGTGTATGTGTATGTGTCTTTGCACGTTGAAAGCCTTTAATATTTCTTGATTTGAAATGTCCCTTCCCCTTATCTCTTTTGCAGGTTCTCCTCTCTTTCCTCTTCTGATATTCAAAGTCAAATTGGCTATAAGGTAGATGAATAGAGGTTTGGTTTATAATCTGCCAGGGTTACTCTACCACTGGTTTCTGTGTCTGCTGAGTCTGCCAGTATTCTAGAGATTGTTCAGATAGAACTGACTGAAAGGATATGAATTAAATGCCTACTGTATGCAAGGCAAGAGGAAGTCTGATGTAGTGGATAGAATATTAGATTTGAGATCCCACATCTCTGGTACGTGATCATGGGCAATCTCTCTGTGTCTCAGGTATCTCTTTAAAATAATAAGTTTTAGACAAAATGGCCATCAATTTTGCACATTTGTGAAGTCATAGGTTATTGACAGCAATAAATGCCTAGTAACATGTAAGGTCTATGAGAGTAAGAACTACTCTATTTTCATAATTTTAAATCCATTACCTAGCACAGAGCCTAGCACATGGTAGGTACTCAATTAATGCAGGGACTTCATTTCTGCCTTTGTATCAACCAGTGCCTAGCAATGTCCCTGACACATAGTAGTCACTTAATAAATACTTGTTGGTTGGATGGTCAGTTGATTGATAAATGATCTATCAAATGTGTTTCAGGGAAAGGATGTGAACATTATTATAGGAGGTAGGAGGGAATAGGAAGAGATTCCAGGAAAAGTCAGTAGACCACTTTGGCTGGCATGTTAAGTAGGTGAAGAGGTTTCATGCAAGATAATTTTGGAAAGTTAATTTGGGGACAACTTGATGGAGGACTTTAAATTCAGAGTAAGTAAATTTATTTTTATTTCAGAATCAAACACAATCAGCACCAGGGAATTAAGAAGATTATTTTGGCATCTGTGGGATTGGAGAGGGAAAAACCTTAAAGCAAGGTAGTCATTTAGAATGCTGTTCTAACAGCTAGAGGGGATGAGGGATTGAGCTGGGGCAGAGGAGAGGGTATGTGATAATAGGAACACAGAGGCTGGGACAGATGTAAGGGAAATTTATTATGGAGATGAGATAAAAGAATAATAGGACCTTAGATCTGAAGTGGAAAGGAATCTCAGAACTCACCTTGTCCAACTCCCTTCATTTTAACGATGAAAAAAGTAGAAGGAAACAAGTATTTATTAAGCACCTAATATATGCCAGGAACTGTTCTTAGCACTTCTTTTTACATATATTATCTTATTTGATTCTCACAACAAATTTGTAGAATAGGTGCTGCTATTATCCCCATTTTAGAGTTGAGGAACTGAGGCAAGCAGAGGTTAAGTGACTTGCCCAAGGTCACACAGTTAATATCTGAAGTTGGATTTGAACTCAGGTCCTCCTGACCCCAGACCTAACACTTTCACCACTGTGTTGTCTTCAGTCCAACTTTGAATCAAAATTGATTGATGACAGAGGAATAGGGGAGAGAGGGAGGTAAGACTCAAAGATGCCTCTGAGACTTGGAGCCTAGATAAGTGGGAAGATGGTGGGAGTCATTCTCCAAAAAGCAAAGTTGTGGTATAGTAAAAGGCCACTGCCTCTGGAATCAGAGGACATGGGTTCATATGTTGTTTCTGCTACCTATTTCCCTAGGCAAATCACTTCACTTCCCTTGGTCTTAGTTTTTGTCATTAGGAAAATAAAGGAGTCTTTCTAGATGGTCTTTCCGTTCTAACTCCCTGAGAGTGAGGGAGGGAGAGAAATATTTATTAAGCACTATGTGTCAGGCACTGTAATGAGAACTGAAGGTCACTGAATTTGGCAGTTCCCTCTTCTCCTCCTCCAGAAGTTTTGTTCTCTCTTAATTGGAGTGCCTGCAATTTATATTTAGTTATGGTTTTAAAGGGTCTTCCAACATTTAAACGAAGGAAGGAAGGAAGGAAAGAAGGACGGAAGGAGAAAGGGATGAAGGAAGAAGGGAGGGAAGGAGGAAGAAAGGAGAAAGGAAGAAATATTCCTTACCTGATAGCTAATCCTTCTGTTGATGGATCTACCTAAGTTTAGCTAGCGCAATACAATGAAAGAATCACTGACTGTGGAACTGGAGATTCTACATTGTTGACTATTTCTTTCCCTTATCCTCTAGAACATTGCCTTCTCTTGGGTCTCTTCCTACTTATGTGACTACTCTTTATTGGTCTCCATTGTCCTCTTCCATCCCCTTAAGTATGGAAGTCCCACAAGGCTCTGTTCACAGCCCTTTTGTTTTTGTACCATCTCCCATGGCTTCAGCTATCACCTCCATGTAAATACCTAATGCCTGAATCCATATAATAAATTCTGATAAGATCTTAATCTCACTTCTGAGCTCTCTAGCTCCTAAATTTCCATTTGCTTCCTGGATATCTCCACTTAAGTGCTCCTCCAGTATTGCACACATTATGCCCCAAAATGAACTCTTCATTTTCTCCAAATCTGACCTATGACCCATCAAAGCTTGTGATCCACTAGTGGAAGGTAACCTTTGAGGACCTTGGATTGCCTCCATTTCAGAATGGAACATGGGAGTGACTTAAAAGAATATACTATGGCTAAAGAAAAACCTATTTCTAAGAAGATTTATGTTAGTCAACATTTTGAATACATAACCTGTTTTAC
The DNA here is from genome assembly GCA_028658325.1 of Potorous gilbertii. Taxonomy (NCBI): domain Eukaryota; kingdom Metazoa; phylum Chordata; class Mammalia; order Diprotodontia; family Potoroidae; genus Potorous; species Potorous gilbertii. The sequence continues at coordinate 251,595,033 of CM053772.1, read as the reverse complement.
TTTTGAGAAGCAAATTATGATATTTTTATCTGGTACCTAGGGGAATATTTTGCCCCTGTGTTTTGAATATAATGTTCCTAAATTCAGGTCAGAAACAGGATTGTACATAAAGCATAATGCACATTAAAAATTAATTCTTTATGAAGTGATAGAAAGTAAATTTCATTTCCAAATTGCATTCTTTGAACTGAAAATGAGCATATGATGGCTATGTCCATATACATTGGTGAAGTTGAGAACAGAGAACAGGATCTGAATAATTCAGGAGAGAAACACTAGTTAACTTCACAAATATTTATTAGAAACATGTTATGGCCAGACACAGTGCTAGGCCCTGCAGAGACAGAGGCAAAAACAAAAACAAAGCCGTCTTAGCTCTGAAGCATCTAACATTATCCAAGAGGCAAAGGAAGATATATACAGAAAAGTAAATAATATGCAAAAGAATACAAAGCAATTCTAAGAAGGTTTGAGAACTAAATGTGGGGATCAGGAAAGGTCACAAGTAGTTGATAGTACATGAGATAAGATTTTCTGTAAGCTAAAGACCCTAAGAGTATGAAAAAAGAAAATGAGTCAACTCGACCTAGAGTATGTAGGAGAGGCTTGGGGAAGGACTTTGATGAACTGGGATTAATCCAGATAATTGCCTCAATTTTCTTTTTCCCCTTTGAATTTATAGGTGCAGTACACACTAGGTATTGGGGAATATTTTAGCTAATGAGCTGGGAAATTTTCTCAGTTCCAGGCCATAAAACTGTCTATCAGCACCTAGACAGATATAAGATGTTTATTTCCATTTGATTCAAGATGCATTTTCTGAGCACTAATTCTGGGCAGGGCATTAGGCTAGGTGTTGGGGATACAAAAACATAAATGAATGCCAGTTCCTGACCTCAGGGAGCTTTCCATCTCCTGGGCATGAGACTGGGGACTGATAAGATGGGATGGGAATGGTTCAGTCAAAATAGATCATGGAAACAGGTTAAGTAAATACAATATAATTTGAGGAAGAAGGGAGCACTGACCACTAGGGGAACCTGGAAAGGCTTCCTGTGGGAGGGATCTCCTGAGCTGAGCCTTGAAGAAATAGAGAAAGCAACAATTACATCATCATCAACAACAACATGTGTATATAGTACTTACCATGTGCCAAGCAATGTGCTAAGCACTTTACAGTTGGTATCTCCTTTCATCCTCACAACAATCCTGGAACTAAAGGGCTAAGAAAGCTAAGCATTCTAAGAGGCAATAAGGAGGGAGTACCTTCCAGGCATGCTAGGCAGCTTGTATAAAAGCTTAGAGGTGGAAGATGAGGGAATGTCAAACATACCAGTTTAGTTGGAATATATAATGCATGCAGGAAAGAGATGTGAATGATTTTATAATCTAGTCATCCTTTCACCCTACTTCTCACTCATCTGTACTTCCCTCACCCTCGCCCCATTCTAGACACTATTCAATAAAGGCCATTTTTACAGATTTGTGCCAGGGAGGTGACAAAAAACAGCCTAGTGTGAACTTGTCAGTGTAAACCCCTCCCAGCTCATGTAGGAAAGAAATAGGTCATTCAGAACTGTCACTGGATGTCAGGACCAGAGGATTTCCCTTCATTGACATCTTGGTCAGTTAGAACCTGATCAGCCACAAAGCGATACTCTAGGTATTGGGCAATCTAGGGAGACCTGTAGAAGCCCTAGATACCAAGAGTGAGTCTATCTGACGAGTAGGGATTGGATTCCATAATTCAAAGGGGATAGTTTCTATACTCTGGGTTTTTGTTGGTGTTGATTACCCTAATGTGACACAGACTCGGATCCCCAGGACTATAAGATCGACGAATTAGGGTTAGAATGGACCTTAGAGGTCACTGAATATGATCACCTAATTTTACAAATGAGGAAACAGGCCAACAGAAAGGCCTAGGTGGGGTAGGGGTGGTGTGTGTGGGGGGAAATCATACCACTAGTAAGTGTCTGAAGCAAGGATTTGAAAGCAAGTCTTGCTAATTCGAAATATGGCACCCAATCCATGTGCCATATTGCTTCCCAAGTCAAGGCCATGCAAGGAGACAGCTGTGTTAGAAGCCCAGCAAAGACTAGCTACAATCCACTCCAGTACAAAATTAACTTTCACTTCAGTTTGGCTCATCCAACACAATCCTAACATTACCAAAGCCCTGAAGTGGAAGGGACTCTGAGAGATTTCCACAATCTGATTCCCACCAGTTTTTTCTAGACACTTTGCCATACTCTCTTTCATGCCCTCTCCATTTCAGGCAAACTGACCCATTGACCCTGTTCTTTTTGCAGGGACTGTCCCACATGACTGAAACACCTCCTCTCTTCATGTCTTTCTCTTAGAGTATTTGGCTTCCTTCAGGACTCCAGAGCTGTCTCCTACACAAGCCTTCCCTAAAAATCCCTCCAGTTGATTTATCTTCCCCTTCTCAGTTTTATATGTCCTTATCTGTCTACCTTTGTGTTGTCTTCAGAAGAATGGAAGCTGCATGAGGGTAGGGGCTATTTTCTTTTCATCTTTGTGTACCCAGTACCTAGTACAATACCTCACATGTAATAGGTCCTTAATGAATATTTGTTGAATTGAATTAAATCTAGTTCAATCAGGACAGGAATGGCCTTGGCAACACCTGCCCCTAAGAAGCAATCTGGATGCTATTTGAAGAATTCCATCGAGAGAGGATCTCTTTGCCTTCTGACTCAGCTCATTCCACACTTGGACAGTTATGTGGGCTCATCATAACACATCTAGCCAAACTCCTCACTCAACAGATAAGGAAATTCAACCCACAAAGGTTAAGTAACTCCACCAAAGTCATGCAGGTAGCAAACACATAGCCCTGTTTGGATATTTTCCTCTCATTAAGCCAAAATCTGTCTCTGAAACTTTCAATTTTCAGTTTAGGGTGACTTTTGTTCTTTCACTCCCTTAGGGCAAAAAAACTGTCTGATCCATTTCTCTTCCAGACTTGTCAAATATTTTAAAATATCAATCAATGCTTCCTGTCTCCCCCAGCCCTCAATTATGCATCATGCTCTCACCTCTGGATTAACTATCCCCAGATCCTTTCATGAATTCTCATATATTTTCCCATATAGTTTCCTCTTAGCACCCCAGATATATTCTTTTGACGGGATACTGGTTTATCTATTTGTTCTTTAATCATTTTCAGGCATGTCCAACCTTTTGTGACTCTTTTTGAGATTTTTTTGGGAAAGGTACCGGAGTAGATTGCCATTTTTCTTCAACCAATTTTACAGATGAAGAAACTGAGGCAAACACAGTGAAATGACTTTCCCAGGGTCACACAGTAAGGTCAGGTTTGAACTTGGGTCCTTCTGATTCCAGGGCCACCTACCTGCCTTAGTTTGCCTACATTCTTGCACAAACATGGTGCCCAGAACTGATCACACTAGTCTTCTGGGGTATGAACAGGACAAATATCCATTAGACTATCACTACCCTTGTTCTGGACATTATGCTTTTTATAATGCAGCCTAGTATGAATTAGTTTTCTGTGGAGCCACCCTATTACACTGGCATTTCATGTTGAACTTGAAATACACTAAGATATATGGATCATTTTTTTTTAAATAGGATCTATTGTTCTGCCATTCCAATTCCATCCTGTGCTGGTAAAGTTGATTTGTTTTCAACCCAAATGCAGAATGTTAAAGTGGAGCCATATTAAATATGGTCTTACTGAATTTTGTGCATTGTTGAAACCTCTCAAGATCCTTTTGGATTCTTACTGGCATCCAATGCATTAGCTATACTTCCAAGCTTTTAGTTGTTTGAACATTTCATAAGGATATCATGTATGCCTTTATCCAAGTCGCTGAAGAAAATGTGAAGTGATGAAAAGCCTGGGTCAGAGTCTGGGAGATTTCCACTAGAAACTCCCTATCCCATCTGACATTCAATCATTGTTACCTACTCTTTGGGTCAAGCTATTCAAACAATTCTAAATTTACCTATTTGTGAGAGACGGCATGGTAAATTGGAAAGAGAATTGGTTTTGTAGTCAAAAGGTATGGGTTCAAATCCAACTTCTGTCATTTACTACTTGGGTAATATTGGAAAAATTACTTCCCCCTTGTAGACCTCAGTTTACTCATCTATAAAATAAGAATGTTGGACTAGATTGCTTCTAAGATCCGTTTTGATTCCATATCTATGATACTGTTATCATCTAGCCTACTTCTCTCTGTCTCATCCACAAGAACAGCGCTAGAGATTTTGTCAAATACTTTGCTCAAATTCAGACAATTTATATTTATTCTATCAAATAGCTAACGTGTCATTTAGCTTGTCTGCATCTTTTTGCTTCCCAATGCAATCATCCAGGCCATCAGTTCTCCTTCCAGGTTCTGCTTTAGACAAGCATGTCATGTACGCCTTTATTTGAGTCATTGATAAAAATGTTAAACGGCACAGGGCCAAATGAAATTCTCTGGGGTGTCCCACCTGAGACCTCCTTCCAAGTTGACATTGAATCACTAATGAATACTCTTTGACTGCTGCTTTTCAGTCTATTCTGAAACCACCTAATTGGACTATTGTCTAGCTAACATCTCTCCATCTTATCCGTAAGAATGGCCAAAGAGATTTTGTCGAATGCTTTACTGAAATCTAGGTAAATTATATAACCGACACAGTATATGTAGCCCATTGTTCTAGCCTGTCAAAATCTTGTTGGATCCTGACTCTATCACCTACCATGTTGCCTATCAGGGTTTTGTCCAAGTCAACAGCAGAAATTTTGAGCTCAAACTTCTTCAACATTCACAAACCCAACCATTCAGTCTTGATGAGGAAGAAGAATCTATTGGGAGTCCAACCTGCAAGCATTTTTATGAATTTTACATCTTAGAAGGACAAGTTATGCTACTTAGCATGATGGCTTCTCAAATTCCCTTTGAAAGCTCCCTTGACTTTTATACACTACAACAGTTCCATTTGGCATAGAGTCAGATGTCAAGATAAGTACTTCTGTGCATTGAACAGTTTTCAGGCTTTCTAATGAAAAGCTCAACTCTTCTAGCTGGGTTCACATCTAGTTTAGCTCATACTTAGTTAACGGATGTCAGTTAGAGTCATTGGATTGAGAGTCAGAGACAGAAAACTTGGATTTCAACCCTGACACTGTTTCTTAGTATCTGTGTGATTGTGGTCAAGTCACTTAGCCTATTTCTTCCTCAGTTTCCTCTAAAATGAGTCAATAGGTATATGCTAGATCTTTTCTGGCTATAAATCCTGGGACTCGATAACCTAGATTCTAATCCAAACTATGTGAATTAGGGGATTCACTTTAGATCTCTTTGCCTCATTTCCCTTACTTTTCAGGGACTCCAACAGATGACTTCTGAACGTCTTATAATTCTAAATTCCACAACCTTAGTTTGAATGTATGTGATACAATCTGCACCCACTATTGCTAATTCTTATAGTTGTCCTATTTATTTTAAAGAATGTATCTGGTTCTACCATGACCATCTCTGTTATTGCTAGTAATGCTGTACCTTGCATATGGCAAATGCTACATCAATATTTGTTGAATGAATGAATGGGCAAATGACAATGATATAATTTTGCAGTCACAGGCCATTAATTTTTAGCATCCTTCTATGCTTTTGTTTGTAACGTCTAGTATGTGACTTTGAGAGTTGTAGAATTGATTATCTGATTATGAATGAATGAGATTTCCAAATGGTGAGAGTTGTCAATACAGCAATATATATTATAACTAGTAATAGCACACATATGACTCATACTTAATTCAATTCCACTCAAGCCATTCAAACAATGCTTTAAGGGTCTATTATGTGTCATTTGCCTTGTTAAGGACTAGGGATACAAAAAGGCAAAAATAAAGAATCTCTGCCCTCAAGGAGCTTATATTCTAATGAATCAGCCAGTCAAAAAGAGGTCATTGAGAGCACGCAAGTTGCAAAATTAAAAGATATCAATTTGGAGAAGGAGGGAGCACTTGAGTAAGAGGATAAAGGGAGCCTCAGGACATGTCTCCTGCAGGATTGACATGAATCTTGAAGGAAGCTAGAGGTTCCAAGAGGAGAGTGCTGATGACAACGGAGAGTAGGCAGGAGGCTACACAAGAGCACTTTGAGTCTGGGGGATATTCAGCATTCTTAACACTTCATACCATTAGCTAGTATCAATAATATCTACTTTGAATTTGTCAAAGATATATTTTTACAAGCACTTCTTCCTATGTATTATGTTACAATCATAGCATCCTAAAACACTGGAACTCAAAGAAATTTTTGATGTCACCCAGGCCAATTCCAATAGACTATAAGTCCTTAGAAGGTAAGGACAAGTTTCATTTTCATCTTTGTATCTCTAGCACAGTGCCGGGCACATAGTAGGACATTAATGAATGTTTACCGAATTGAATTAAATTTATTGGATACACAATAAATGCTTACTGAATAGAATCTGGAATGCTATCACTTTACAGATGTGGAAACCAAAGTCCTGAGAGATTGTGATACGCCCTTGGTCCCACATCTAATTAGTGGCAGAGCTGGGATTGGCCTCTGGATCTCTTAACTCCCACACCAGTCATCTTTCTATTATAGCATTTTTTTAATATTGAAAAGAAGTTTTTTAAAAAGGAAAAATATTGCTATCACCTTTGCCAAGAACATTTCCACCAACTTCCCCTATGACAAGATTGGAATTCCATCCAGAAGATAGAAGATGTGATTCCCAGGGACCCCCTAAAGTTTTTCTATTTATTCAAATCATCTTATTTTCTGAAGTTGGTTAGAAGTGGGATAGAAATCTTGCAGGAGCAGACTTTCTCATTAGATTCCTGGCATTTCTTTCTTGGACCCAGCCAGAACCCTGAAGAGAAGAGGCAAAATTGGAACCCGTTTATCTGAATATTTCAGAACCTCCAAAGAATTGCAGCTCCAAAAGCTGAGGAAAGGGTGATGTGGAATTTGTTTTTCTTTCTCCTTCTCCTTTGCTGAAAATCTCTCACCATCCAAATTCATTACTAAAAGAATCTGTTATCTCCAAGTGTGCTTTATTTTCAGGATGTCTGTGCAGGAACTTTTTGGTAGGATTTCAGGTCCAGAAAGCAATCTTATTAAACACGGTGGCCATCCAAGTGCAATTTAAAGATCCCATGGCAATTTTCAAAAAGAGCAGGAATTAATCCCTGCATCTTGGCCAATAGCAATAAAACTGTTTCTAATTTCCAAAGCTAGGGTGTGTGAGCCACTGTCGAGTGTATAATGACTTCTCCATTAGCATGCACGGCTTCTGAGCTCCCAGTCTTTGACTCATTACTTGGTAAAGTACTTTGGAATACCCTGAGTATGAAGAGTTCAATTTAAATATAGTTCTTTTTTCTTCTGTCCCTGCCTTAGCGTAATCGAGCCCACCTGAAATAACATTAATGATCCTTCACCCCAGTGCTATTTCTATGCCTGTGCTTTGCAGAAGACCCTCTGGTTTTTTTTCCTCTCCTCTGGTTCCAAATGGCACTACTTCATGTTCAAATAATTTCCAACTCATCCCCTTTCAGATTCACTAGCAAACGCTCCATAGCTCCTGGCTACAAATGATGCTACTATCTGGGTGTGGGGGAGTCAGTGAAAATTTGATTTGTGTGACCAAGACTAAATGGTCCCTTCCCTGTTACCATGTAACAATTTTCCTTTGTGACTCTGTTATTGCATGGATATCCTGATCTCTATGTTGACCTTGTCACCTTAATAATGATATTTTAGTGATAATTTTTATTTTTGTAATAAATAAACAATAGTAACCAAATGTGACTTACCTCCTAATGGAGCCTATGAGGCAATTAAAATACTAAAATGGAATCAAAAGGCCCTTCATGGATGATAACTACATGAAGTCAGCCAAAAATATGTCAACAAAGAAGCACTGAATAATTCAATTTAGCATTCAATTATGTATTAATTGTCTGCTATGTGCCAGGAATTATGGTATGTCAAAATGGAGGAGCTCAAGATGTTAATTTAAGACCAGGTCTTTGCACTAAACTGTTAAAAGTGTAGTTTTTCAATTTCTATGATTAAATTTTATATTTAGGTGGGTTGGGGGAAATGATGCTCAAGTTTTCATGCATTTTATTTGTGGAATTTTCAAAGATATTTGAGTATCGGTATTTGTTTGCCACTTAACCACAGAAGGGTTGCCCTTCAGGGATCTTAACTTAACCACCAACGAAGATTATAGAAAGAAACCATAGAGGCTACTCAATATACAGTCCCTACAAACATTTAGCACCTGCTGAATACCTAGCCATATGTGATCTGGCATCTAGAAATATATGTTAGAAGACCGTTATCTTTCACAGATTGATAGATGACAAATCACCATACCATAGCATAAAATATCTCAAAATGCTACATTTTATGCTATGATATACTATTAATATATAATGTAGTACAAAGATCTCAAAATGCTCTGTAGAATTTAACCAATAAATGGTATTGGAACTAGACAAATATAATGCTATAGACCAAACTATTGCCCACAGTTGCCTAGAGTTAACAGTGATTCATAAAAACTTAAGAATAATACTTTTAATAGATGTTGCCATTCCAAATACTCAATGTTCAAGTTACATGGCATAAGGGATGAGTTTGATCTGGTAACTGGTCAAGATGCATATCATCCTTGGGGATGTTCCTGGTATCATACCAAGGATGCTTTCAGTGAGCCTACAGGGGATAAATTTACATCCTACTATTCATGGGCAAAGTATATAGAATATCAAATGAAAAGATATAATAGCAGGATAGTGACCTGCCACAAGACCAGTTCTCTCTGAGTTCCATTGCAAATGGGAGGAGGAGGAAACTGGAAAGAATGATCCACCAAAATCATACTATCTTTCATAAATTGGTGACAAATGTCTAGGCTACAAATACAGACCTTAAAATATCTCTAAAAATTCAACAAATAAATGATATGAAAACTGGATACAGTTTGTCACAGACAGCCTGGATATGTTGCCCCAAACTGCCTGGATGTGTATAAAAATTGAAGAACAATCCTTTTAATAGATGTCAACAATACACATAGCCTCCCAATTATGTGGAACAAAAAGTTCTCAAAAGATAGACAATGAAAGAAGTCAGAACCTTGTAGTAACAAGAGCATATAGCATTACTATACTCAGCTACTCTATGACAGCTTTCCCCATTAAACTGTGAGATCCTTGAGAACAGGAGCCATGTCTCTGTGTCTGACACATAGTGGGTTAATAAACATTTATTGACTGACTACTGAAGATATTCCAATGATATTTTTAGTGAATCTACAGAAGATGGGCTTGTATTCCAATTTCTTTTCATTCAATGGTACAAATGCAATAGTCCACGAATATTAAACATAAAACAACAGTAGGAGAGTGACTTACCTTAAAACCATTTCTGCTGGAACTCATTCAATATAAAGACAATGAGGGGGCGGAGCCAAGATGGCGGAGTAGAAAGACTCACCTATGCTAGGTCCAAACCCACAGCCCATAGATTTCCTGTAAAAAGAACTCCTGATAAATTCTGGAACAGTCGAAGCTGTGCAGCAACACAGTGAAGGAGATTTCTGCTGCAGAGAGCCCTGAAAAACTGACCACAAAGGTACCCCAGACAGGAGCGGAGTCCTGTCCTGCCGAGCGCTCCCCTCCCCCGCCCCGGCCACGCGGCACTAAGAGGAGCGAGCAGAGCCCTGCAGGCGTCAGGGACCTGAATCTCCGGGTGGTGAGAGGGTCCCTCCACCCACAGACGCACAGGTCAGTGAGAGAGACGGGCTGAGAGGGGA
>CM053772.1:251552856-251584684 GCA_028658325.1 Potorous gilbertii | reverse complement strand
GTATTTGTGCATGAACACCTAAGGCCATGGCTCATTTTGCTTGTTTCTTTTTCAGAATTTTGTCTCTGTTGAGTGTCTGAGCATTTCATTTGCTGTTTTTCTCTTTCCATGTAGTTATTCTTTATGGTGAATTCTTTAAGTGTGTGTGTGTGTATATATACATATATATATGTATATATATACACATACACAACATATATATGTATATATACATACACACATTTATATACATATATGTATATACATGTATATGTATATGTGTGTATTTTTATGTGCGTGTATGTATAAAGGCAGTTTTCTCTTTTCCTTTCTTCCCAGTTTAATTCATTCTGATTAGGTTTTCAAACTTTCCAGAAAATGCACATTTACTATTCCTCATTAGGGGCAGTCCATCCCTGGCTTAGAAGTATGTTATTTCTATAATTCAAACCATGATCCACAAATCCAAATTTTAATTCTTGGACCCCTCTTTCTTAATCATTTTTTCCCTTCCCAAATCTGCTTCTGAAACTCAACCTTCTACTTACAGCTGTGCTCCTAACAGCTTCCATTTCTTTCTCAAGATCTAATCATTCGTAGCAATTCCTTCTCAATTCCTTTGGACAGTATCACTTTGCCAACGTGAATCATGAGAAGTCAATGGTTGTCTTCATTCTCTATTGAAACTCCTATGACATCATTGTAATTACTTCAGATGATTTCATACCATTTAGTATATCATAGTTTCTGCCTCAAATGGCCCCAAAGTTGCAAAAGGTGAATCATAATTTATTCTTGAGTTCCTGCTTCTTCTCATCAAAAACCACAGAATTTCATTCATATAATAATAACTATGCTATTAATTGATGTACAGTGGTCTTTGCAGAGTCTCACCAAACAATCAATTAATAAGCATTTATTAATGACCTACTATGTGCCAGGTACTGCCAGAATCATAGGAAATGCGAGGGGAATTATTTAAAAAGCTATTTTGTTCCAACAACTATAAAATGTAGAGAGAAATTAACTAAAGTTTTAATAATAAGTTATGGATTCCTTCATAAAATCCCTATATTTCTTCAAAATATAGCCCAGGTGTTTCTCCTACTTGGCCTTTCCTGATGTCCTTAGCATTTTTTTTCCTTTTTGAAATTATTTTATATAGACTTTCTGTTTACTTATTTTCACATTGTTGTATTACCTAAGTAAAATGTAAGCTCTTAGAAACTGTTCTATTTTTGTCTTTATAGTCATGAACCCAGTCCTAGGCACATATCACATTCTTTAAAAATATTTGTGTGATTCAACAGAATGTGTTGTTTTTCATTACTTTGCCAAAGGCAAGGGACCTATACAAGTGAGATTTCCTTTAAAGCAATACATTTATCCTTAAGAATCATCTTTGTAATACAAACAGTTTTCTCTTACCACAGAATAAAAGTTCTTTTTAGTGACAATCACTTACTCTGGGAAAGTAAAAAATCTCTAGTATTTTCCCTAGACAAGAGAAGAAAATCATTTCCCTGCTCGTACTTTTCAGCGTTTAGAAGGGAAGACAATTAATTTAGGCTAATTTTGTTTGAACCTGAGATGTCATTTTCAATATCCTTGTTCAAAGTTCAGTTATATGGGGAAATTAAATTTTGATTGTTGAAACACACACAAGATTAATACCAACCAAATGACTCCCACCCACTCAGCCACCAGATTCACTCAGTGTCTATTTCTATATTTTTCTATAAAAGTCAAATCTCAACAGTCTTCATTTGAAGTCTCATGATATTCCATAAGTCTAGAAGTCAGGATAGTGATTAAAGGTGTATGAAAAAGGTCTGTGGTTTCTAGGTTCATTGAAACCCCAACACATGGAGTGAGGAGAGAATATGACAAGCACATCACCACCAAAAATACTGCGTTGGGCAAGGAAGTTGCGTAAGGCAAAGGAGCATTACTTTGGTTCCAATAGATTCCCTTCCGAAAGGAAGTGCTCCAAGCTAACTTCTCCCGCTTGAAGTCTTTTTCTGAGATTCCAATTTCACCTTCCCTGTTGGATTTGGTATGCTCAGTTGACTTTGACTTGACCTGCTCTATCAGTTCATCATTTTTTTCTTCCCCTATAGAATGGATCTCCTCTTCATCTGTACTACCAGGGAGATTAACAAACTGATCTCTAAGGTGCTTCCAGTTCTAACTTTCTGTTATTTCTTCAAGCCCCAGTTATTGCTTAATATGTGTTCAACTAATCACTGAAAATTAAACACCAAGAACTATGTCAGATACTGGAGATAACAAAGATTAAAAATTAAATAATCCCTACTCTTTTTGCTGTCTGTACTTTTATTTTCTTCTGGAGATCCAGTTAAGTATTTACCAGCTCTCAAAAAGTTCATGTTTTGTAGGGGAAGACAACATATTTATGCGTGCATAGATAAGTGTGTGCATACATATGTATGTGTATAGATGCGAGTGTATATATCATATTATATGTGGATTGTGTATGCATGTCTACATAAGTGTAACATGATCTGTCCAGAGTATGCAAAGATATTCTCTGGCTATATCCAATGGGCCATAGGGGAATTTGGGCGTCCAAATTCCTGATATATGTCTGTCATGGAGAATTTCCTAATTGACTACTGATCCAAAAGAACTGAAGACTCAGGGAACCTTTTAAAAAGGAGATGGTTCTTGGCTGGCTCTCTCTTGACTCCAGCTCTAGAGGTGACCACACGTAATTCTAGTACAGGTTGGAGAAAGACAGGGTTCTTTCTCTGTCCACAATGTCAAGGGGATCTCACTTATGGAACAACTGTCTATAAGGGATATCACTAGGCTTTTATTTGAGTCCCTATAGCTTTTGCTTCTTTTGTACTTCCTTTTCTTGAATAGGTGACCTCATGAACTTGAAATATTGAAATATTTGAAGATCTCTGAGTCTTGGCCATAGTAAGGAGCAAGCTGGAAACACTCAGAAAGAAAGGCCACAAGAAAGAAGGTAAAGTTTGTTAGATTGAATATATGGTGCACAGTCATAGATACATATGAAATGCCTAATAGTATTGCCCAACTGTATTGTGTTCTTATGAAGCTTAAAATATTAACCTTTAATGTTAGTTAGAAGCTGTCACTGAATTCCATTCAAATCAGCCTGGTAAGATTTCAGTGACTCTTCTACATATTACTGCTTTTTTTCTGTATAGGAATAACTACCTGCCCCATACCTGATTCATAATATGTATTGACTGACTCTTTCCCATGACCTCTCTGTTGTGGTGGTGATTGAGGAAGAACCCTAGATGAAGGTTACAAGTAGAACTGTCCCAAGACCACCAGGATGGGCAATGTGAGAACTGAGCTCACTTTCTCAAATTAGAAAGAAGTTGAGGGGAGGAGCCAAGATGGTGGAGTAGAAGGACAGACTTGTAGAAGCTCTTCCCCCACAGGGGGAATAAAAATACCTGTAAAAATTACTCTAACAAATCCTTGAGTAGCAAAAGCCACAAAACAACAGAGTGAAAAAGATTTCCAGGACAAAGCAGCCTGGAAGGCCAACAGGAAAGCTCTATCATACCAAGTTCAGAGAAGAGTGCAGCCCAAAGAGTGCAGCCCAGCCTTGGCCATGCAGCATGGCATGGAAAGGACCAGAGCAGGCTTCAGGGCATCACCAGCAGCAGCTGCAGTTCCCCGATCCCTCAACTCACAAACACCAGAGACAGTTTCAAAGGTCAGTGAGAAAACTCTTTCACCTGGATGAGAAGGGAGCAGGGTCCTCCCCTAGTCCAGGCCCCAAGCAGAGGCAGCAGCAGCATCCATTTTTGGAACCTTAAGCCTAAAGAACCTGGGGGAATTGAGCTGTTGATATGAATCTCAGCCCTGAGTGGTGATCCTAGGGTGATAAGGAGCACTGACCTGGCAGAGCTGGTGGAGGTTCTGGAAAGGGAATTCTACTCACAAATCCTGAGCAGAAAAGCTTGTGGTTGCTCCCAGACCACAGTGCAGGCCAGGAGAGGAGTAAACTACTCTCCCTTGATTATGCCACCTTGGAGGAACTGAAAACTTACAAGTCCCCAGAATATATTCTCCACTGGATAAAGAACTCAAAAGTCAAGTAACTGGTTGGAAAAAATGCCCCAAAAGACCAAAAAATAAAAAAATAATACTAGAGAAGATTACTTTCTTGGTGAATAGGCATTTTCTTCTATCCTTTCAGATGAGGAAGAACAATGCATACCAACAGAAGAAGACATAAAATCAAATCATCTGCATCCAAAACCTTAAAAATAAATATGCAATGATCTAAGGCCATGGAAGACCTCAAAAAGGATTTTGAAAATCAAATAAGAGAGGTGGAAGAAAAATTGGGAAGAGAAATGAGAGTGATTCAAGAAAATCATGAAAAGTGAATCACTAGTTTGCTAAAGGAGACCCAAAAAATACTGAAGAAAATAACACCTTTAAAAATAGACTAACTCAAATGGCAAAACAGGCCCAAAAAGCCAATGAGGAGAAGAATGCTTTAAAAAGCAGAATTAGCCAAATGGAAAAGGAGTTTCAAAAACTCAATGAAGAAATTAGTTCTTTAAAAATTAGAATGGAGCAGCTGGAAGCTAATGACTTTATGAGAAATTAAGAAATTACAAATACGACCAAAAGAGTGAAAAATAGAAGACAATGTAAAATATCTCATTGGAAAAACAACTGACCTGGAAAACATATCTGGGAGAGACAATTTAAAAATTATTGGACTACCTGAAAGCCATGATCAAAAAAAAGAAACTAGACATCATCTTTCATGAAATTGTCAAGGAACACTGCCCTGATATTCTAGAATCAGAGGGTAAAATAAATATTGAAAGAATCCACCAATCACCTCCTGAAAGAGATCAAAAATAAAAACCCCTAGGAATATTGTAGCCAAATTCCAGAGTTCCCAAGTCAAGGAGAAAATTTTGCAAACAGACAGAAAGAAATGATTCAGGATAACATAAGATCTAGCAACTTCTATATTAAGGGATCAAAGGGCTTGGAATATGATATTACAGAAGTCAAAGGAGAAAGGATTAAAACCAAAAATCACCTACCCCCAGGAAAACTGAGTATAATACCTCAGGAGAAAAAATGGTCATTCAATGAAATAGAGGGCTTTCAAGCATTCTTGATGAAAAGACCAGAGTCAAAAAGAAAATTTGACTTTCAAAAACAAGAATCAAGAGAAGCATGTAAAGGTAAACAGGAGAGAGAAATCATAAGGGACTTACTAAAGTTGAACTGTTTACATTCCTACATGGAAAGATAATATTTTAAACTCTTGAAACTTTTCTCATTATTTGGATAGTTGGAGGGATTATATTCTTATATATAGACACAAGGCATAGGGTAAGTTGAATAGGAAGAGATGATAACTAAAAAAATCAAATTAAGGAGTGAGAGGAATATATTGGGAAGATAAAGGGAGAAATGAAATGGGGCAAATTATCTCTCAAAACAGGCAAGAAAAAGCTTTTTCAATGGAGGGGAAAAGGAAGGAGGTGAGAAGGAAAAAGTGAAGCTTACTCTCATCACATTTGGCTTAAGGAGGAAATAACATACACACTCAATTTGGTATGAAAATCTATCTTACACTACAAGAAAGGAGGAGAGAAGGGGATAAGTGATATGGGGTGATGACAGAAAGGAGGACAAATGGGAAGAGGGAGTAGTCAGAAGTTAACACATTTATGGGAGGGACACGGTCTAAAGAAAGAATAGAACAAATAGGGGGACAGGATAGGATGGAGGGAAATATAATTAGTCTTTCACAACACAACTATTATGGAAATCTTTAGCAAAACTATACATATATAGCCTATATTGAATTGCTTGCCTTCTCAGTGGAGGTGGGTGGGGAGGGAGGAAGGGAGAGAAGTTGGAAGTCAAAGTTTTAGGGACGAATATTGAGAATTGTTTTTGCATGCAACTGGGAAATAAGAAATACAGGTAATGGGGTATAGAAATCTATCTTGCCCTATAAGAAAAGAGAAAAGATGGGGATAAGGGAAGGGAGAGGTGTGATAGATGGGAGGGCAGATTGGGGGAAGGGGTAATCAGGATGCATGTTGTTTTGGGGTGTAGGAGGGGAGAGATGGAAAGAAAATTTTGGAATTCAAAATCTTGTGGAAATGAATGTTGAAAACTAAAAATAAATAAATAAATTTGTATGAAAAAAAAATCAGCCTTCTCCATAAGTGAACCAGAGGTAGGATCTCATGACTAGATAGAACATAGAAAGCAGCAGCTATTCAAGACCTGTGCTTCCAGAAGGAGCTTCTTTATGTTAGGCAAGTACATATGAAATAAATACGTACAAAATAGTGTCCAAAGGGAGAGAAAGGTGATGATTGGTAGACTCAGGATAAGCTTCATGTTAAAGTCCATGCCTGAACTTATTTGTGAAAGAAATCAGGAATTCCAAGAGGTAAGGAGAATTTATTCCAGCCTGCACAAAGGCATGTGTTGACTGTATTCTAGCCTTCATCCCCAAGGAATGAAGACTTGGCATATATAGAAGATGCAGCTGTTCTTCCTCTACCTAAATCATTTTATTAAAGTTCATTTGACATTTATAAGACCTTTTCATTGTAGTTTCTCCAGGTGGAAGAGTTCTTTTTTTTAAGTCTCATAGAGGGAGCATTTTGTAACCTGAAAGCAATGATTTCTGGTTATAGAAGGCCATTTCCAGGAAATTTGTCTCTGATACAGCATGGTTCCATTCTGACTACTCCATGTTCCACCCTCAGTCATCCTTCTCATGTGAAGTCCAGACTAGACAAAACCCAAACTGCTGCTTCCTCTTTGTAGTTTTGGAAGAGCTCCACAGCTGATAAAAACAAAAAAAGGTTACATAGAAGATCCTTTAGATCAGGGGTGTCAAACACAAATAGAAACTGGGGCTACTAAACTGTACATTACAATCCCTGTAGCTGCATATTAACTTAGAAAACTACATGTTTATTGCTAATTCAGTCATTTTTCAGTTGTGTCTTTATGACCAATTTGGGGTTTTCTTGGCAGAAATACTGGAGTAGTTTGTCATTTCCTTGTACAGTTCATTTTATAGATGAGGAAACTGAGGTAAACAGGGTTAAGTGACTTGCCCAGCATCACACAGTTTGTATCTGAAGTCAGATTTGAACTCGGGTCTTCTTGACTCCCAGCACTGTGTCACCCAGTTGCTCAAATAATTATTAATATTAACATTTTATTCTATTTTTTTCTTATTTTGTTAACTATTTCCCAATTACATTTTAATTTTGTTCTGCCTGCGGGCTGGAATTTGTTCTGGCCATGGGCTATGTATTTAGTACTTCTGCTTTATACAATTAAGATTGTTTAGAGGAAGGTGGGCAGAGCGATATGGTGGAGTGAAAACAGGGACTTGCTTGAGCTTTCTCCAAAACCCTTCCAAATACCTGTAAAAATGACTCAAAACAAATTCTAGAGCAGCAGAACCCACAAAAATGACAGAGTGAAGCAAATTTCCAACCCAAGACAACCTGAAAGCTCAACAGGAAAGGTCTATTGCACCAGTCTGGGAGAGGAGTGCAGTTCAGCATGGGTGGTGCTGGCATAGACTGGGCCCCCCAGCAAACCTTGACCAGGCCTCAGGTTTCCAGACTTCTCAACCCACAAACACCAAACACAAATTAGAAGTTCAGTAGGAAAGGTCTGTCAGATCTGGGTGAGAGAGGAGCAGGGTCTGGCTCCAGCCCCAGGGTGGTGGGCATAGGTGGCAGTGGCTGGAGCTCTCAGTGGCTGTTTAGAACAGGATTACAGGATCTCTTTGCTGGTGCTGAAGCAGGATTCTCTTGCTCTGCCTGTGCTTGGATCTGGGTCACAGTCCTGGGCAGAGGAGGTCCTGAGGTGAAGAGGAGCACTACTGTGGCAGAGATTGTGGTGGCAGTGGAGAGAGAATCCTCACAGTTACAAGGCAGAAAAGAGTGCTTGTAGTCACTCACAGATTAGGAAAGGGGTAAACACTTCTTCTTTCATCATACAACCTTGGAAGAACTGAAAATTTTATAGATCCCTGGAAATACCTCTAAAAACAGCTGCACAAAATCCCTGAAGCTTGAGACAGCATACCCTTTACCCTGCCTTAACAAAGAGCTCAAAAGTCAAGTAATAGGCTGGGAAAATGAACAAATAGTGGGGGGAAAATCAGACTATATAGAATCTTACATTGGTGACAAAGAAGATCAAAATACTCAACCAGAAGAAGATACCAAAGTCAGAGCTTCTCCATCTAAAGCCTTCAAGAAAAATACGAATTGGTTTCAGGCCATGGAAGAGCTCAAAAAGGATTTTGAAAATCACATAAATCAAGTAAAAGAAGTAGAGGAAAAATTGGGAAGAGAAATGAGAGTGATGCAAGAAAATCACAAAAATCAAGTCAACAACTTGCTTAAAGAGACCTCCAAATCCTGATGAAAAAACACCTTAAAAATAGACTCATCCAAATAGCAAAAGAAGAATGCCTTAAAAAGTAGAATTGGTGGAATGGGAAAGGAGATTCAAAAGCTCACTGGAAAAAATAATTCGTTAAAAATTAGAATGGAACAAATGGAAGCTAATGGATTTATGAAAAATCAAGAAATTATAAAAACAGAAGTAAAAGAATGAAAAAAATAAAAGACCCTATAAAGTATCTCATTGGAAAAAACAACTGACCTGGAAAATGGATCCAAGCTAGATAACTTTAAAATTATTGAAAGTCATTATCAAAAAAAAGCCTGAACATCATCTTTCAAGAAATTATCAAGGAAAACTGCCCTGATATTCTAGAACCAGAGGGTAAAATAGATATTGAAAGAATCCACCAAACATCTCCTGAAAGACATCACAAAAGGAAAACTCCTAGGAATATTGTAGCCAAGTTCCAGAGTTCCCAAGTCAAGGAGGAAATATTATAATCAGTCAGAAAGAAACAATTTAAGTATTGTAGAAACATGATCAGGATAACACAAGATTTAGCATCTCCCAAAATAAGGTATCAGAGGATTTAGAATATGATATTCCAGTGGTCAAACAGCTAGGATTAAAACCAAGATTCACCTACTCAGCAAAAGTGAGTACAATCCTTCAGGGGAAAAATAGACATTCAAAGAAATAGAGGACTTTCCAACATTCTTGATGAAAAGACCAGAGCTAAATAGAAAATTTGACTTTCAAATATGACTCAAGAGAATCATGAAAAGGTAAACAAGAAAGAGAAATCATAAGAGACTTATTGAAGTTGAACTATTTACATTTCTACAGTATTAGGGTAGTTTGACAGAGTATATACACATATATAAATGTGTATATATACATATATAGGCAGATGGCACAGGGTGAGTTGAGTATGAAAGCATGGTATCTAAAAAATATGAGAGGAATTTACCTGGAGAAGGAGAAAGGGAGAGGTAGAGTCAGGTAAATTATCTTACCTAAAAGGCAAGAAAAATCTTTTACAATGGAGGGGAATAGGGGAGAGATGAGAGGGAATGAGTGGACCTTACTTTCTTCAGATTTGGCTTAAGAAGAGAATAACATACATACTCAACTGAGTATGAAAATCTATCTTATCTTACAGGAAATGGGGGGAAGGGCATAAGTGGGGGATGATAGAAGGCTGGGCAAATAGGAGGAGGGAGTAATCAGAAGCAAACACTATTGAGCAGGGACAAGGTCAAAAGAAAGAGTAGAATAAATGGGGGGCAGGATAGGACAGAGGGAAATATAGTCTTTCACAACATGACTGTTATGGAAGTGTTCTGCATGACTACACATGTATAACCTATATCAAATTGCTAGCCTTCTCAATGGTGGTGGGTGGAGAGAGAGGAAAGGAGAGAATGTGGAACTCAAAATTTTAAAAAAACAAATGTTAAAAATTGTTTTTATGTGCAACTAGGAAATAAAATATACAGGCAATGGGGTATAGAAATCTATCTTGCCCTATTGGAAAATAGAAGGGAAAGGAATAAGAGACAGATGGAAGTGATAGAAGGGAGGACAGATTGGGGGAAGGGGTAATCAGAATGCACTCCATTCTACAGAGGAAGGAAGAGAGAGATGGGGAGAAAATTTGGAACTCAACCTCTAGTGGAAGTGAATGTTGAAAACTAAAGATTAATTAATAAAAAGACAAAAAGAGTAAAAAAAAAAGATTGTTTAGAGGAACTAGGAATGTTTAGCCTACAGGACAGAAAATTCAAGGAGAATATCATAACTGTCTTCAAAATCCAAGAAACTTTCATGTATAACAGGGATTTAACTTGATCTCATTGCCCTAGTCACTGAAATGTGATCCACGGATCATAGATTTAACACTGGAAAGGCTTTAAAGACCATCTTAGCCTCACTCCCTTAAGTTATCCATTGTGTTTGTGTCCAGTGATGAGGGCCTTTCTCTATTACATTTCCATGGAAGGTATTCTTTTGATCCTTTATTCTCAGAAGTGGGCAGATGAGGAAAGTAAGGCAAACAGGGTTAAGTTACTTGCCCAAGGTCACACAGCTAGTTAGTGGCAGAACTGGCAGGTCCTCTGACTCCCAAGCTCAGCACTTTTCCCAGGGTTCCACACTGCATCTGAGGAATGAGTGGAAGTTTGTAGGAGCTAGAGCTAAAGGAAGGTTGATAGTCATTTAGCCTACCAGCCCACCCTGCATCATATTTTGCAGATGAGTTAATTGAGGCCCTGGGAACTTAAACCACTTACTCAAGGTCACAAAGCTAGTGTTTGAAGTCAGATTTAAATCCAAGTCCTTTAATTCCAGAACTTATTTTTTTTAACATTGATGTGCTTCCAACAAAAGACCAAATTTGGTTTGAGGTGATGAAATAGACAATATTAATTAGAAGCATCCCAAAGCAGAATGGGCTGAGGCTGTATCCTTTCAACATTTATTAATCATGTACTATGTGCCAGGCCCTCTAAGGCCAGGGACCAACTGATAAAAACTGTCCCTGGCTTCAAGGAGTTTACAATCTAATGAGGTAAGGGGGAGACAACACACAAAAGGAGGAGGGAAGGGTGAAGGGAAACACCAGGGGAGATCTTGTTCTATGAAGTTGAAAAAAACCACACAGCATAGCAGATATAGACTGGCGTGATTACTTTCTGGGCTGTAGGAGAGGGGTATCTTTTTTCAGGGGTAGGCAAGAATGGATAACCACTGAGCTTTCCAACTCCCAAAATCAATGATGCTGTGGTTGACAGCATCAATCTGCCCACTCCCTGACAAAACCACCTTACCCTATCACCCAAATAGTACCAGTGGTTTGTCCTAAAAGGCACAGAGCCCCAGCAAGCCACAGATATGACCGTGGGCCCGCCAGATGGATGCTTCCTGCGGCAGCCAGCCAAGCAGATGAATCCAAGTAGCAGAGGGAGTCAAAGGAGTCAATATAAAGGAAGAAAAAAATTTTTTAAGTCCTAGGAGTCTAGTAAAGCCTTAGAACTTTCATCCGTCCACTGTCTCCCTCTCTTGTTAATAATGTGCAGTATTCGCTCCCTTTAAAGAATGAAAATGAGGGATTTGTGGTTATAGTAAGCTATCATTAAAAGCACATGAATCCTTAAAAGCCTCTGAAAGCAGATTAGCCCTCACATTACCATCTGCAGCTATTTCACCTCAGCCCGTGGTCCCATTAGCCCTGGCAAGTTAAGTAGGGTTGGGCCTGGCCATTACTCCTGGAAGAGATCTCTAAGGGGAACCTTGTTGTTTCAGAGATCAATGGTAGCAATTTAAAAGGTGGCATCTCTGCCCCCATAATTGGCAGAGAGCTGGTCATCTTTCAAAGAGACAGCTAAAGGCTCAGCTACCTATGCTTTTGTCAATAAAGGTTTAAGGCAACCCCTGCTAAGGGAGAGGAGCAAAACTTGGAGAATTCAAGGCCTCAGATAGAAGCATATTCAACTGGACTTTTCCATGAAACCCTAATGTTCATTCATTAAACTGCCATTTATTGAGTGCCTACTGTATACTAGGTGCAGTGGATAGAGCACTGGACCGGTAGTCAGAAAGATCTGAGTTCAAATATGGACATTTGTCATATTGAAACTCTTTTCTCAATGTGGTTTGCTTGATTTTCATTTAATTCAATTAAACAAATGTGTAATAAACACTCATTATATGTCAGGTGCTGAGGGCTCAGTGAGGATGTGAAGACAAAGTGTATACAATCTCTGCCCAGATGTAGAGTCCATTGATGAACATAAATAGGGACAAAATAATAGATATCAACTATATTCAAGTGAAACAATCTTTAATATATTCCAGGGAAAGAGATCAGGAACAACTTGGAATAGAAGCCAGGAGGGATTTCATGTACTTGGAACTTGAGGTGAGCTTTAAAAGGGAACCAAGTGATAGGGGTGAGGATGGCTGGAGGACACTCCAGGAATGGGGCATCACCTGTGCAAAGTCACAGTGCCCAGAGCTTAGATGTCATCGACAGGAAACAGCTGAGGGGACAGTTAGAGGGAAAGGAAGCAGAAGGGTGAATGAAGGAGGGCAACATGGAGTAAAACTGAAAAATTAGGGAGTTGCATCATGGCAGCTTTTTCAATGCCACATTGGTGGTTACGTGTTTTATCCCTGGGGGCAATAGGGAGCCACTGAAGATTTTTTGAGTAGGGAATAGCAATCATATCTATATTTTAGAATTATCATTTTGGCAGCAGTGCAAAGGATAGATCAGAAAAGAGAAGTCTGGAAGTGAGATCAATTATGAGGCTATTACAGGAGTCCAGGAAAGAAGTGATGAAGACTTGTGTGAACGGAGGGATGGGAGTGCATGAGAGAGACGCCCAGGAAGCAGAATTGAGGAGACTTGGCAACTGATTGGATACCAGAGTGGGGGATGGGAAGGTAGGGTTGGAGGGAGGGGGAAGCTGGAGAGAGAATAATCCAAGAGGATTCTGAGGTAGTAAAAATGTCTGGATATCTGAAATAATGGCGGCACCATTAACCAAGATAACCAAAGTCGCTGGTAGCAAAATGATATTTTCTCTTACTAATGCTTTCTTTTATGTATCTAAAAATTATCTGTTGGGTATATTTATTTTAAATGTTTATTGTGATTTAATAACAATAGTAACAGCGAGCATTTATTTACACAGAACTTTAAGGCTCACAAAGCGCTGCACAAATATTAACTCATTTGATTCTCACAACAATCCAAATGTTGGTATTATTTCCATTTTACAAATGACTAGATTAAGGCTGAGTCTCTGCCAAATGACCTGTCCACAAGTCACACAGATAACAAAGTAGTTGTGTGAGGCAGGATTTGAACTCAGATTTTCCTGACTTCTAGTCCAAGATTCTATACTCTGTCACCTAGCTACTAATGCACATCTAGGGTAGTTAGTAAAATGGAAAGAACTGGGTAAAAAAGCTACTGACTTGCCAAGTGAACTGCCAGTTAACCCCTTTATATTCAGGCTTACTTATGTCAGCAGGGAGAGTAATGCCTACTCTTCCTATCTCACAGGAGTAGGAAGGTCTAACACCATCACATTCATAATTTACTTGTAAGGGTGCCATACATTTGCAAAGCATAAAGGGCTATATTAGGAGAGCTAGGTGGTATAGTAGGTAGAGCACCAGCCCTAGAGTAAGGACAACCTGAGTTTAAATCTGGCCTTAAGCACTTACTAGCTGTGTGACCCTGGGTTAGTCACCTAACCCCATGTTCCTCAGTTTCTTTCATCCGAGAAATAATCTGGAGAAGGAAATCGCCAACCACTTGAGTATCTTTGCCAAGACAAACTCAAATGGGTTTACAAAGAGTCATACTAGAAGAAAACATGACAACCATAACAGAAAAGTTTTTACTTCAGCTTCAGAGAATCTTAGGAAAGGGTTGGAACTTTTGTTGTCCTGAAGGAGAAACAGAGGTTAAATTTGCTCTTGAGAACTGAGTCATTTGCTAACAATCCAGGAACATTAGCCAATGGATTTGTCTTGCTGTGATCTTCACCATGATGCCCAAGCACCCAGAAGAGAGAATCACAGAACTGGAGCTTAAAGACACTTGTCTGACCCATCCTTCAATAACAATCCCCTCTATGCCATGCTTTCTGAGCAGGCATCTACCTAGCCTTAGCCTCCTTTCCTGCGAGGAAGAACTTTCAGCCTCCTGACATCACTCCAGTCAGTGCGGAATGGCTTCCTGAGGAAGTTTTTCCTTAGCCCAAGCTTAAATTCCATCATGGCAAGTTCCACTCATTGCTCTTAATTTGACCCCTGGGGCCAAAAGGAACAAATCTCATTTCTCTTCCATGGGACAGTCCTTCAAACTTTTTTTTCTCTAAACGGTGTCTCCATATTTGGTGACATGAAACCCAATATCCAGGTTGAACTATTTAGTTTTCCTCTTGATATGTTGGGCATATGTTAAAACTGGCTAAAAAGAAATGGGGACCTGGAGAGGGAAAATAAATTCACTGTTCTCTGAGGTGGTCAGACCTTGCTTCTACATGATAAAAACAAAGTTTATGCTAAATGAATGGGGAAAATGAAATTAAAATTTTGGCAGAACTCACTTTCCAGAAACCTTTGATTGTTTTGGGACAGAGGGAAAGATTGTTTGAGGGCTTGATTTTTAACGAGGGTCTGAACTTTTTCAATGATGGCTATTTTGGGAGGACCAAGGGTTTACATATTTTTTAATAGATGACTGTTTTGCTCTAGAATTTTCCCGGTAACATGGATGAATTGGAAAGTGCCACATTTCATCAAAATATATGGGAGAAGAGACAGAAGATCTTGGGGAGGGAGAATGTTTTTTGTTATTGTTGTGGCTTTTAATGCAATCTTTTATCTGGGTAAGGAAAATCTAATAAAATAAAGGAACTGTCATTGTAACTTACAAATGCATTAGAATGTGACATATATGGGAAGGAGAAACTTCACAAGATTGGATCTTGGCTCCTTCAAATCTATATATCTGATGTAGTGGTTAGGCATGTCGAAATCAAGTTTCCTCTTCATCTTGATAGAATTAGAATTAAATGCTTTATTGGTTTTCTAGGCTTGTGATTTCTAAAAAATAGGTTGAAAAGAAGTATTTCTCATGTTTTTCAAGAACTTGAAGCAATAGATGTGAGCATCCAGGCTATAACAAATGATGGCTATACCACCTGCCTGACTAGGGGCAGTATGGTAAAGTGGGTGCCGCACTGGACTTAGAGTCAGGAAAGCCAAGGTGAAATCACACCCAAAGACACTTAAACAGTAGTGGCGTGACACTGAGCAAGTCCGTTAACCTCTACGAGCTTCAATCTTCTCATCTATAGAATGGGGATGATATTAGCAAGTGCTTAAGTGGACAGCAGCGCACAGGTCTCAAACTCAGGGAGATGAGTTCAAATCTTGCCCTAGATAGTGTCTGAGTGACGCTGGACTTGTCATTTAATCTCACTCGGCCTCAGTTTCCTCATCTTTAAAATGAAGGGATTAGACTATAAGGTCCCTTATGGTTCTAAATTCATGATCCTTTAGTCCTACCTCCCAGGATTATTGATCAAATAAATAATTGTGTGAAGTATTTTGCAAACCTTAAATGAGGCAAAGGTGAGGAGGCAGAGAATTCCAGGCATGAAGGACAACCAAGTACAAAGACATGGAGGTGGGAACTGAATGGTTCTGTTTGAGGAAGAGTAAATAGACCAGTGTGGCTGTATCCAAAATTGTGCACAGGAGAATAAAGAAGACTGGAGAGGTAAAAATGGGTCAGGTTGTGAAGAGCTCTCAATGCCAATTTTATATATGATCCTGGGAGTAAGTAGGAAGCCAAGGAAGTCTGTTGACTAGGGGACTGATGAAGTCAGATTTTCATTTGTATTTATGAAAGTGACTTAATGTTAAGAAACGTCAGGTAAAAGCCTTAAATATATTTCTATTTCTTGTCTCAGAATTCAGGAAAAAAAAAGTTTTTGTCTATATAAATACACAAATAAATCCTTAGGTTTTGTTATTATTTTGTTTTAGAAAGGGTTATAACTTAGGAATGAACATTAAAATACTAGAGGATTACTACTCACAGCCAGGTCAGGTGGTGTACTGGAGAGAGTGCCAGTCATAGAGTCAGGAGGAACTCATCTTTCTGAGTTCAAATCTGACTTTCAACACTTACTGGCTCTATGACTCTGGGCAAGTCCCTTAACTCTGTTTGCCTCAGTTTTGTCATCTGTAAATGAGTTGGAGAAGAAAATGGCAAACTATTCTTGTATCTTTGCCAAGAAAACCCCAAATGGGGTCATGGAGAGTTGGACATGACTGCAATGACTGAACAACAGATGTACTTGATGACCTTAAAAGAAAGTAAACCATTGTTTGAGATTTTGATTGAATCTACAGATGACTTAGCCATTCCCACTGGTTGAAATGATAGAGGATGATGTCTCTTAGGTCAAAAGGCTCTGTTCCTGCCTCTTTTTATGGCTACTATCTCTGGAGTCAGAGTGGAAGGGCAGGGTGTTCTGCCCCTTGGGGGCTGGGCATAAATGTTATCCTTCAGGCATCATTGTCTCTTCTTGTCTCTAAGGTCTCTGACTAGGCTCAGCACTCTCTGGATAGTCAGATCTGGCAGATCTACCTGTCCCCTTTTCTAGGTCCAATTTAAAGGGGGCAAACCTGATCCATAATATCCTGAATTATTCAAATCATTCTCTAAATGAGAGCCAAAAAAATGCCCAGATCCAGGAGACACTCCTATTCTCCTAACTAACGAATAGATCTGAAGCCTCCAGAGACCTTCAAAGTCCAAAGCGCAGCTCCTCACCCTGTAACCTCATTTCCTTAATTAGGATCCCCAGCCATGGTCTAAATGGACCAAGGTGCTCTCCAATGGGACAATGCTCCCCTCTGGTCATTGTCCTAAATACAGTTGATAGCCTGTTAAAGAGAACCAAATAAAGGATGGAAAATCATGTTTAGATTTCTTATCCTGGGATTGCACCGAAGGGAAAATAAATCTATACATATGTATATACATATATTATTAAGAAAGACCAGATAAAAGTCTTAAATATATTTCTATTTCTTGGCTTGGGATTCAGAAAATGCATTTTTCTATGTACACATATAAATAACTCTTTGGGTTTTGTTGTCATAGATAGATAGATAGATAGATAGATATAGATATAGATAGATAGATACCCAACACTGAAGAAAGAAATCACCAGTGTTTTAGAAGGGACTGCTAATTATAAATTAAGCAGTAAACACCAAAATGAAATACATAAAAATACCTTAAATCAAGTCTCATTCCACAGCTAATAAATGAATGAAAACCAATCAGTTTTCGGTGCCCTAGAGGGAAACTTTAAACAGCAACCAAACTGAAACTAGGACAAGGCAACTGGGACTTTGTTCCACAGGTGCAAGATTTAGAGGGTACTGGCAGCCCTCACTACATACCTTTAGCAGGTAGAAACAATAAAGTTGAGTGCCTGGTTAGCAAGGATAATTAATTAAAACAGGAAGCTCCCAGATGGCAGGTTAGAGTGAACTCTTCTGACACCCCAATTTGCTCTCCCCAACTTCCCCCATCACCTAGGAGGGTCTCCCTAGTGAGGAACTCATGCTGATGACAAATGGGGTCTCTTGGTCCTCCCCTATGCCAGGCAGTGTCTTGCTCCCACCATCCAACAAATAAGGGCACCTTTCATGCTCTTTATCCCAAGCCTAGTGCGTGTTACTCTACTTGGATACAACAGTCTCTAGTTATGACCTAAATTATTAATCAGTAAATAAGCCTGCCTACTCCACACCAGATAACTTGCTAGATACTGGAGATATAAAGTGAAATATCAACAAGTTCCTGTCCCTGAAGAGGTTATAATCTACATAATGCACATAGAGCAATATATACATACAACTAAATACAAAAAGAGCTACTGGGATATTTAGACAAGAGACACTAGCAGGGGTCGGAGGAAAGTGTCATCTATAGTGTGGTATGTGAACAGAAGGCTAGGAATTCTGGGAAGGAAGAAACGACATTCCAGGCATGAGGAGCAGCCCATGTAGAAGCATAGAGATGGAAGATGGGAGTCCTGCACACCAAGCATAGTAAGAAAGCGAGGATGTGAAAGAGAGTAATGTACTAAGGCTGGAGAGGTAGGTTAGAGCTGGATTTTAAAGGGCCTTTGAATGCCAAGGGTATTTGATTACAAAAAAATAGCCATATTGTAGAAAAGAAACCTATTTTTTCTGTTGCTTACTTGGTGTGATACCAAGTGAGAATTGACTCTGGTCAGAGGACTTGGGTTCCAACGCTACTTCTGGTCTTTATTGCCTGTGTCACCCTGGGCAAGTAATGTACCCTCCACAGATCTCTGTTTCTTCACCAGTACAATGAGGAGAACTGGATGAGATGGGCTATGGGGTCTCTTCTAAATCTAGTTCTCTCTTCCTGTGATTTATGAAAATTGAGTTTCGGATTTTATGTTAGACTGCTAGCATTGAGTTTTTAAGGAAAACCCTTTTAACAATCACACATAATGGTTAATAATGTCTTACATGTTCTCCCTCTCTTCCCCTCCCCCCATTGGAAGAATCATCTGTTTCCTATCTCTGTGTTGGGAAATTTAGAAGCTTCAATCACAATTTGGAGAAACTCAAACTCACTAATAAAGGAGGCTTGTGGATGGCTTTTATCTTATTTACTCAAGGCTCTTCAATGCACTCTGTAATCAGTGGGGTACACTTAGACGGGTCCTGGGCAGGGAATTGCATACCCAGCTCTTATTACTGTTCATAAGTTATTGTTCCCCAATGTCCCATCCTGGGAATCTACCCCAATAGGCTACATTTCAGTGACTTGCTTCTTCTATGGACTGTACTGTCAGGAATCTCATCAGAAAACCGGAACATACCAATTAAAAGGCAAGCCCTTTCTCCTTTCTCTAATAAAACTGACCAGCGCATCTGAACATATGGAGATAAACATGAATTATGCCCTACATTTTGCATAAACATTGTAAATTAAAAGATAGGCTTAACAGTGAGCCCTCTATAATGTTCCCTAGGGAGACCAGCATTTATGGGGCCATTTGAGCAAGTGCTGGGCTCGTAGTCCATCTACCTCTCAAAGTTTCCAAATATGGAGGATTGAAATGACTTGACCTGCCAGCGTTTGGGCAGTCTTCATGACCAGAGAGAGTGGAATGAGTTGCTCTCCTCTGTCTAGACCTGTCTGCCACAGATAATAACAGACAGACTTGAGTCCTCAAACCTATTAATGCTCATCAGAGTTTTAGTGCAAGATTCTACACGCAGATTCAAGGGGCAAATGTCTGAGGTCAGAGTTTATCCCCAGAGCAGTAGATTTGAGGAAAATTGGGATAGTATAGAGAAAGGGGAATCCTTCTCCTTGCTGGCTGGGATGGCCATGCAGTTTAAAAAAAAATGGCAGTCATTAACTCGAGTAGGATAAAAGGATTTTGCTTGAAAGATTTTGAAACTGGAAATAAGGGGGAGTGAATAAGCATTTATTAAGCACCTACTGTGTGCCAGGCATGTTCTAAGCACTGTGCAAGAATATTTTTTATAAATTGTTATCTCATTTGATCCTTTGATGGCAACCACAGCACTGTCCTTAGGCTTGGTACCTCTATCCTCAGCAGCCATGTGGGCATGCTTTGGCTCACTCCCACCCCTGCCTCCCCAGCAACATAAAAGTCTCTCCTTGTCCTAGAGATTGCTTCCTCCCCCTGGTGGCCAAACCTTAGACTCTCCCCTTTCATATTTCCCCAAGCACAATTCCTAGATAAAATTCTAAGAAAGAGTACTGGAGCCCACGGGTTTCAGTCTTGTCTCTGCTATTTACTGCCTGTGTGACCAGAAGCAAGTCAATTAATCTCTGTCTCAGTTTCCCTATCTGTAAAATATCTGTAAAATTAAAGAGAATAGGTCACCCAGGCTCTCTGCTTAGTGAATGAACTAGACAACTATGAGACAGATTTTTTTTCCCTATGAGCATCTTATCAGTGGAGAAAAAAAAATTATTTCAGCTCTGTCTTCTTTCTAACTTAATGAGACCTTGTGCTGCTTTCACAAATAGTGACATTTTACAAGTGATGTTTTCACTCAAATAACTACTACCTCAAAACAAAACAAGACTGAAAAGGCAACCACCAAGTAATATACAGTGAAGGGACAAATCAAAGTAAATGCGAAAGAAACAAAACAGAGCAGAGCTCAAAAAGAGAGAGCCAGAAACATTTGAGTCATCAGACCAGAGGCTGGGGTCCAGTGCTCTAAAAGGCAGTTCTCAGAGCATTTTGCCTTCATCTGCCAATTCATTTTATCTTTATTAAAGGTGATGATGTGGTTTGTGATGCTCCCCCAAAAATGCATTGTGGGATGAATTAAACATCTTTTTCAGCCAGTCATGTGTACTGATGTTGTCTAGCAATTCCCTGCCCCCCCTTACCCCCTGCCAAGGCAACCGAGGCATTTTTCATTATTTTCCCCATATACTCCCAATTGCTTCTCTCCCAGTCTGATACTGCATTCTGATTAATGGACTAGTAGTCTTGGCTACTTTTTTTTAAATGATGTTTTGCTTAAAGCATCTGATTTCGTTTCAACTGAACAAATAAAGTGTTTGGAAAACAAAGAAAACAACCACGATTAGAGGAAAGTTAACTGTTCCCCAGGGAGAAACCCTAGTGGTTAAACTGTTTCATCAGCAACAATGCAGAAATTGTTTTAATGGTGTTTTAAACATCTTATTTTGAAAAAAAAACGAAAGAAGGAAAGAAAAGAAATGAAACACCACAGTACCCACATAACACAATGCACAAAATCTGAAATCGGATCCATTTGCTTTGTAGTTTGGCATTTTCACCCCCTACAGAGAGTCTAGCTGGAGTCTATTGCAAGAAATTCAGTGAATTGCTTGTGGATGAGGCAGCCGGATTTAGAGGTAGGCAGAACTTTCTGCTGCATCTTGGTTATAGATTAAAAATTAATTCCTGCTTAAGTGGCCTGTAGAGGTGAGAATACCAATAATGTCTCCAAGGGAAAGTATGGGAATATCTTCTTTTGGAAAAGAGGAAAGAGGGCAGTTATTATTTCCACCCTCCTCTTCTACACCTTCCCTCCCAACACATGATTTCTCTAATGTTTATTTTTGAGATCTTAATCTTAAAAATGAATGGATATTCCTAAATAAATATAACTAGAGGAGAGGGAAAGTTCTGGTACTCAGCCCAGACTAGTACACTTAGTAGGCCCCTTAATAAATGCTTGTTGGCATGGAGTGGAGTCATGTGGATTGAATAGATTGGTTTAGGTTGAATTGGATTGGATTGGATTGGATTGAATTTGAGAATTTTGTTTTCTTCTCCTTCCTATACAACCCACTGCGGATTTCTTCTCATATTAGGGTAATTCAGATGCTCACATCTGTGATGGCCATTTGTTTCTTTTTTTTTTCAGAAAGAAACTTAAAAGTATTTTTAGCCCCAGCAAAGCCAAGCCTTTTTTTCTGCATAAATTGTACCAGGCTGGGGTATATAGTCCTTCTCAGGTAACATCTGGCCAAGGTGAATGCTTCTGGTCCAATGGGAGGTGTGTGTATGTGTGTAGTGTGTGTGTGTGTGTGTGTATGTGTGTGTGTGTGTGTGTGTGTGTGTGTGTTGGGGGGATCTATTAGGAGTTCTGATTTGTCAAGAGCAGTCTGCTTATCATGGCTTCTGTTTGGGGGCCAAAGTTCTCCAGCAAAACTTGTCATTATTTATGTACCCCCAAAGGAAAAAAAAAAGCTTGCCTATTAATTTAATTAGAGCAGCGGCATGAAAGGGGAACATTTTTGATCAGTGGAAACAGGACTCTGAGAGCAAAAAAAAAAATGCAGCCAGGTTCAAAACAGAAGTGCGATTGTTTGTAAGAAAGCCTGCTGTTTCCTTTCTGTGGCTGATCTGCGCCAGGAGCCCTCTTGAATTTCTCCAAGAATACAGCTTCAGATCATCTGCATTCAGTGCCAGAGTCATGGCCCTGGAACCGATAATTGCCTCTGACAGGATTTAATTACCTGCTCTAGGACCTTTTCTCTGTTTGATTGGAGACCACCCCCTGCCTCCGATCAAATCAGACAGTAATAACACACTGAAGCGCAGCAGCCAATCACGAGTCAAGTCTGAACAGTGACCTTGCTGAGTAGAAGCTGATTGGTCATGTCAGTCTTGTCAACTGTGTCAGTGAACCATCAGACAAGAAAGAGAGAGGGGGAGAGAGGGAAAAGGGGGAAAGAGAGGGAGGGAGGGAGGAGAGAAATAGAGAGAGGAGAGGAGAAAAAGAGAAAGGGGGAGAGAGGGAGAAGGGAGAGAGAGGAAAGAAAAAGAAAGGAGAGGAGAGTAAGAGAGAGAAGGAAAGAGAGAAGAGAAAACAAGAAAGGAGAGAGAGAGACAGAGAGAGGGAGGGAGGGAAGGAGAGAGAGAGAGAGAGAGAGAGAGAGAGAGAGAGAGAGAGAGCCAAAGAGGAAAAGATTAATGCTAATGGAGTCTGTCAGTATTCAAGGCTTGATGGCTCATTACAAGCATGGCAACCATACAAAACCAAAAATATCTAAGAAACTAATACAAAGATGAAATATTCATCATAGCGGGGCATTTTTGTTTCTTGATTTTTTTTTTAATTTGGAGGAGTAGGATGGGGAATACATCCAAGGTGTAATTCATAGGCAATTCAGAGAAAGTGACAGTTACATGCACATGATGTGACAGAGTAGTTTTCGTGAAGGGGAAAAATAAAGCCCCACGTAAGTCAGGGGGTTGCTTGGGTTTGCTAAAGCACCAGGACATCAGTCCTTTATAGTACAACTGAGAATGTCCATATTTAGCATGCACCACAAACTCTCTGGTTTAATGTTATTCTGATGGAAGCAGTCACTATATTATTTATGTCTATTTAAATGGAGGATATAATCCTACCTGTAATTGGAACAAAGAACAATTTATTCACAAGTGACAGCCATTTAAAATATATGTATGTAAGTATATGTGTGTATGTATATATAATGTATATATTTAGTACTTAAAGGAATTGCCTAAGGACATGAGGTACTGAGTGGTACACTTATAGTCACACGTCTGATGTGTCAAAGACAGAACTTGAAAATGACCTTTCCTGATGCTAATGATTACTCTATAGCCACCAAGCCATACCACCTTTATCTAAGGTAACTTTCTCTAAGAGGGGAACAGGGATCAAACCCTCTCGTATACCCTTAAGACTTTAAGTCACAGATAAGTTGTCAGTCTGCCTCAATGGAGGGATTCCTTGTACCAATGAAATTACAAGTCTAGAATAACCTAAATTGGATTGGTAAGGAGAGAGAGACAGAGACAGAGACAGAGAGAGACAGACAGAGAGAGAGACAGCAGAGAGACAGAGACAGAGAGGCAGAGAGACAGAGACAGAGAGAGAGACAAAGAGAGAGGAGATATGAAGGATTAAGATTAAGAAGGAAAGAGAAAGAAGAAAAAGGAATGAGAGATTCAGATTAAAAAAGAGAAAGCAAATGACAGAGATATAAGTATAACTAATTTAATAGAAGTTATAACATAACTCACAATCTGCTAAAAGAAAATGTTTTAGGGAAGATGTGGTAAACTTGGCCAAGTTCTTTTCAATTAAAAAAAATGCGTTTCCCCCAGAAAAACAATCATACAGCAAAAACAAGTTTCATACGTTTGTATGTATGACAGAAAATTCAACTCAACTCACCACTTATTAAGCCTTTACTATGTTCCAGGCACAATGCTCGGCACTAAAGTTATGAGGAAAAAACTGAAATGGTTCTTGTTCTCAAGGAGTCATGTTCTGTTTAGAAAAGATTATAATATCAAAATGCTTTGAAAAAATAGTAAAAACTGACATTTCTAGAGTGCTTAAAAGCTCATAAGGCGCTATATACACATTACTATTTGAATGCTCTTTTCTTGGCCTATGCTTAATTTGAGGGGTTTTTTTCCATTCGTTCAAATAAGATAATATTTCTACAAGTCAAACAGTCAACAAGCATTTCTTAGTGAGGGTTTTTCTGTGCCAGGCACTGAGGATTGGAAGAAAGGACATTCTAATGGAGAGACAAACAAAAAATAACCAGGTCCACAGGAGATAGAGAGAGTAGATGAAAAGTTCTAGTAACTGGGGATGCTGAGAAAGGCTTCTTGTAGAATGTGAGATTTGAGCTGAGTCTTGAATGAAATTAAGAAAACTTAAGGGCGGAGGAGAGGATGAAGAACATTTCAGGCGTGGGTGATGCCTACGTAAAAGGCAAACAAACAGGAGTGTGAAATACAGTAGGTAGCTCCGTGTGACTGGACCATAGGGTGTGGTGAGAAGAAATGGTACAAGACTGGCAAGGGGTCAAGGCTGTTAAGAGCCTTAAATATTCTTTTCATTTCATGCTGAAAGTTACAGGGAATCACTAGAAGAGAGGAATGGGCATGGGCAGAACTTTTTGACCCTTTCCTTTGCAAAAATCACCTTGGCAGCTGAGCGAAGGATGGTTTGGGGCTGGAAGAGACAAAACGAACATCTTCATATTGTATAGATCCTTAAGATTTGCAAAGCACCTGATTACCCTGGGAGGTAGGTGCTATTTCTCCCATTCTACTGAGTAGAAAACTGAAGTTCATTACTGCCTTGTCTAGAATTGTTCATATCTGGGGTGGATTTCAAGCCCTTGTCATCCTGACTCCAATTCCAGGGCTCTTCTCCACTCTGCCAAGTGGCCTCTTTCTGCTATTCCTGAACCAACCACCGCAACATTAACTCGGCTACCAATGGATCATCTGTTTTGCAGGAATTTGTTTAAATTTTATCTTTGTGGTCCATTGACAAGAGCCTTAGATCACAGGACCTAGTATCACACTCCTGCTTTGTGTTCTCAGGCACATCACTTCATTTCCCCAGGACTATAAAGAGTGATGGGATTGGATAAGACGACCTCTAAGGTTCCTTCCAACTATATTGTTTTTCAAATTTTTTAATATATAATTTATTAATTTTTCAGTTCTTAACATTCACTTCCACAAGAATTTGAATTCAAAGTTTTCTCCCTATCTCTCCCCACCTCCACCCCAGGATAGCATGCACCCTATCCACCCCTTTCTCCAGTTCTGTCCTCCCTTCTATTACCCACCTTCTTCCATTCCCTTTCCCCTCTATTTGCCTGTAGTGAAAAATAGATTTCTATACTCCATTGTCTATATAGCTTAATTTCTAGTTGCATGCTGAAATAATTTTAACATTCATTCTTAAAGCTTTGAGTTCCATATTCTCACCCTCCCTCCCCACCTACCCTCATTGAGAAAATAAGCAATTCCATATAGGTCATACATGTGTAACAATGCAAAGCAATTTCATAATTGTAATGTTGTAAAAGACTAACCACATTTCCCTCTGTCCATTGCTGACCTTCATTTATTCCATTCTCTCCTATGACCTGTCCTCCCACAACAGTGTTTGCTTCTGATTATCCCTTTCCCCAATTTCCTGTCCCTTCTATTATCTTCCCTCTCCTATCCCCTTCCCCCTTGCCTTCCTGCAGGATAAAAGAAATTTCCATATCCGATCGAGTGTGTGTTATTCCCTCCTTAAGCCAAATCCCATGGGAGTAAGGCTCAATTATTTCCTTTCATCTCCCTGCTCATCCCCTCCATTGTAGAAACTCTTTCTTCCCTCTTGCATGTGAGATGATTTCCTACATTCAACCTCTCCGTTCCTCTTAGTCCTACTACATTCCATTCAGCAGTAAATTTTATTTTTTTTAGATATTCTCCCTTCATATTCAGCTTACCTTGTGCCATCTATGTATGTATATATGTATATATATATATATACACACACACACACACACACACATACAGGCATGTACATATATATACATATATAATATACACATACATACATATCCATACACACCTACACATACATATATATATTCCCTTCAATTGCCCTAATACTGAAAAAGGTCTCATGAGTTACAAATATTACCTTTCTATGTAGGAATGTAAACAATTCAACTTTAATGAGTTTCTTAAGACTTCTTTTTCCTGATTACTTTTTCATGTTTCTCTTGATTCTTGTATTTGAAAGTCAATTTTTCTATCTGGTCTTTTCAACAAGAATGTTTGGAAGTCCTCTATTTCACTGAAATTTCATTATTTCCCCTGAAGTATTATGCTCACTTTTGCTGGGTAGGTGATTCTTGGTTTTAATCCTTTCTCCTTTGACCTCTGGAGTATCATATTCCAGGCCCTTTGATCCCTTAATGTAGAAGATGCTAAATCCTGTGTTATCCTGATTGTATTTTCACAATACTGGAATTGTTTCTTTCTGGCTACTTGTAATATTTTTTCCTTGACCTGGGAACGCTGGAAGTTGACTACCATATTCCTAGGAGTTTTCCTTTGGGGATCTCTTTGAAGAGATAATCAGTGAATTCTTTCCATTTCTATTTTACCCTCTGGTTCTAGAATATCAGGGCAGTTTTCCCTCATAATTTTTTGTAAAATGATATCTAAGCTCTTTCTTGATCATGGTTTTCAGGTAGAACAATAATTATTAAATGTTCTATCCTGGGTCTATTTTCCAGGTCAGTTGTTTTTCCAGTGATATGTCTTAAATTGTCTTCTATTTTTTCATTCTTTTATTTTTGTTCTATAATTTCTTGGTTTCTCATGAAGTCATTAGCTTTCATCTGCTCCGTTCTAATTTTTAAAGAACTATTTTCTTCAGTGAGCTTTAGAACATCCTTTTCCATTTGGCTAATTCTACTTTTTAAAGCATTCTTCTCCTCATTGGCTTTTTGGACCTCTTTTGCCATTTGGGTTAGTCTATTTACTAACACCTTTTAAAGGTTAAAAGGTTATTTTCTTCAGCATTTTTTGGGTCTCCTTTAGCAAGCTGTTAACTCATTTTTCATGATTTTCTTGCATCGCTCTCATTTCTCTTCCCAATTTTTCTTTCACCTCTCTTACTTGATTTTCAAAATCCTTTTTGAGCTCTTCCATGGCCTGAGACAATTGCATATGAGGTTTTGAATGCAGAAGCCCTGACTTTGGTGTGTTCCTCTAAAGGTATGCTTTGTTCTTTCTCATCTGAAAGGATGGAAGAAAATACCTTTTCACCAAGAAAATAACCTTATGTAGTCTTATTTTTCCCCTTTTTTGGGGGGCATTTTCCCAGTCAGTTGGTTTGCTTATGAGTCCTTTGTCAAGTGAAGGATATATATTCTAGGGACCTCTAAGTTCTCAGCTCTTTCAAGGTGGCACAATCAAGGGAGAGGAATTTATTCCTCTCCTGGCCTGTGTTTTGGTCTGGGAGCAACCACAAGCACTCTCTTCTGCTCAGGACCTGTGAGTAGGTCTCCAGAGCCTCCACCAGCTCTACCATGCTAGTGCTCCTCTTTACCCCAGAACCACCATTCAAGACTGAGACTCAGATCAGCTGCTCAATTTCCCCAGGGCATTTAAGCCTGGGCTCCAAACGTGGACACTGCTGTTGCAGTGGCTGCTGTCACTCTGATGCTGGGGCTGGGGCCTGACTGATCTTCCCTTCCACCAGGTGAAAAAGCTTTCTCACTGACCTTTGAAGCTGTCTTTGGTGTTTGTGGATTGAGAAATCTGGGAACTGCAGCTGCTACCCATGCTTCTGCACCATGAAACCTGCTCCAGTCCTGTTCTTTTCATGTGGCCCAGACTGGGCTGCACTTTACTCATAGTCCAACGTGATAGGCCTTTCCTGTCAGCTGTCTTGGGCTGGAGATCTCTTTCACTCCATCCTTTTGTGGATTCTGCTACTCTAGAAATTGTCTAGAATTATTTTTCATAAGTATTTTATGGGCTGGGAGGGAGAGCTAGAGCATATCTGTCTTCCTACTCTGCTATCTTGGCTCTGCCCCCCTTTATATTATATTCTTTAAATGAAAAAAAACAAGCAGTGCCAAATGGAAGTTAGAAATAATCATATCATTGTTTAGTGTTCTGCTGTATATGTGTAAATGTTCTCTCTCTTTCTCTCTTTTTCTCTCTTTCTCCCTCTTGCTCTCTGTCTCTTGCTGTCTCTCTATGTCTCTCTCAGTTTAGAATGAAAAAATAAAATCTAAAAAGCCAAATCAAGTCAGAAAGCATTTATTAAGCACCTATTATGTGCCAAGTACTGTGAAAAAAGATGACTCCCTACCTGAAATGAATTGCTGAATTATATGTCTTCCACATCAGACATCACATAGTAACTTCCTTCCATAGCAACCAGCATGGTTGAGCCCTTCCCTGTATCTCCCAGAAGACAAAGAGAGTTGTCCCCTAATGCAAGTACTTAGCTGAATATATTTTAAATTCCATGTTTAGATCAAAATTCTAAGGTTCACATTTTGGAGGGACCAGTTCCAACTTTAATGAGGTATTTTACAGAACATATCTATCTAGTTCCCATATCCTACACAGCATTGCATTGAAAAGAGTTTCTCAGTATCTCTCCAATTCCTTCCCCTCATGGTCAGGGAATTCAAAAGGTGATTTTAGTTTAAGCTACCAATATATCATATTTTTTTCCATCCTGACAGAGGTTTAAATAAAGGCTCATTCAGGTGATAAAGTTATTTCATCTTTTAGATGCCCTTTATGACATATAGTAACCTCAAGGGAAATGGTCTTATTCCAGAAAGATGGTCTTGTTTAAGTTGATGTAGACATTAGAACATAGCAACAACATGCTTCTAAGAGTCTCTCTCTGGCTCAAAGTAGGGATGGGGTGGCAAAAATTTCCCAAGAAATATTTTGACCTATGATAACTTACATGATCTCACCTATCTCTGACCTAAGGTTCCAACTTGGAAATGTCAATGCCACAAGAAACATTTTAAGTAAGTGTGCAAAGCATCTAAAATCTTGTTGACATGGAATAGTATGAGACTCAAGGCCAATCTCAATGAATGAATAAATGAGTGAATATGTAAATTTTATAATTCTCTTAAAGAATTGAATTTTTGTTATTTTAAATTTCAAACAGTAATGAATTTGTACCACCAGGTCTTAAGGGACCTACTTTACTGCACAGTTGAGAGGCTTCGGAATTGTTAAGAGAATCATGGCATCAGGAGAGACTGACTTCTAGTACTGCAACTGATACCCACTAGTCGTATAACCATAGGCAAGTCACTTAATGTCTCATTACTCTTAAGGGCAACTGGCTAAAAATCTATGTCATTGGGAGTTGCAAAAATGATCATAAGGATTTGGAAGGTTGTTTTTCTCTTCAGTAAAATATTTGCCATATGAGCTTATTGGCATTACTAATTTGAGATGCAGAACTATTCCAAATCTCTTTTCTCCTCAAGCCTTCCATACTATCTCCTCCTCCTGTCTTCTCATCTGAGGACCTCACTTTAAACTTTACCCTGAAAACCAAGATCATTTACTCAGAGGTCCTATTTCTCCCCTTCTTTATATGTCACATTTTCCCTATATCCCCTTAGCTCCAGTTTCTGATGAAGAGATGGCTTTGCTAATTCCCAAGACTGACCTCTCTATGTGTACCTTTGTTTTCATCCCCTCCCATCTGCTCCATCAGACCACCACTCCCCACCCTCCACTATCATACCCTCTCATTTACAACCAGTCTATCCCTATCTACTGGTTAACTTCCTATTGCCTATAAGGGTAATCAATTCTCAGTCTTCCTTTTTAAAAACTCATGTGAGCCAACCATACCACCTAGCTATCACCATATATCTCTCCTCTTTTCAACTAAACTTAAAAAAATAAAAAGGTATCTACACTCTGACTCCACTTTCTCTCTTTTCACTTTTCTCTGTACCTTGTTAATCTAGCTTCTGACCTTATCCTTAAAATGAAAATGCTCTCTCCAAAGTTACCAGTGATGTCTTATATTCTAATCCAAGTGGTCTTTTCTCAGTTCTTACCCTTCTTGATTTTTCTGAAGCATCTGATGTTGTTGACTGCCTCCTCCAACATAATATCTCCTCTCTGGATTTTCATAATGTTGCTGTCTTTTGATTCTCTCCCAAAGGCTCTTTTTGAGTCCTCTTGTTTTGCCTTCCTATCCTCCTTCTGCTCTCTCATTTGGTGATTTCATCATGGTAATGTGGATTCTATTATCACCTTTATGCAGATGACTCTGACATTTATACACCCAGGCCTAAGCTTTCACCTGAGCAACAGTTCCACATTCATGAATTGGTGGTTATCATTTAAAAGCATTTGGGACTACCTAATGAAATCTACATTTATTTATGAAGAGTGCCTGGAAATGTGCTGAAAATGCTTTTGAAGAGGTCATCTGTACTTAAACTTCAGCAGTTTAATTTTACTAAAGGGCATTTTCAGAATTAGAGCAAGTACTGTCTCCAGGTTTTGAATAACGTGTGCTAATCACTAGAAACTAGTGATATAGTTCACTTCTGTTAAATGGAAAACACAGTCAATACTAGAAAAATAATGAATTTGGATTCTTTTAAGGCTGGGATTGGTCCCTGCAATATAATTATAGTCATGTGTATATATACATATATACTTATACATATATCTATATGCCTCTATACATGTAGAATGCGTATGTGCATATATGTGTGGTCTGGAAGATGATCATATACCTGAGAGCCAGTGTGGCTTCAAAAAGGGCCAAGGAACAGTCGATATAGCGTTTGCTGCCTGACAACTCCAGGAGAAATGCCAGGAGCAGAACAGAGGTCTATAGAAAATGTTTGAAGAGCTGACCAAGGTCTTTGGTACTATTAGTTATGAGGGCTTATGGAAAATTATGTCAAAATTTGGTTGCCCAGAGAAGGTCAGTAGTATTGCACATCAATTTCATGACAGCATGTTTGCCTGGGTTCTGGATAGTGGACAGTGCTCTCATGCCTTCCCAGTCACCAATGGAGAGCAACAGGGCTGTGTGCTTGCTCCCATGCTTTTTAGCATGATGTTTTCAGGCATGTTGTCAAATGCTTTCAATGAGGATGAACATGGCATAAAGGTCAACTACTGTACAGATGGTAAGTTCTTCACTTTGAAAAGGTTACAAGCCAAGACCAAAATGGGGGAAGTGTGGGTGCGTGATTTTCTGTTTGCCTTCGGGGAGAGAACTGGGGTAATTGTGCACTCAATGCAACCTCTGAGGCTGAGAAGCAACAAAGTATGGATCAATTCTCTGCTGCCTGTGCTAAGTTTGGCCTAATAATTAACACAAAGAAAACACAGGTGCTCCATCAGCCACCACCACACCATCCATAAGTGAAACCATTGGTTACAACAAATGGAGAAGTTTTGAATGCTTTGGATAAGTTCACTTACCTTGGTAGTGTACTTTCCAGGGATATACACATTGACAATGAGGTTGACATACACATTGCCAAAACTAGCTCAGTGTTTGGGAGGCTCTGAAGAAAAGTTTGGGACAGAAGAGGTTTTAGACTGACTACTAAACTGAAGGTCTGCAGAGCCATTGTGCTGACCTCATTGTTGTATGCCTGTGAAACATGGACAGTGTACCAGTGACATGCCAGGAAACTGAATCACTTCCATTTAAACTGTCTTAGGAAGATTCTGAGAATCACCTGGCAGGATAAGGTACCAGACACTGAAGTCCTTGCTTGAGCTGAACTGCTGAGCAACAGAGAGCGCAATTCTGATGGCCTGGCCACATTTTACGAATGCAAAATGTACACTTGCCAAAAAGACTATTTTATGGAGAACTCACATGGGGCAAGCAATCACATGGTGGTCAGAAGAAGTGATACAAGGACACACTCAAGGTCTCTCTCAAGAATTTGGAT
>CM053772.1:251535504-251552356 GCA_028658325.1 Potorous gilbertii | reverse complement strand
AACTTCAAGCCTTCCCTGGAGTCTCTTGTCCAAGAGGACAGTCATATTGCCCAGTTTCCCCTTTGGAATACCACTGGTTCTTTACCTATGAGGCTGCTTCAGTGCTCACTCCCCAGATATGCAGTCTGTCTCTGGCAGTCAGGAACAAACATATTGCATTACGTCCACAGTGCTATAATTATGAACTCTTCTCTTTCATCTTCCACACACACCGACAGGCGCAAATGTAAAATGGGTGGGTGCTGGGATGATATGAGGAGCCCATCTGATGAGTAATATATTATTTGTATCATAATATTTTTAATTCTCCCCAGCCCGTACTACAACTCTGACTGTAAGGTCAGTTAAGTTACTATAAGGGATTTTTAATGAAAACAATTATAAATTTAAAATAACTGTGTTTAAGGCATTTAGCAGTCACTGGGGTCAAGTGATTACAGCAGTTACAAGACCCCTGGGACGTGTTCACACCAAAACAAAGTGAATAAATTACCCCAGCCGGCATGTGTAATCACTAAGTGACCACAGGGGTCATCCAGAGTGGAACCCTGAAGACTTTCACGCAAAACCAATAATGAAAATTTATCCGTCAAGGGGAGAGAGGGCCAAGAATTAGCAAGGCAGGTGATAGGTTAGAAAACTACATGGGGCAGAGAAGGCCGGGCTGCTCCGAAAGCTGAGATCATGGGATTCCAAAACCAGCGGGGAAAACTGGAATGACTGGTTCCTGGAAGCAACTGGCCCAAGGAGGAAAGAAATGAATTGGAGCTGAGCTGGTACAACTGGAGCCAAAATTCGCCTGGAAGGAGGAACAGAGAAAAAATTCTCTGCCTGAGAAACCTGAGCCCAGATTTGGAAATCAATTCAGGGGCGCCAATGATGTGCGGTGGATGAACATTCGGATAAGAGATGGAAAAGGATTTATGGAGGCTCTTCGAAGGAGAAAAGAAAGTCTCTGGAAGTTATACTAAGAATTGTTTGATTTTTTTGGTTTGTCCTTCATTCTGCAAGGGCCAATGACATCAGAAGGGTGCTGTCTTGACCTGCAAATGAATTGGATTTAAGTGAAAGAGGGCTGTGCAGTCACTCTGCCTCCCTCTCTGCTTACTGAGCCATCTGAGTCCAGTGACAAGATACAGATCAGGACAACTGGAGATAGGTCCCAGAGGCTGTTGGGAGACCTTGGCCTTTTTAAACTAAAGCCTTTCCTAGCTTTCAGTCTCTCTGAGGCAACACCCATTCAGTGTTTAAGGCAAGGTAAGAATTGAAGCAAAAGACAGTCTAGTTTGACTGCCCAGAAGAATCAATTTGGGAGGAGAAGACCCTCATAGTTTCTGATCAGAACTGAAACAGTTGATATTTACACTCACTCTGAGCAGTTATGAAGGAAAGAATATTATTAGTGCCCCTCAAGTCAAGAGATCTTCTCTGGTCCTCCTACTCTGCATTAAGTGGCCTGGGACTTTGGACCAACCACTTATTCCTTTGATGCCTTAGTTGACTCATCTTTATATAGTAATTCCTTAAGTCATAGAGAAAGACCAGGAGATTTCTCAAATTAAGGTGACTTTCAGCTGTAAACTCTATGATATTATGTAATGAAGGCTTTCTAAATGCTATCTTAAGGCACATTTGATAGGATATCTGTTCAGAAGAGATGATAGTTTTTTCTTTCCAAAAAAAAATCTCATGAACTGAAAGGCATCTCAACTTTATAGCACCTGGTCCATTTCTATGACTTCAGGAATTATTATTTCTGTTACAGAGATGAAACAACAACTAGGCAGCTAAGTGGCATACGGGATATTTCTGTAGACTCTAGACTCAGTCAAGAAGATCTGATGAGGCCGATTAAATGTAGCCTCAGATACTTATTAGCTACAAGATCCTGAAAAAAAGTTACAACTTCTATCAATCATATGGCCAGTCAGTGTCAGAGATGGAACCTGAAACTGACTCCAGGTCTTCCTGACTCTGCCCCTCCATCCACTCTATCCGGTTGCCTCACATGTCAAAGAGAAATCTTTCTAATTTAAGAAACCTGTCCTGGGGCTGTTGGATTTGGGGGGGTTTGTTTTGTTTTTTATATCCTTGAATATGCAGGACTTAGCTTAGAAAGTATTTTCACATGCTTAGCTTAAATCAACATCAAAACTAAGTAAACCTTTAGGTAATTTTTACTTGCATGGGAGGACTACATT
Source organism: Potorous gilbertii (assembly GCA_028658325.1). Lineage (NCBI taxonomy): Eukaryota > Metazoa > Chordata > Mammalia > Diprotodontia > Potoroidae > Potorous > Potorous gilbertii. The sequence continues at coordinate 251,550,155 of CM053772.1, read as the reverse complement.
TATACAGAAATCAGGCATTTGCTTTAACAAACACTGTTATTCAAAATAGGGAGACTTTATAGGTAATAATAGACCAACCAGACAATTTTTAAAAATAGCTATTACTTGGATGATGGCAAATATATAACTTAATCCTGGGTTCATTCTTACACACCCCTGCGTTCATATGTAGGAGGATTTGGTCAGTTTGGCCATAACACCTGACACTTCTTAAAGAATTCAATTCAACTCTACAAGCATCTATTAATTGCCTACTATGTGGCAGGCACTGTGCTAAGCATGGGACACTATGCTAAAAGCTAGAAGAAGCTTAGAAACACATAAAAAAGAAGGGAAAAGGTAGTTAGCGATTTGAGGCAGAAGTAAAAGCTATAAAGTAATTTATGATTCCAGAATTAAAGACAGGAAAACTGGATTACCAACATAAATCAGAAAAGTCCTTGTAACCTCAACAGTTTTGTGACCCAAGAAGAATCTAATACGTTCTTTGGGGATGAAATGCAAACCATCATGAATCGGGGGATTCTAGGCTGTTCTGGAAAGGACTCCAGTATTGGGCAGGAATTTGAATTCACTGACCTCTAAAGTCAGTCTAATCCAACAAGCATTTATTAAGTGTGGGGCATAGTGTTGTACAGTAAGCTAAAAATGATGTTTTTGTCAGAATCAAAATGAGAAACCAGATCCTGCCTTCAGGATGCTTACACTCAATAAGTCACTCCACTGGAATTCATTAGAATATAGACTATTATAGAACAAATCTTGGAAACCATTTGACCTTTTTCATTATGAGGCCATTAAAAAACCAAACAAACATATAAGAATTCAGACATCTGGAATATTTTTCTTTAAAATAGTCATCACTGGAGTCCAAACACTTATTTTAGGGGTGCTGCCACTCCTCAAAACACATCTGGAATTCCATCTGGGGCTGTCATCAGGGCAAGTTTATGAGCCACACAAGAAAACCAGTCTCTGTACTTTATAACTAGCCCTCTCTATTGCATCCAAAATAAATTTACCCAGCTTGATCTTTCACCTAATTCATCAGGCATGGTAGTAACTGACTTTTGACTGTTTAAAAAAAATTATGCTTACTCTTAAAGAAGGCCTTCTTAAGCAGAAGTCCATGAATTTAACACAGATATATGAATAACTGCATTTCAAACATAATTGATTTTCTTTGTAGTGCTATGTATTTTAATTTATGCATTTAAAAACATTATTCTGAGGCTTCCTCCAACTGCCAAAGGTATCCATGACACCAAAAACATTAAGAAAGCTGACCTTAAAGAAAGAAAATTTTCCACTATAGAGGACATTCAAAAGTATATGTTAAGGACTCCGAGAGATGAGTCCAAAGAAGGTTTGAGAAATGGAAAAATTAATGGGAAATAGGTGCATATGTTACACTGCTCTGTGTGATTTCTCCCTCAAATAGAATGCCAGTGTCTAATTTTGTTCTTTATCCCCAGCATCTGGTGCATTCAGCTCAATTCAACAAGTATTTATTAGGTATCTATTATATGTTGAGAAACAGCTATGTGGCAGATAGGGAGCTGAGCTCAAAGTCAGAAAGATCTGGGTTCAAATTCAGCCTCAGAAACTCCCTGGCTGTGTGACCTTGGGCAAGTCACTTCGCCTGTTTACCTATGGATCCATGCACCCCTGGAGAAGGAAATGATAAACCACTCCAGTATCTTTGCCAAGAAAATTAATGAAGAACTAGTCACAACTGAACAACAAATTAGATGCTGATGAGAAACTTGGAATAATTGATGGAGCTCTGGCCCTGGACCTAGGAAGACTTATGCTCAAGTCTCACATCTGACATATATTAGCTGTGTGACTATGGATGAGTTCTCTTCAAGCAGCTCTCTAAGACTAAAAGTTTCAGGACAAGTTTAAGGATTGGTTTGCACTGTGTTTCCACAAAGGGAATTCCCAAAAGGGATGAAATTACACATCAGAGCCAAAAGAAAAATGCCAAAAACTTAACAAACATTCATTAAATTGAACTGAATTGCCTCCTGTTGAGATCAACGATGAATGGGAACAACACTCATCTGGTTATTTAAAAGATTGGTACTTAAATCCTATTCATTGCCACACAATCCCTCTATGACCTTGGACAGGTCACTGAAGGACACTTTTACTCCATTTCCACATCTGTCAGATGAGGACTTTGAACCATATACCCTACATTCCCTTCCCACTCTAAGACTACTACATGCTACAATTCTTTGATGGATATTCAATCTCATCAAGAATGGAGGGCACTCCCTCCATGAGTATCCCCTCCTCCAGTCTTGATTGCAGTCCTTTCATCTTTCTCATCTTAATTGCCATTAGTGAAATGGAGTGAACTGCTGCTATCTGGTATGTTTGTCAAAAATAAACACTTGGCTTCATAGTCTCATGGCATGCCCAGAAATGAGAGAGGCTTTTGAGGTTCTGGGAGAGGACAGGATGGCCAAAAAATCCTAAAGTGCTCATAGGCTTCATTCATTGAAGAAAAGGGGGCATTCAGTAAACTAAACTCTACCCCAAAGAGATCAAAGAAAGAGGAAAAGGTCCTGTATGTACAAAAATGTTTATAGTAACCCAGTTTGTAATGACACAACTGGAAACTCAGGAAATACTAATTAATTGGGAAATGACTGGATAACTTAAAATATATAGTTTACCACTATATAATATTGGAATATTATCATACCACAAGAAACAGTGAAGAGACCAGCTTCAGATAAAGCTGGGAAGGCTTATAGGTACTGATACAAAGTAAAGAGTGCTAACCACGAGATTCATATTTACAATAACGACAATGTTATGAAGACAAACGACTTTGATAGATTTAAGAATTCTCATCAATGATTTGACCAGGAATGCCAATGATGAGGCATGATACCTACCTCTTGACACAGGTGATGGATTTAATGTACAGAATGAGACACACATTTTTGATATGGCTAAATGGGAATTTCTTTTTCTTGATTATACATATGTATTTCTTACCAGGGCATTTTTGCTGCTTCTTTCAAAAAAAAAAAAAAACAAGTACAGAAGGAATTATGGGAAAGAAAGACTTTTTTCCCCAGTGAGTACAGAACCAAATGCTTGCTGACTGAAAAAAAAAATTAAATTTTTAAAAAAGTGAACCCACCCAATTATTCCGGAAAGTAATTTGGAACCAAATTTTCATACCATTTGACCTAGAGATTCTCCTGTTTGGTGTATGCTCAAAAGATATCAAAAGTAGATAAATATATAACCAAATATTTGTAGCAGTAATTTTGGTAGTGGTAGAGAAATGGAAACAAAGTAGATCCTCTGCACTTGGGAAATGGATAATCAAATAGCAGTACATGAATATGATGGAATGCTGTAAGAAACAAAGATGAATTCAATAAGTACATCCAGGAATACACACAAGGAACTGTAAACAACGGAACCCCAGGTACACAAGGAGCACCAAAATGGCAAGAACAAAGAACAATCAAAACTCTATTCTGTGAAGCTACAAGGCCCAAGTTGGCCCCCACTGAGAAGACAGAAGACTATGCTTCCTGTTCTTTGTAAAGGTGGGTGACTACAGGTGCAGAACACGGCATACAATGTCAATCTTGGTGGACATAGATTGATTGCACTGAATTACATTTTTTCTTTTTTTTAATTCTTTGTTACAAGGAATGGATTGTTGGATAGGGAACAGAGTCCAGATAAAAAAATTTTACAAAAAAGAAATACAGTGAGTCAAAGGAAGGAGGCACCAGTCTATTACTGGACTCCATTTGGGGTACCACGTTCAGTACTGAGTACTGCATTTTAGGAGACACAGAGACAAGCTAGACAGCACTCAAAGAGGACCACGATAATAGAAGAGGGATCTGAAGCCCCACTGCGTGAGTGACTGAAGAAACAGGGACGGTTTGGTTAGGGACATCAGCCCTATCTTCAAGTACTTGAAAGGTTATCATATCAAAGAGGGATTAGACTTGTTTTTCTTGGAATAGGGGGATGGGGCGGGGAAGGGCTAAGAACAGCAGAAACTGCAAAGAGGTAAATTTCAATTTGATAGAAGCTACATCAGAAGGTAGTGAGTCTCTCACTTTGGATAATTTTCCAGTGCCTGGCACCCAGTAAACATCTAATAAATGCTTTTTCATTCATTCAAGTAGATTTTAGAGTAATTTTCTGTTCCGTTATAGGATAATCTCTGAGATTTCTTCCAAATCTGAGTGTCCTAAATACTTAGGATTCTATTTTCATTCTTCCTTTTAAGTCATGGAGAAACGGAGGCTCCAAACTATGGAAGGACTCAAAGTCCGAGCCCATACCAAAAGAAAAGCCCAGATTAGAAGCCACAATTCTCGACACTGGTGCCGTGAGGAAAGCCATTTTCAACTTTCCAGATGGCTAGATAAACTCCAGCAGCAAAAGCAGACCACCCGAGAACTCAGGCTTTCTAATTATACAACAGAAAACAGAAATAAACCCTTCCCCAAGTGGTTCTGTACAGTGCAGGGACATCATTTACAATAGACAGCTGAATGTAACAGTGCCCCTGATGGGGAAAAAATAAAGAGGAAACAGCAAAAACTGCCCCCCCCCACATACACACAGACACACACAGTCACAGACACATAGACACACACACAATCACAGACACACACACACAGTCACACACACACAGTTCAGACACACAGACACACACATAGTCACAGACACACAGACACACACACACAAACAGACACACGGACACAGACACAGACACACACACAGACACACACACAGTCACAGATACACAGACACACACAGTCACAGACACATAGACACACAGACACACACACAGTCACAGACACACACACACAGTCACAGACACACACAATCACAAACACACACACACAGTCACAGACACACAGACACACACAGTCACAGACACACAGACACACACACAGAAACAGACACACGGACACACAGACACAGACACACACACAGTCACAGATACACAGACACACACAGTCACAGACACGTAGACACACAGACACACACACAGACAAACAGACACAGACACACACACACACACACACACACACACACTACAGTAATTTAGGGTGATGGCCAAAAATGCAGCAGAAATATTAGATGCTGGAACTGAAGCCAGAAGTTCTTTCTTTCTTTTCTTTTTTCCTTCTTTTTATTTCGAAGAGAACTGGGGCTGACAGAGGATAATGAAGGGCACGGGACCCTCTGATGTCTGTGTATAGCGCTCAGGGGTGGGCGGCTGACATCGGAGGAGTACTCTAGGAACTACAGAGAACCAGAGATGGAGGGAGATACGCAACAAAGACTGGAGTGACGAGACAGCGGGAAAATGTAAGGAGATATTCAAAGGACACCAGAAGTGGTAGGGAACTGGGATTATTACAGATCCTTTTGTGTTTCTCCAGGGTGACTTCCTAACAGCAAATAACCTTACAAAGTACCTCACCATGCAAGCAACTCCCCACTTATAAGTAAGTGACTCGTGTTTCCCAAGTTAAGTCTGTTAAGTCAGCTGGCTAGGAGTGTGGAAGGCATTTTCCCACAGAAACAATGCTATAAAGTGCTGCTAGGTTTCCAGGTCAGCCCACAAAAGCCAATTCTGCCCATAATATAGTTGAGAATCCAGCCACCCTATATAACATTGTTTCCATGGGAAAATCCATCCTGCTTTCCAGATGGGGATGCCAAGAGTGAGGCTCCACCCGACCCCCCATGGTTTCAGCCGGTCTCCCTCCGGTAACTGCCTTGCTCATGGCTTTCAGAAGGGGGAGGGTGGGGATGAGGCTTTATTGGGGAGAGAGATGGGATTCCAGCAGTTAGGGTGGGTTAGGCAATAGGAGCTTCAGAGGCTGGGTTTAAAGGAAGCAGGAAAGGATAGGGTTCAGGGAGGAAGTTGGCTCCTGGCTCCTGCAGATGACAGAGACAGAAAAGAAAGTGAAATAAAATGAGAGGAATGGTGTTATGGCAGCTAAGTGGTACAGGGGATAGTGTGACGGGCCTGAACTCGGGAAGACATCAACCTGAGTTCAAAGCTGGCTTCAGATACTTATTAACTGTGTGACCTTGGTCAAATCACTTCACCCTGTTTACCTCAGTTTCCTCATCTGTAAAATGTGCTGGAGAAGGAAATGGCAAATTAACAAGTGAACAACAAAAAGCATGACATTGGGAAGAGCACTGGACTTGGAATCAGGAGATCTAGGTTCAAATCTGTCTCCTGATGGTAAGTGGTTATGCGACTATGGGTAGGTCGGTTAAGCTCTCTGAGTTTTGGTGTCCTATATCATAGGTGGAAGAAACCCCTTAGACATCATTTAGGACACCCCCTTCATTTTACACATAAGGGAAATGAGGTCCAGAAAGGTTAACTGACCTGCCCAATACCATATTTAAAGGACTGGATGAAATGATAGTATGGCAAGAGACCTTAGGAAGCTACCACTGTAACAAATCCATTCATCATAATGGAAAAGACGCACATTCCAAGGTTTCTTCTATTATCTCAATTTTTTTTCCTCAAGAATCGACCCAAATATATTCAAATATGAGAATGCAGAATTCAATGAGAAAGGTTCATTTCTGAGCCACCCCAAGGGATTTTTTAATATCAAAAACACAGAATATGTTATGACATAGTTTTATCTATAATCTTGTCCTAACAGAAAGGATCACAAGGGCAGGGCTATAACTAGTCAGTAGGACAGTAGGAGATTGTCTCTCTCTCTCTCTGTCCTGTCTCTCTTTGTCTCTGTCCTCTCTCTCTCTCTCTCTCTCTCTCTCTCTCTCTCTCTCTCTCTCTCCCCCCAGGTTCTCAGAACCCCCACATGACCTAGTGGCTGGATCACGTGGGTATATAGAATATCAGACTTAGAATCGAAAGGTCTGAATTTAAACCCCGACTTCCTTCTGATGGGAGGCTTCAACTCTCTTTACCTCAGTTTTCCACATCTACAAAATAGGAAGGAAAATACTTGTATTATCTCACTTACAAGATCAAAAGCATTAAAATGCTACCTAAATTCAACATCTTTATTAACCATCCAGGTCCCCCAACTATGTCTGTCCTGAATCTCTTCCATTTATCAGATTAATGAGAACAGACAACATTGCTCTCTGCCAGCTAATCTGATAAACGAATTTGGAGGAGAGAGAGCTTACTGCTATGCCCTATGACCAGGGGCCTGTCATGCTTTAAGCCAAAAGAGTAAGTCAGGATGGGAATTTCAGTCTTAGAGGCAGATGAGCAGAAATGGGTGGGCAGGCTGGTTTCTCAGTGGCCTCACAAACTATATAGCTCACTCACTTATACAAAAGGCTGCCCCTGGATCTAATAGGTAACACGGAAATTACAAGTCATTCATCTACCCAGGATCCCACACAATACCACCAAAGGGGGGGTATTTCCTTAGGATCTCAGTCCCTAGGAAAGGATATTTTGAGTACATCTCAGACTCTGGTTAGCATATACTCAGCCAGCCCAAAGAGCCATAGGTCTGATGGACCTGAATATTATGGGATAAAAAGTCCTTAGTTCAAATCCTAACTTAGATATTTACTGCCTGAGAGACTTTGACCAAGTCACAAGAGCTTGGTGAGATTCTAGTTGATAAGCTGCTACAGATAGCACAATCATGCCTTGTTTATTTGTTTGTTTTTCAAGGGGAAGAGTTACCTTTTCTGAACTAAAAAGGGATAGCACAGTACATGTTCTCAGTTTCTAAAAACAGCAACACTTCTAAATATTTTCTGTGGTTGTTCAATTGTTTTCAGTTGCATCTGACTCTTCGTGAGGTTTTCTTAGTTGAGATACTAGAGTGGTTTAGCATTTCCTTCTCCAACTCATTTTACAGGGGAGGAAACTGAAGCAAACAGGGTAAAGTGGCTTGCCCAAGGTCACGCAGCTAGTAAGTGCCTGGAGCTAGATTTGAACTCAGGTCCTCCTGGCTCCAAGTACTACTGAACCACTTAGCTGCCCAAAACAACAACAATATCTCTACATATAACACTAACAATTTGTGTATCACCTTAAGGACTGCAGGATGCTCTACACACATTATCTCATTAGGTCCTCATAACAACCTTCTGGGCACGTGCTATTATTGCCCCTATTTAACAGATGATTAAATGGAGGCTCAGGGTGCTTAAGCAACTTGATGGTCACCAAGCCAATATGTAGTTGAGGTAGCACTTGAACCCAAGTTTTCCTGGCTCTGAGTCTAGTTCTCTAACTACCTCTCTCTAGCGACTCTCTGGAACCTGCACTGCTTGAGGCTGGATGGGAACTCAGGTTCTTGTGCCTCTCAGTCCAGTTCTGTCTCCACTGAGTCACCTGGCTGCTTTCGAAAGCTTAATGTACAAAAATAAAGTCTTAGTCTCTATTATTGCTCCTCACATTGTCACTCTGTTGCCTATTCTGTTATTAAGGAACTGCAAACATGTACAGCTACCAATCATTTCCTCATTATTCTGCACAACAATTAAGAGAGGCAAGGAATTATGAAAACTTAATTTAGCAAGAAGATAACAAGGGAGAGAAGGAAAAAAAGTTACAGAAAGAGTTTAGAAATATAATTCCTAATAGGAATACAAGCTCATTTAAGGCAGCCACTATTTCTTCCTCTCCTGGCACCAAGCACACTGTTGTGCACGCAATAAGTGTTTAATAAATGCTTCATAAATTGGGGCAAATCCTTTTTTTCCTATTTCTACATGTGGGTCCTACTGCTAGAATCTCTGTCTCTCCCTTTTTTGAGATTAGTATCTTTGAACACAAGATGATAATTAGGAAGGAATGCTGTCATTCCAAGGTGCTGACCAATAGCTGAGCAGAAAAGGGTCAGAAGGCTTGGGTTAAGATGCCACTAGCTCCCTGTGTGACCTTAGCCAAGTTTTCCTCATCTATAAAACTGATATCTTGGATTAGATGATTTTAAGGTCCTTACCAGCTCCATGAGTTCATAAGTCTAATCTTGGCTCTTCCCCATCTTTAATTGTGTGACCTTAGGAAAGTCATTGCAAAATGTGGATTTAAAAAGTTATGCTGATTTATAAAGTTCTTTTCAGTTTTACAATATTACAATTCTATGAATGTAGGTGTATATATATATATATATATATATATATATGTATGCTGCATAATGTGTGCGTGCATACAAGTGTACATGTGCATACATCATATATAAATATGGGTGCATGTACGTGCATGTGCATGTATGTTTATGTATATATACACATATGTGTGTATGTGTGTATACACGTGTATGTGTGTGTGTATCAGAGACAAAGAAAAACTGAGATAGAGATGAGACTGGGAGCGGTGTACATTTGGGAAAAAAAAATCTGATTTTATTAGTACAAGGAAGTTCCAATTGTCAGATAATTTATCCCTTAAAATCTTACAAAGATGCCAGAGCAACGAGGCTGAATGACATTTATTGGATCACATAGTCACTATGTGTCCAGCGTGGGACATGATCCTGGATCTTCCTGACAGTTCTCTAACAATTATGACACACTATTCCTCTGACCTATGTGTTTATGTATGTATGTTTGTGCCTGTGCATAAAATTATCTAACCAACTTTAGGGGATGGGTGGCACACATGGATACAGGTATATCCCAGCAAGATAATCTGGATAATCTAAGCAAAAATTCAGCTTAAGCATGAAATCTTTGCACAATTGTTAGTCGACGCTGTGGTTGTGGCAATAATTAAGAATCTCTGATGGATGAGTTCTCTCTTTAGGTATCTCAGAAGACTAGACTCGAACTGAAGAAGACCTAGTTTTGAAACTCATCTCTGATAGCAGGTGTCTGCCTGGTAAATTACCTCGTCTCTCTGGCCTTCTATTTCCTCATCTGTAAAACAATAACTGTAGTTACTGTGCAGGGTTGGTATGAGGCTCTAGTGAAATTACATGACAGTGTAGGAAAAGAGTTTACAAACAAGAGTTTACAAACTTTTAAAAAGCTCTGTAGAAATATCAGTGATGATGACTGTGGTTGTTTTTCATGTATTCATCATACTCTAATTTGGATTATGATTAGTTGTGTCCTATAGCTCTCTCTTACTAGGCAGTAAGTTCCTGGAGGTCAGGCAGTATTACTATTTCACTAGTTCAGGATGTAAATGATCCTATAATTTCCTCACGATAGCAATGGTGGCAAAAGTTCGATAGAGAATCCATTGCCTTTTATAACCTTTCCTGCCGGTCTTTGGTGACACTGTGGGGTCTTCTATTAATTTGCCAAACACTATGGTGAATTTCCGCATCCTTCAGTCACTCAGGAGGTAAATGGTAAATTCATCAAGCTTCTCCACAAATCTACTCTGCTCTGAGTCTTCACAGGCATTCTCAGGGAAAAAAAGGAAAAAGTCAACCCTTGGCATAAGCCACTGTCCTGCTGCTCACACTGGCACTTGGCTCTGTACCATTTATCAAGTTTGACACCATTTTCATTTCTTAGAAATGTTCTCTCTCTCTCACAATTCATTTACACATTTTTATTTTTGTTTTGCTCTGAGAACACGTGCAGAGACAATCCATTCCCAAACAATCAATAAAAAATACCTTCTATGTACCATCGAGCATTCATTCAAGAAACATGGGTACAATAAAATGGGCAGCAAACCTTTCCTTCCCTTTGTCCCACAGGCATGGAAGCCCCATTACTGCATGATACATCAGACAGTTAAATATCTAAAAATTCATCTTTAATTAAGAGCATTAGATCCAAGCTAGACACCACTACATATCATAGGAGAAGTGGATGAGTTAGCTTCCAAGGGCTCTAATTCAATTAGGACACAGTGAGTGACACTTGGATGGGAAAGGTTAATTGGGGTCACCAGAAGGTAATAATTCCTTACCTAACCAGTCATTAAACTTCTTAACCTCTGAGGGCAGTCCCAGCTCGGTGAAATCGCCTGTGTGGAGAAGGATGTCCCCATAAGGCATCTGGATGCCATCTGTTCTGGAGTGTGTGTCAGAGATGCAGACAAACCGTGTGTGGCCCGCTGGTTTTGGAGTATCGTATGGGATAGGGTCGACCCTGAAGCAGACATAACAGATCCCACAAGAGTTAAATGCATTTGAACCCTCAAACATATTATCACAAACAAATATTGATCAGTATCAGGGTGCACACTCAGAGCGCTTGGCTACCACAGGAGGGGAAATATTTGATGTCAAGGAGAGTTTGTCACTTGTCATCAACCCACCCGATCAAACTTACAAAGACTTACCTGGCAGGAAGACTTAGGTGGAGAAACCATCAAAACATAGAAGCACGTGATTAAGAATACTGAACTGCCACTGTGGTAATCAAAGTTAAGGCACTCCCTTATAATTTATTTTCAGATTGATCTTACAATTCCTTATGACAGAAGAAAGTTGTTTATTCTTACTTCAAAATGTATAAATTAACCAAGTAAATAATTGATAGAGAGGAGTCTAAGAATCTTAAACCAACTGAGGGGTGAGAGTAACTCCCCAGTCAGGGAAACAATAAAAAAAAACAAGGAACTCCTTCCCATTGTTGCTAGTCAATTGAAATTCCATCTTCCTATTTCAGTCACAAAGTAGCCTAGGGTGTCTGATCCCAAAGTAAGTGGCCTAAAAAAGTCTTTGTTATCTAGAATTAGCAGAAAAGATGACCCCAAGGAAGCAGTGTGGTTTAAGAAAAACAACCCTAGGTTTCATAGCAGAAGACCTGGGTTCAGTTCTAGTTTTGCCATTCACTACCTTTGAGCTCAGGCAACTCACTAAATGTTCCCTCATCTATAAAATGAAGGAGTTGGCCTAGATCATTTCTGAGCTGTCTTCCAACACTAAATCTTTGATTTTAATTATCTTTTGGTTACTATGACACTGGTAAGTGCATTTGGAAGAGAATTGTTATTTTTTTTTTAAATGTTATTGAGTCGTTTTAGTCATGTCTGACTTAATGACCTCATTTGGGGTTTTCTTGGCAAAAGATACTGGAATGGTTCACCACATCTTTCTCCAGCTCATTTTACAGATGAGGAAACTGAGGCAAACTGGATTAAATGACTTCCCTAAGGTCACACACCTAAAAAGTGTGTGTTTTATGACAGATACCTACCAACATCTAAGCATCAAGAGAAAGTTTTAGAGACAACCCACTCATGCACAGTGGAATTACACCAGCCATGAGATGAAAATGCAAAACTCCCAGCCCAAATTTAGAAAATGAAACAACATCCAGGCTTCAGAGTTGGAAAGCAACAAAATGTTCTAAATTAGCTTAGCGGTACAATGGCAATCAGACTTTTCCAGAATCTGGCATTGATCATGCCTAGTATTTTCTACCATAGGTAAGGATGCTTTGGAGGAATTAAGCAACTTCTGTTCACTTTTAAAATAAGAAAACCCATTCATTTGGGCTCACATGGGGAAAAGAGATGAAGAATTTATAAAGGTGTAAAGAAAAGGTCAGGAGAAGAGCAAATACTCAACAGGACAGTTAGAATGGAGAAGGATACATCAGTAGCAACATTTCCTAAGAGACTAGAGCATCCCCGTATTACACACTGAAGCAGTAATATCAAGAAATTACATGCATATTATACTGATACCTTTTTACTTTCTTCTTTTTAAAAACTACATATTCTTAAAGAACTAATCCTATTTTTTGTTTGTTTCTTTGCAAAATCAAGCTAAACCACCAAAAGAAAGCTTCTGGTGAGCAATCTGCAGGTGTTTCTGCATTTCTCTGACTGTTACATAGCTTCTCACTGCCAAAAAATAAAATAACGAGCAGATTGCATGATTATATGGCACATCGACCTGGTTATCGCTGTGGGTCTAATTGGAAACCCAAAAAGAAATTTTAACTTCAACCTACAATTAATGGATTGTTCCCATGAGAGTAAGAAATTAATAACACTGTTACCACGGAGAAAATTCCCTAATCCACTGAGATACCACCAGCAACCTGGGGAGAACTGTGATGATATGCAGTTGGGCTCTTTTATTTGGCTCTATCCTTTCCATTATGGATCGTAAATTGAAATTTTTGAGAAATATATTGCAAAGTAAATATGGAGTCTCAGTGGTTAGAAGCTTATCAACACCTCCTGTCTCCTATGACTGGTTTCCCTGGACAGCAGAAGAAACAAATGCCTGCTTCCACTGCAGAGACACACTTTTGTCATTCTGCAAGCATCTCTGAACCAAAACGCAGGGAGTTCAATCTTTGGCGTTATAACAGTTTGTGCTCCCCACAACGACCCCCAAAGATGTGGATGACAATGAAAAAAAATCAGTCAAAAACAGAAATGCTTTGAAGTATGTTGCTGCGTGTGTGGCATTACACAGCTGAGACACTTGGATGTGCCTGGCATCTTATGGACAAAGTCTTGATTTCTCCTGTGTTTCTGCTGGCTATTTCAGCTAATTCTCAAATCCAGCCACACTCGGCAAACCATCTTGGCTGTGGCTAACCTCCCTAGGGAGCCCATCGCAATCTGTCATGGGGACATCATTACTAGCACTTGGGGTTCATCACCCAGAAAGAGACTAAAATAACCCCCTTACTACCAAAATCCCCTCATCCTAGGAAGCTGTCTGGCTTGGATGACCAAATTACCTGGCTTCTTCCTTATTTCTGGTCTAAATTCCACATCAGGCATAAACAACTTAGTGAGTCAAGTGCAAAGGACTAGTCCGTATCTGCTCGGATGTTTTTTTTCTCATCTGTAAAATGAAAGTGTTAGACAAGATGGCCTCTTAGGTCCCTTAAACTGGCATCAAGTGGAATTCTCAATTAAATGACGGTCATATTCTAATGTGAAAATATATTTAATGTGAATGTATATGTAGAGCCAATACTGGATTATATTCTATCTTGAGGAAAGGGGGAGGAAGGAAGAAAGAGGGAGAGAAAATTTGAACTCAAAAGTTTGTGGAACTGAATGTTGCAAACTAAAATAAGTAAACAAAATTTTAAAAATGAAAATATGAAAAAAATAATAGTGATATCAAAAGGTAACGAAAAGGGGCATCAATGGGCAAAAATCTTTTTCTTCCATTAGGCGCAGAATGAGAAACCATGTCAATGAGGTAGGAAAGTGGTAGACGTGCAGAGAAGTCATGGTACCAACGACACTGACATCACTTGGTAAAGCAGAAAGCATCGGTACCTGAGAGGGAGAGATGCTAGGAGAGTCAAATAACCTTTCTGGGGTTTAGCTTCCTCATCTGTAAAACATAAAATGCAGTAGGTGGACCTCAAAGGTCTTCGGATTATAGGATGATCTATTTAAAACTGGAAGCAACTTTAAAGGGCATCTACTCTCACCCTGTCATTTAAGTGATTAAGATCTGAGGCTCAAAGATCGTGTTAGGATCATAGATCTAGAGTTGAGAGGGATCTCTGAGGCCATCTAGTCTAACCTCTTTGTTTTACAGATGAGGAAAAGGAGACCAGGGAAGTTAAGTGACTTACCTATGGTTAAGCACATGGAATCTGAGGGAGGACTTGAATCTAGGTTCTCTCACTGGCCATCGGGCACTCTTTTCCCTGCACTATACTGTGTCTTTGAAGGTCCTTTCCCAGCTTTAAATCTAGGATTTTATTATCCA
>CM053772.1:251506630-251535004 GCA_028658325.1 Potorous gilbertii | reverse complement strand
GCTCTTGTTACTGCTATTAAACACAAATACAATCCATCAAACTTCCTTTGCAGTACTGATATGTAAGTAAATTAATTTCAATACGTAAGACATTATAAATTCCCAGTCACTCCCTCTAAACCTATCTATCCATTAGGGGTCTTTCTCGGTCTATCCATCCTCCTCACTCTCTCTCCTACTTGGTCTTGGGTCTCGCATATTTTGTGGTTCTGCCTCTGCACTTTCCACTTTCCAGCAATTCACAAAGTTCTTTCCGATTTCTTTGTATTCCTCACTTGTCGATCTTAACTGCATTACGGCATTCCATTCATTCCATTAACTGGCTCCAATTTATGCAATCACTCCTCTATTGTTGGACAGTTAGGTCATTTCCCAGCTTTTTCTCTTAGCTGCCCATGCATACTCAGTTCCTTGTCCTAAGGAAAAGACCGACAGATCTCGATGCCAGCAGATAAATCATGCAAATTTTGGCAGCAGAGCTTCATATGGGGGGGTTCTTGGAAACAGTGAACAGTGACCAATAGGGCAAAAATCTCATGCTTGTGGGACACGGAGCAAAAATAAACCTGCTACAAAGGAGGCTACACTCCCAAACTAATTGAGTTTAAGTCTAATGAACTTAGACTTAGCAGGGCTTAGCGGATGGAGCTTTGGGCTTGGAGTCAGGAGGGCTGAGCTCCAATCTTACCTCTGTTCTACTTGTGTGACCTTCATTAAGCCATCACAGGATCATGGGCCTAGAGCTGAAAAGCGACTGAGAGACCACCTAAGCCAATTTCCCCATTTTACAGAAGAGGAAAATAAGGCCCAGAGAAATGAACTGGCTTGCCCATAGCCAAGCAAGCTGCAGAGTGAGGCTCAAACTCAAGTTCTTCTATTCCAAAATGGGACTGACTGGACAAGTCTTAGACACTTGGGATCTGCCCTGTCCCACCCTGGGAATTCCCTGTGTAACCTAGACTAGAAGGGATGAGCTAGGCTGGGAAGGACAAAAGCCTAATTTGAAAAAATGAATAACCTAGACAGAATTACATATATATATATATATATATATATATATATATATATATATATATATACATACATATATACATATATATAAAAAATGTACTCTTGAGCACTTAACAATAACTTGAATAAACTACTACTACAATGTTTCTAATGAAAACATTTTTAGAAAAGAAAATTCTTACAAAAAGTAGGTAAGGCTTATTAAACAGGGTATGTGGTATACTATAAGGAGCTAGGAACAAAAGCCAAGGCAGCCCTGATTCTAGACCCTTCACTCAACCCCCTCAGTTGTGTGACCTTCAAGGAAGTCAGTTCCCTTCTCTGGGCCTCTGTTTCCTGATGTGTAAAATGGGGTAGGGGGCAATATGGAGATGACCTCTAAAAGTTCCTCCTGTAATAGCTAACACTTATATAGTGCTTACTGTCTCCTAAGCACAGTGCTATAGTAACAACATTATGTGCATTTAGCTTAGTAATGTGCTGAGGTCTTTAAAAATAACCAGTCTCTATTATAAGATAGTATGTGTGTGAGACAGAGACAGATACAGGCACATAAGAGAGAGAAAAGAGAAGGAGAGGAGAGGAAGAAAAGAGGAAAGAGAAAGAAAAGGAGGTGGAGAGAGAGAAGAGGAGAGAGGAAGGAGAAAGAGAAGAGAGACAGAAAGAGAAAGGGGAAAAGAGAAGACAGAGGAGACAGACAAAGAAAAGGGGGAGAAACAGACAGACATACAGAGGGAAAGACAGAGAGAAAGAGGAAAAGATGCTGACTTTGGAGTCACAGGAACTTTAGGTTCAAGTCCTATAAAACTTGGCCGCCCCTTCTGATGGAAAGCATTTCCTGATCTCTTTGACTCATACTTTAAAGGTCTCCTGAAATCATCCCGCACTTTCTTAACTGTGTAAAGTGTAGCATTTGCCTACCCCTCCCCCATTAGAATATAATTCTTGCCTTGAGGGCACATACTGGTTTCCATGTTGTGTTTGTATTCCTAGCATCTTGTATGCTGCTTTACACATAACTTAGCCCTTAGTAAATGCTTATTGAATTATCCCCTTGCATCTCCCCTAGACCTCTGCGTTCTTCTTCATGGAGAGTGCAAAGGTCACCCCATTTAGAACAGAAAAGGGCCTTTGGAGATCATCTGGGCTAAGTGCCTCATTTTTACAAAACATATTTCCATTGTCTGTTCACCCTATAAACTCATCACAAAACTGGCACTGGGTAACACACGAGGACCTAGAATCCTACAGCATCACAGTGAGAGCCAAAAGTAACCTTGGAGAGAAATGATCGAAGGAATTCTTAGCTTCTGAGGCATCATGTCCCCTCTGGTGGTCTGGGGAAGCCTGTGGGCCCCCTTCAGAGACCAATGCTTTAAAATTTCTGAATGAAATGCTAAATCCCAGTAGGAGATTAGTGAAAATAAAGATATAATTCATTTTTCTCATCCAAGTTTTCCCATCCAAACCCCCTGAAATCTATTCATAGAGGCCCTGCAGGTAGGTAGACCCCAGGTTAACAACTCCTGGTCTAGTCCAACCTATTGACAGTCCACAGATAAGGAAACTGAGACTCAGTCACTCGGCCAGAAAGTGTCAGAGCTGGAAACTGCATCCCACAGCCTTTAATTAAAAATTCTTAACCCCATTGAAATGATCACAAAATCCACATCAATGAAAAGTAAATTGGTGGGATTTTAGTCTAACGCAACGGAAGCTGCAAAGTAGGGCAATTTTTTTTTTTTTTGCAAGCAAAAATGTTGCCATAGGCCCATTAAGCACAGTAAACCAAAAATTAAGCATGACTGCGTGCCTTAATAAAAATGTTTTAAGAAAGGGAGATCATTTCCTCCTCTGATGAAAATGCTGAGCTAGTTAAATACTGCTAGTTTAGACTGGAGAGTCCGGAACAGTAGCAGCGCTGACATATGGTAAGTAAGCATAAAAGACCCATACATATAAAAATACTCATATTCGTCGCAAGAGGAGTACTGTACCTTTTTTTAACTGATGAACTGAAATATCAACACTATTCCATTTCCAACTAATTACAGCTAACAAAGCCCACTGCTCTGGGTCTCTGCCTTCCATTTTTTCAGAGAACAAAGTGCAGTGTGACATTCAATGAATATTAAGTGGTAACAATTTCCTTCTGGTAGCGCTGTATCTAATATGAATTCCTGAGCCCCACTTAGCTCTAGTCTATGGGATTTCAGGAAGTAGAATGTAAGTGTACCTGCCACAGGAGTCACTGAAACCTCTTGGAGGTATCTTGGTGGGTCATAAATGACAGGCTAGAGTCCTGCCACTCAGGATGACGGATTCTTGTCTTCCTCTCCTGCTAAGCCAACCAAGTGGATTAGCTTAAGTTTCTGCTTTGCTCATGTATTCATGCAAATGTACTCTTCAACACTATTTCTTCACATTTCTTCTTTCACATTACTTTAATAACAATTGCCAGCATTTACACAATATTTTAAGATCTGCAAAGCATTTCATGTTATCTTATTTGATTCTCATGACTTATCTTTGTTCCCATTTTACAGGTGAAGTAGTTAAGACAGAGAGACGTTAAATGATTTGCCTTGGGTTGCATAGCTAGTATCTAAAGGAGGATGTAAGGAAGGTCTTTTTCTGTAAAAACCATGAGACCTCACAAAAGGGAGGGAGGCGGAGTGACAAATGTATCAAAAGCTTCATTTGGAGTTAGAGGCTCTGCCTCTTACTATATGTGTGACCTTGGCTGAGTCACTTACTTCTCTTTTTTCATTTGGGAAACTAGAAAGTAGAACCAAATGACTTTTTAAGTCCTTTATGCTCTCTATGGTCCTTTGAACTGAAAAGAAAGAAACAGTGATACAGCAGAAGCCTGAGAGAAGACTCTTGGGAAGACGTGAATAGTTAGATGCACTAAATATTTAAACCAGGAAGAGAAAGGCAGAAAGAAATTATAGGAGGATGAAAAAAACCTAGCTACGTCACCAAACTGGAGGGATGGAGTTTGATGGGTTCTCATCCTAGCTCTGACACTCATGAGACAAGGGACTTCGAGCAAGGCATTTCATCCCTCTATGGTTCTATTTCTTTATGCGCAAAATGGAGGGTGATGCCTACACTTTCTGCCAAAGGATGGGTCAGAGGAAAGTCAGTAAGAACTGGGACTTAATAGTTGTGTTCTTACTAGGGACCATATTCAGAAAGTGGTCTTTTGAAAGGTGTATTTATCTTCAACTGACCCCATCTCAACAGAAAGAAAGAAGTGGAGCCACTCAAAATGGCAAGGATTAGGAACCCTGAATTTGGATAAATTGAATGAAAAAAAAGAAGGAAATTTTTTTTTACCAAGGACAGCCTAACTTACTTGTCATTCCCTCTTTTCTAACTAAACACCAAATTTTCAAAAAGTTAATGTCTCCTGTAATTGGAAAAAATAAAATACTATTTACTGAAATAAAATAAAAAGGATATATAAAACTACAGCCAAAAAACCCAAAAAGTTAATGTCTCTAAAGCAGCAACTACTCAACTCTTTCTTTTTCTTTCTTCCTTCTTTCTTTCTCTTCCTTCCTTCCTGCCTTCCCTCATCTTCTCTTCTGTGTTTGTCTGTCCATTTCTCTCTTTCATCTGACTGGTGATTTCATTGATGTCAGGAACTCCCTTTGATGAAGGTCCCTCTACAGATGCATGCAGTTATTCTGCAAATAATAAATAGTCTTAAGAGAATAGCCTGGGGGCATTTACAAGGTTATGATCTTGCCTTATATTATGCAAGCAGAATCTGTGCATGACACAGGACTTGAACCCAGGTCTTCTGACTCTGTGTAGAAGTTCTTAGTCCTTTTTGTATCATGGACCCCTTTGGCAGTAGGATGATGTCCATGGAGCCCTTCTCAGGAACTTGTATTTAAATGCATATAATAACATACATGCTTATCAAAGAAACTAATGATATTGAAATAGTTATCTATATTTGGTCTATATCCATAGCTATAGTAATCTATCAGTCTTGAGCTAGATATATGCCTATACACGTACGCGTACACACACACACACACACACACACACACACACACGTTCAAGAACCCTAACCTAGGCTCTAAACTGTCTCTCTGAAAATAGAATTTAATAACTTTGCAACTTATTACAAGTATATGATATTTCTAGGGGTGTTTTGGAGTCAGTTCCCATCGGTGTCTGAAAAGCCATTGTCAAATATGCAGTGTAAGTATTTTCATCTTAGAAATCTGCAATGAGGACTCAATTTATTTTATTTTGTTGATTTCTACACTGAAGTGTGAATAATGCAGATTAAACTTAAAAGCAGGTGGGCAACATTTTCCCCCTGAGAGCCCCCTGGTTAAACCCCTCCAATGCTCTCTGGGTGTCCCTGGAGCTTATCAGGAGCGTGGTAGAAGGCTCAGGGAATGAGGTCATCACCAGCCTGGAGGTCTGGTGAGTGCAGGCCAACAGCAATCACAATTACCATTCTAATAACCTGCATTTACACAGCATCTTAAGATCTGCAAAGTGCTTTGCATGGAGCTTCACTCTACCCAATCTACCCCACTCTCAGCATTGCTAAGACTACTTTAAATAGTGTTATAGATGGAGATAACAGAGTAGCTGGAGAGATAACGATAGAGATAGGTGGAAAGCACATATATATGTACTTACACAGAGAATAAATACAGATAAATACAAAAGAGTTTGGAGGGAGGGGATCCCAAGGGATTAGGAAAGGTTTTGCTTCAAGAGCCAGAAGGCTCCTCATGGGCCATCTCATATAATTCCTTCATTTTACACCTAAGGATTCTGGGGCCCCAAACCCCTGAGATGTTCAGAGTCAGAGGAGGGATCTGACCTTTCCTGGTTACACAGCTTCCCTCCCAGTAGAGTCCAAGCTTCCTGAGAGCAGAAGCAAACTAAGTTTCTGGACACATAGTAGATGCTTAAGAAATACTGGCTGAACTGAATGCAGGGAGACAGTTTCAGGTATTCATTCCTTCAGGCTGTCTCCTCTCCTGCCCTCCCCAACCCTCTTCCTGGAATAGCTGGTTAAAAACTCCTTACAGACTCCCCAGATTCAATAGAACTACCAACTATCTGTAACCTCCCACCTTGCAGCAAGGTACTTGAGTGGAGGTGACTCTATTTCCCTCCCTTTCCATATGAAGCAAGGGGCATCAAGTTATAGAAGTTGGCCCAGTGCTTGAGTGAATGATGTGGTTTCTCAAGAGACTTGCCTAAGTGAGACGTGGAACCCAAATTCCAGCTTTGGTTTCAGAGAGCTGCTTCTGAATATGACTTTTTCAAAACCATTGTAAATGTTTTAACGATGTGAAATTACATTCTCTAGGGTACCCAACTTTCTTACAGGGATGACTGCAAAGGATGAGCTTTGTAAACCTTATAGCTATTTATAATTATGAGCTATTACTTATTTTCTGCTCAATCATATCCCTGGTTTAAATGGAAATGTTTAACACACATCCCCCACCCCCAGTGGGCTTGAATTGCCAGGGGACACAATTTTCAAACTTGCTGAGGGCATCCAGATGCTCTCTCATTAAGGTAGGTTTTGTTCTAAATTTATTACTAGAGAGTATCCTGGGAGCGCTGAGAAGGTACAAGATGTATCCAGTGTCAAATAGCCAACAGGTATCAGAGGCAAGACTGAAATCCAGAACTTCTTGGGTAAATTGAGGCTGGCCATCTATCCACTATGTTTCTCTTCAGAAAGGTCATGGTATTATAGATTTAGAGCAGAAAGGGACTCTAGAGGTTTTCTAATTCTATCTCTGGATTGTTCAGATAAGGGAACTGAGGACCAGGGAGTTAAAGTGACATAGGATACAGGCTTATAGGTTTAAAATCTGAAGATCTACTCCCACCCCTTTATCTATATATAAAATAACATAACACAATAGATACAATTAATATTTATCTATTATATCAGTTATTTATTTTGGCAAATGACAATGAGATCCAGAAAAGCTAGGTGATTTGACCAAACTCACACAGGCAGGATTCTATACAGTCTTCTAATTCCAAATCAGGGAGGTTTCCATTCCCCGCCCCCCCACCCCAGCCCCCATGCCTCCAAATGAGTCCTTTGAGGCCGATTTTGAAAGAGAGGAACAATGTGTCTTGGACTGCATTTTTCAGATAACTTAGCTCTCCCACCTTCTCCCTCAGCCCCCAATAAAAATAACCTGAATGTGAGGGCATTTAAACCATAGCAACATTCCTGTTTGTGAAATACAAATGTGTCCTGTTCTTTACAAAAGCCAGACCAGGGGATGAGAGGTGACCGAAATCAGTGCACTTGGCTGAAGGTGGAAGCTCTGATTTTTCTCTCCCTCTGTTGCTTGAGAAACTTATAATTAAAGTTTAAAATAGTCATAATCTTGGTTTATTTCCTAATCTACTAACCTTTTTTTTAAAGAATAAAATTGGTCTAAAACTGGACACAGTCTTACTGTTAAAGGATGAGGGTATGTGGGTATAGGTTATGTGTTAATGTACATGGAGGGGTACATGTGAAGCGAGGGGCTGTTAAAACAGAAACCAGGCAAGGAACCAACATCCCTAACTTTTGGCCAACAGGAGATGGAGTGAGCAAAACGGTAAAGCCCAGACACATAATGCTGTTGGACTGGATACCTTTACACTATATTCCTAATGACTCCAGAGTCTGAGAAGCTATGCTCTACAGCGACTGCTGAAGGCACACAGGCCTTGTGAATAGATGATGTTAGATCAGTACAGAAGCGGGCTCAGCTCTTTAGAGATGCCATGATTCTTACAGAAAAGGCAGGGATAGGAGGAGAGCTAAGGAAAGGTCACTAAGGACATGGATAACCCCTGTCACTTGACAGTGATGAGTCTATGCCATGGAAGAAATTATCATGTCTCTCCTACCTCCCAATGTCACATAGCCAGTATGTTCTCAGGGGCAAGATTTGAACCTAGGTCTTACTGATGTTGTGGCCAGTCATCTATCTGCTGAGTTATGCCGTTTCTCAAAAAAGTTTATAGAATCACAGATTGAGAGTCTAAAGGGACCCTATAAGTCACTTAGTCTGAACTCCAGATTTGACTGGTGAGGAAACTGAGGTCTGGAGAGTTAAAGTGACTTAAGAATTATAGGAACATAGATTTTAAGTGTGTATAACAGGAATGAGGAAGGATCCAGCAGCTTTCTCACCTTCTGTGATGAACAAAGAAAAATGGTAACAAGTATTCCTTCTTCTGTAGGATCAGACCTTGGAGCTGAAGCATTGGGAGGAAAGGCTGGCAGCCTTTCTAAAGTGGCTGCCAAGATGCTGACTCCTTTTCTCCTGGCAGATCGGAAGGTGAGGGGTAAGAATAATCTGTACCAGGCAAGGATTCACTGTTCAGAAGTGTTGCCAACCCTTGCATTCCAACACTGAGAGATTCATTCGTATCAATAAGCTCTTTTCAAGAACGGTAAGCATGATGAGGCAAGCCTATCTTGGTCATTCATATTTTAGCATGAATTACTTCTATAACAAATGGACTCACGGGATCACAGATCTGGAAGGGAGCTCAGAAGTTACTGCCTCTACGTCCGGCACCTTCATTTCATATATGAAGAAAGTGAGCACTAGGGAAGTTAAACGACTTGACCAGATTCACATAAGTAGTTCATGTCACATTCTGAGACAATCTCCAGTCATCCTGATGACTGGATGGGTCACTGCACCCAGATGGCTCAGGCAGAGAAAGTGAGGTTGGTTACCTTGCATAGCCCTCCCTCATTTAAAACAAAATCAAGTGCCAATCATGCTTTCATTCCTCCAAAGTCATGGCCTTCTTCAAAAACAAAGGACAAACACAACAATAACAACCTCATGTCACATTTGAACTCAGATCCTTGGACTTCAGAAACTAGTACTCCTATCAGACTGTGAACATTTTGAAAGGAGGGACTGTTTTGTTTTATTTCTTTGAGGGTTAGGTTTTTTGTTTGTTTGTTCCTCCTTTCTTTGTATCTCCAGTACCTAGCATAAAGCATGGCAAATAGTAAGCACTTAATAGATGCTTGTTCATCTGACCTGACTTTTCACTGTGCCTAGAAGAGTTTTAGTTTAACATAGTTTCCCATCTTTCCCACTTCTTAACTGAGGTCAACTACTGCTAAAATATGAGACTTCTGGCTGCAGAGGTATGGGAGGATGAGGAGGTATAATTATGGAGCAGGTGGCCCCTTGGAGACCCTAGAAGAGCCAGGCATTGCATGATGACAATCTATAGGTACCAAAGAGTCAGGAGACAGGAAGAAAAAGAGGAGTGAAAGAAGGAAGGGAAATGAGAGGAGGTCAAAGACAAACTTGGTCTATTTTGCTATTTCGCCTGTGGCGCTGCTGGTGCCTTGGACTGACTTGGTAGACTAATCTTTAATAAATATTTGGTCAGGAGGTCAGGCAGGAGAAGCACACCCCCTGGAACTTGCAACCCAGAAAATATAAGCTCTTCTGTTCTCCTCTCTTCCACACATGAGCACAGGCCAGAGTTAAGTGCATACCTTAACTAAGTCTTCTCAATGATATCACTCTTAACCTAAAGGCATAACCCTCCTCCTGGGATAGGATGCAATTCAATCTCCGGAAAAGCTTGGGGCTGGCTGGCTCGTGATTAGAGCCTGCAAATCATGTGGATCTGTGAATAGCCCTGCTATACTTTCTCTCCTCAAGCCTCTTTCACCGGGGACCCAGCCCAGCTTTCTTTCTTGACTCATTCTATGCAAACCTAACTCCTAATGAGAAAGCCCCAAGTTCCCATTTCCACTCCCTACAGTTAATGATGTTGTCCTCAATCTGTTCTCTGGCTCCCTCTGGACTGACCCAGTGGATCTGGAGAGCCTTTGATTCCTTTCAGAGAGCTGTAATGTTAATCACCCACAGCAGTCTTATAAGGTAAGTAGGGAAGATAATGCTAGGCCTGAATGATGGATGAAGGGACAGGGAGATCCAAAATAGGTTAAATGACTGGGCCAAACCAACCCACAGTTATGAACTTGGACTGCAACCTGACATGGGAGTGCCATACATAGGATGGAAGAGTACTGGCTCTGGAGCCAGAGGGTCTCAGCTTAAATCTCACCCATGATGTTACTTGTCTGACCTTGTGAAAGTCATTAAACCTTCCAGGGTCTCAGTTTCTTCATCTGTAAAAGGGGTTAGACTAATCTAGAGTTCTTAATCTTCTTTTGGTGTGTCAAGGACCCCTTTTGTTGGGAGTTAGGTGAGGTCTATGGAACCCTTCTCAGAATAATGTTTGCTAATGCATAAAATAAAAAACACAGGATAATAAAGAAAATCAATTATGTTAAAATGCAGTGTTCAAAATACGTTAAAAAAGCAAAAACAAATTCACAACTTCTGGTTAAAAACTAAACTAAATGGATGCAATGGTCCCTTCTTGATGTTACCCCATAACCTTATGATTTCTCATGCTGGGTCTGGTGTTCATTTCACAACCCTAACCTGACACGCGCATTTGGTGTTCCTTCTTTATGGGGCTCTAAAGATAGCGTGCATTTAAAAAAAAAGTCAGTCGTGATTGCACTGGCATAGGGAATGCCTTACACCAGCGTAGATCTATATCTGTTCTGCAAATTACAGACCTGGAGAGCTGCTTCGGGCACAGAGAGATTAAGAAAGTGGCTTATGGTCACCCAGCCAGCATGTGAAAGAGGCAAGATTCGAACCCTGGCCTTCCATTTTCCAGCAGATTAGTCATTACACCACACTTTCTCTCAAAGTAAAAAGATACTGATGTGGCTTTGGTTTCATAAACTGTTTTTGTGATTGCTGATTTCCTCCTTTTTCTTTTCTTCACAGTGGAAAATACCCAAATAACATCTGTATTAATCAACTAAGATTTTATTTTCCTCCTGAAGTATACAATATTTCCCTGGTAGGTGTTCTTCTTTACTGACTCAGATCAAATTTCCAGCCAGGGTGATTGTCTTTTCCTGACTTCTCTGCCAAGTAGGAATCTACCCCCTTGTCAGGGGGTCTTCCTCTATAACTCTATTTCTGTTAAATATGTATCCTACATCCAAACAGTGACCAAATATTCCTTTCATAATATATGTGACATAGGCCCCCTTCTCTCCTTTGACCCTGCTAACACCCTGGTGTGGGCCTTTATCACTTGCTGGTGTGTCTCCCTGCCTCAAAACTTTCCCCCCTCCAGTTCATTATCCACGATCTGCCAATTTGATATTTAAATTCAGGTCTGACCACATCACTCCCTTATTCAATAAACTGCAGTGTCTTTCTCCAGTGACTCAAATATAAAATCCTCTATTTGGTTTTCAAAGCCCTATCCCCCACCTGCCTTTCCAGTTTTCTCACACCTTACTCCTTTACCATACTCTGTGATCCAGGGACAATGACCTTCCTGACATCTCCCCATACCCTCATTTCCCTGACTGCTCCCATACCTGAAATTCTCCACTTGATCATATGAACCCCTGTCTTCCTGACTTCTATGGGAAGCCTTTTCCAGTCCTCCTGAGATTCCCCCAAATTTCTCCTGCATGTAATTTGTTCATGCATAGTTTTTTGCACATGGTGGTCCCCATTAGACTATAAGCTCCCTGAGAACAAGGACTACATTGTGAATCTGGTTTTTGTCTTTCTCTTTATTTTGTTTTTACCTTTCATTATACCTCTGGTGTTTAGACCAATGTCTGGCCCATACAGCAGGGCATACAAAATGCCAGTTGACTGATCAACTGCCAATCAGAAGGCTTAATATAGTCAAAGAAGTTGCTTATTTGCCACAACATCTAGAACGATAAGTAATCAGACATTTCCTGACTTTTGAGAAACTATGTCCTGTATTAACTCATAGAACGAGAAGAAGGTGGGGACCGTACAAATACCAGAATTCCTAGTCATTGGCCCACACAATCACCACAAATCTCTGCCTGGACCAGAACTGCTGGTTTCAGACATTTCAAGAAGAACATGGGCTCTGAGTGAGGGGAGGAAGAGCCAAATACCGCTTCCAACATTTTCTACTTGTATGACCTTTGGGTGAGTCATTTTTTCACCTCAGTTTCCTCATCTGTAAAATAAGTCGGTTAGACTAGAAGACCTAAGAGGTTCCCTTTCTGTTCTAGGTCCAAGATGTCATGATCCTAAGTGGTCTTATAAGATCGAGCCACAACAGGGCTTTGCTCCAGAATGTCAAAAGCACTTTCCAAGGTTGAGTTTCATCCTCCTGGTGGCCAAACCCAACTTCCAACAGGTGAGTTACCCACCCAGCCCCAACTGTTGCTTCAGGAACAAAAATATATCGTTACATCTGTAATAAAGAGAACTCCATCAAATCACCATATCCAGACTTACACTTCACATTGTCAACAGAATTCCCTGAACCCAGTGGGCCACCTTACTCTTCATACCGACCCATGGCCCCTGTGCCCAGTGATGTGTAAATTCCAAATGCCAGTAGTTCTGGTAAACAATTACAGTGATTCCTCTGAGATAAAGAAAATAACATTTTTCCCAGGCCTGGCTACCCTCTGTAAATTAAGAGCGAACAAAACTCACCTCCCACCTTTGGAACACGTTTCAATGAGGCCGAGTGGCGCAGACATTATTACCTTGCTTTTAAAACATCCCCCCTTCCACCCCTCCCCAAGCCCATGCAGTTTATTTCAAGAAAGCACCGTTCCATCAACACTCAACAGCATTTACTGCCAAATGCTCCATAAAAACTACTTTTGAAGTAATGTGTCAGGTTTTATTATATCCCTTTGAAGAAAAAGGGGAGGGGGAGAGGTAGGAGACCAAGGGTTAGGTGAGAAAAGTAGATTTCTGCTTAGAGTCACACGATGTATTGCTTCAGACAGAAAAAACAAGTATCAGGTTCATTCAATAATCTAATGTATGTTCACACTCTATATATTTGAGACACTTATTTTAGGGTCTGGCTAGGAATCTAGAATCCAACCCACCGACACCATGTCCAATTTCGCAGTCTTGTTATTCAATTCTTGTCAGTTCAAAGTCTCTCTGTTGTATTAGAGGTGCTGTCTGAGGTAAAAGGAAAATAACCCTCCTCTCAAGGAACTCACAATCAAAGGGGGTGGGAGGGAGACAGCAGCAAAAAAAAAAAAATGAGGATACAAGGGAGACTGTGTTAAAAAAGAAGGAAATCCCAGCACAGATTTAGGGAGAATTGGAGGAAAGAGATGAGAGCTGTGGAAGACTGTATCGGAAGAGATGCCCCTGAGCTTGGTATTACCATGAAGATCTTAGCTTACGAGTTAATACCATAAAAGTGTGTCAATCTTTGTTTGAAACTCTATATTTTGAGACCAGCTAGGTGACACAGTGGATAGAGAGGGAATGAAGGGGAACTCAGATCTACAGAGATAATAGGGAACTCCTCCATCATCTAATCCAACTCCCTCATTGGACAGATGAGGAAACTTAGTGACACCTCACAATCTAAAATGAATTTTACACAGGCAGTAGTGACAGAGGTACATTAGAGCTTCAGTCATCTCTTTATCTTATCTATTACCTAGCTCAGGGGTGGCGAACCTGCAGCCTTCAGGCCACATGTAGCCCTATAGGTCTTCAAGTGAAGCCCTTATGGGACCAGTCAAAGAGCTGCACTTGAGGACCTAGAGGGCCACATCTGGCCCCTAGGCTGCAGGTTCCCCCCTCCACCATCCTTTCTATCATCTATTTCTTTTCAATTCATCTATTATCTCTCTTCTATCGATTTGTCTATCTACATGGCCTTCATTTATAGAAGGTTGACTTGGAAGTAAAAAGAAGAAAAGACAAAATTGAAGAAAAGTGGACTTTTCCCTCTTTTCTTTTATCTCAAGGAGCAGGCTGATGGCTGGTGGCAGCCCATCTGTGAGCCTGGGCATCTTTCCCCCACCTGGACCAACCAGCTTTTGGAAACTTTTGGGATTCCTGGGGCCTGACCAACTTAGTCTGCCACTTCCACCAATAATGCCCTGTTTTCCTGAACTGCTGGGTCCTCCTCTCAAAATGATCTTTCAGCCTTCCTTTTTCTTTACTCTCCACACAGAGAATACATCTACGCTGAGCTGCTGCAAAGCCTCTGGGCCTGAATTCCTTCCTCTCTAACCTCACAGAAACCACGCCAGGCCCAGCCATCCCCACCTCTCACTGCAAGCTCTGCTGTAACTGCTCACTGGCCTCCTGGCCTCCAGTCTCCTCCCTGTCTAAACTCTCGTTCTCATCACTAGATTAGCCTTCGTAAAACACTCGGTTTTATAATGTCAATGCCCTGCTTATGAACCTACAACGGACATACTGAATCATAGTCATATAAATTTTATTAATAATATCTGACATTTATATAGCACTTGAAGGTTTACAAAGCTCTTTAATGCATTACCTCATTTGATTGCCACAATAATCCTGAGTTAGGTTCATAGATGTTGTCCCTATTTCCAGATAAGAAACCACGGCTCAGAGAGGCTCACTGACTTGCCCTTTGTCACACAGCTAGAAGTCATTCTTGAGGACAGTAGGATTCAAACCCAAATTCAAATTCAAAAATTCCAACGCTTTTCCTGATTTCAAGTCTGTTTCTTTTTTCACTGCACCATATTACCTTTGTTGTAAGAAGGAGATGAGCAAAATACCTGTGTTATTTCCTCAGATCTGAAAGTCCAAGGGTACATTCCATGCGTAAATAATGGGGCATAAAGTTCTTAAAATTGAGGTTTTATGTTTGTTTTGGGGAGAGCACATCATTTTCCATGATTATTTCAAGTCACCCTTATATAAGCCTTATATAAACTCATGTAGGTAAAGAGATAAAAAATAAACAATAGAAAGAAAATTGATGATAAAAGGTAATAGATTAGATAGCTAAATAAGACATTTGTGATAGATAAATATAGGTAGATGGTAGGTAAATGGAGATAGCTAACAGATAATTATATAGAAACAATGATAATTGAGGATGACAGATAAAGAGATAAATAATGGACATAGAGAGATGAAAAAGAGATGAATAATCAAAAGAGATAGAAAAGAAGCCACAGATAATAGAGAGATAGATAATACAGAAAATAGAGATAAATAATACACAATTATTTAGAAAGAGAAAAACAATAAAGAATGATACATAAGATATAAATAATGGAGAAAGAGAAAAGAGATGAAAAGATCAAAAGAAATAGATAATAGAAACAGAGAGATAATAGATGGAGAAAAAGATAACAGGTGGAAAGATGATATATGGATATAAATGAAGAAACCAAATGAACAGAAAATATAGGAATGGTTTAGTTATTTATATTTCATTAAGACTATTTCTTATTTTAAAGAAGATTATTAGATGCCATACAATCTTAGGATCACAGCCCAGGATGACTTTAGATATCATCTAGTCCATTGTCAAAGGTGACATGGTGAATTTTGCTGTGTGTGCCAAAGAAATCTATGGCATTTACATCTGCAACCCCATGTGCTTGTACAAATCTCCCAGGGTGTGCTGCAGTTCCTCATAGCAAAAAATATCACTGTGAGTAACAGACGCTGAGAATCACTCATCTGTTCCAGTCTCTACCTTCTACCGATGAAAAATAAGTTAAATAAATTTGCCAAGCTAACAAAGGTAGTTAGTGGAAGAGTGAAAATTCCAACCCAGACAAGTTGAACATGATGGCAAATCCAGCATTTTTAGAATGATGGACAAATGTTTGTGCCTATTCAAGCTTCTATGCAGCTCCTTGCTTTGTAGACACACAAGCATCCTCCACCTGCATCCAATTCCACGTGGAAACAAGCATTGTTATGTAGCAGTTACAGTCAGATAAAAAAACTAAATGAACATTTTACAAAGCTTATCAGGGGTCAATGCTTATTCTAGTTCTTATAAAGTGCCTGTTTCTGTGCTTGCAAAGGACTTCCTAAAGACACAGTAAAGAAATAATAAATAAAATAAAAAGTCACAGATCAAATTTGCTCTCCCAGAAGAGAACCCTAATCTCTACAGAACAAACAGAACATGTGGAAGCCTTCCTACAGGGATTGAGGACCTAATATTGCCTAGGACTCAGTCTTTACGTGTTAACAATACTGATCTATTCGAGACAAGAAGGAAAAGAGACTGAAACAGAAGGTGGTCCCTTTTCTAAGACAACTCAGTTCCAGCTGAGTCATTAGATCTAACAGCTCTCCAGTCAGTTTAGAAGACTTTTGCCATCACACAGTGCCAAGCCTTCAATCATACATGCTTGAGAGCATTCCGTCAAAGTTCCACATGCTGGATTAGAACCAGGAAGGGGACATCTGTGCAGGCTCAATACAACCCAAAACCAACAGCAAATCTGATCATGCTCTACAGACTGGGCTCTCAGCGTCCAGTTTCCACATTATACTCATGAGAAGCAATTTCAAGAGGGAGGCCCCAACAGCAACTGGAGAATGTAGTGTTAGAAAAGACCCCACAGTGAGTTCTTAACCCAGAAGCTGGGGTCCATTGCTTCTGGGACTGTATCCCAAAGAGATCATTAAAATGGGAAAAGGTCCCATATGTACAAAAATATTGATAGCAACTCTCTTTGTGGTGGCCAAGAACTGGAAATCGAGCAGATGTCCATCCATTGGGGAGGCTGAACAAGTTGTGGTATATGAATGTAATGGAATACTATTGTGCTTTAAGAAATGATGAACAGGAAAACTTCAGAGAGGCCTGAAGGACTTATATGAACTGATGCTGAGTGAAAGGAACAGAATATTACACACAGTAACAGCCATAGTGTGCAAGCACTATTTCTGATAGACTTAGCCCTTCACAGCAATACAAGGACCTAAAACAGTCCCAAAGGATTCTTGAGGCCAAATGCCATCCACATCCAGAGAAAGAACTATGGAATCAGAACACAGAACAAAGCAGACTATTTTCTTGTGTTATGTTTTGGTTTGTTTTTTTTCTCATGGTTTCTCCCATTCATTTTAATTCTTCTATGCAACATGACTAATATGAAAATGTGTTTAATGAGAATGTATGTGTAGAACCCATATAAGATTGCATGCCATCTCAGGGAGGGAGGAGGAAGGGAGGGGAAGAAAATTTAAGACTTATGGAAGTGACTATAAAAAACTGAAAACAAATGAATTAATTAAAAAAAAAGACCTCATGTATCCATTACTACTTAAACTCTGCTTTGAAAGATACCACTACAGGGCAAAGGTGAAAAGGGAAGACATATAAGAGGCATGGGGAGGCCACCTGTGCATAGACAAGAGAGAGAATGTTTGATTTAGATAGAGAGGTAAGAATGAAATGCACCACAGATACAAATACAAGTAAACAAGACAATCTCTGCCTTGAAGAAGTGGCATAAAGACAATACCTCAAAGGGAACTGGAAACTGGGGGGTGGGAATACACAACTGGTACCATGTTTGAAATGGCTTGGAGGTAAAGATCTGGATCCAAGTAGATCCACCTCTCAGAACCCAGGGTTATTCCCGGGAAAGATTCCAAGATTCAGGTGGGAAAAAGGTGAGGATGAAGGCCAAGAAGAGGAGGCATGGTCTGTGGATGGCCAGGTTTGGTGAACTGGTGGTAGGTCAGTTTGTCTACAGTGCCCTAATGTGGAAAGGAACACAAGATGAAAGAAGCCAGGTTGGGTTACAGGTGACTTAATGCATAGTCAAAGGGGATGGCCTTCAGGAGGCTATCTAACCTAAAGCCAAAAATAGGCTAGGAATCTGGCAAGGCATGGACAAATCAGTTTCAAAGAGAACACTGGACAAGTGTGAAAAATAACCTTAGGGAAGCAACAGAATATAGCAGGACATAGACAGAAATCTCTCCTGATCAGAATGAAAAGATCAGAGCTCCTGAAAAGAGTCACTAGGAGCATTTGTACAGTTAATGAGCACATGAGGGAGAACACTGGGGATTCTAAAGCATGAAGTCTAATCCTGGATCTGCTGAACTGCTTTTATGACCCTGGGCAAGTCACTGCACCTTAATGCATCTCCATTTTCAACTCTTTGAAACCACATTCCAGAGAAGAGCAACAGGAAAAGCAGAAGTTTTGAGTCCATGGCATCTGTCAATAAGGATTTATTGAGTATCTACTGAGCACTCTGCTACAATGCTAGAGATAAAAAGAAAAGTAAAAGGCAGTCCTTGCTCTCCAGGAACTCACAATTGAATGAGGGAGCTCACTATGCCTCGAAGGAATTGAGGATGTTTAGCCTGGAGGGAAAGAAAAATCAGGAGCAACTGATAGTTTTCTTCAAGTGTGTAAGAGGCTGCCACGTGGAAAGGGATTCAGCTCATTCAGAATGGCCCCAGAAAGCAGAACTAGGAGCCATGCTTAACTACCATGAGCCTCAACATACTGTTTTGTAAATGGAGGAGATTAAACTAAGTGGTCTCTGAGGTTCCTCCCAGCTCTAATTCTATGAACCTATGTAAAAGGTCGGAGTACATGATCTCCAGGCATCACTAAAGTGCACGGATTTGTGAACAGTACCGTGGGTACATGGACACACAGATGGACCATTCCAATCGCCTTTCTCCAGCTTGTATGAAGGTTAATTGTCAAGCAGCAGATCTATTGTTTAACAGGAGCTTAGATCAGTCATCCTTGGGACCTAAATAAGAGGAAATCTCATTACTTCAGTGTGTCAGATGACACAGTAGATGGATCACCCTGGAACATCAATTGGTCAATCTACCTTCAAATAATCAATTTAATTGATCGTTTGAGGCAGGGTCTCCAGGTCACTTGGTTAGTCTAAAAGAATGAATGAAATCGTTGCCAAAGATAAAGTCCCATGTGGAAATTTACATCTGAATTTCTTCGCTTGCATATGTTCAACTGAAAGAGAATGTAGCCACCAAAAAAAAGAGTATGCCACCAAATCTCAGAGATAGAGACTTTAGGGGATGAGATCAACCTACATACAAAGAAAAGAAATGCTTTAGAACATCTGGTGTGATTTGGTGGAAAGAACAGTGGATCTGTAGGCAGAACTAATCAGGTCCGAGTTCTAGCTCTTCCACTTACTGTCAGTCAATAAATATATATATTAAAAACCTACGATGTCCAGAAGCTTATATGTGAATAAGAAGGCAATACACTAAAAGAGTGGAAAAGGGGAGGGTAGAAGGAAGAAGATGGACTTAGCTTGGGAGCATGATAGAATGAACTTCTCTCATTTTTAGCCTCTTAAGAACTTTCTGAAACAATTATTTAAAGGTAGTAAAAAAACAAAACAGAGTAAAAACTTAAATTATCTAAAACAAAAAAAAATGTCATCTTTGTGAAAAGATTCTCTTGGATATTTTTCTGGAAGTCCTAAAAGGCTGAAAATGAGACGTTCATCTTAGAAATTAAACTAAACGCGATCCTGAGATTCAGAAGGCTCGGACCCCAAGGAAATATGGTCACAACATTAAGTCACATCAAACAAATTCATACAAATTTTCAAACAAACCTTTCCATACGTGGATTATTGTTGGCAAGAATAATGAGAAATACAGCAAAGTTCTTTATGCTTTCTAATTTTGAGACTTCTGATTTTAGACAAACTGCAGTGATATCTAGATTTTAATTAATTTAGAAAAACAAATGAGACCTACACCCAGTTTTCTATGTATCATCTTTCTCCCATATTTCCACCCAACACTTCTCTGGTCCCCTTAACAAGTGATTTTCAAAAAATTCTCCTGGAGTCACCCTGAAAGCCCTTCTAGTTTGGTAGGATCTGCCAATGACTGCTCTCCTTTGTTTTTGGATGCCAAAGTTACCTGGGTATATCAGTGAGGTGGGTAGTTGGATGATTAAAGCAAAAAACATATATAGGGAAGGTAAATAAGCCATAAATCAATGTAAGGAATTACCTAGATTGTATTTTTCTAAGTATTTTTTTTTCATTTACATTATAGGTTCCATACTAATACAGACCTTTGAAAATTTATTTTTTGCATTCTCCTAATTTGAGCACAGTTGAGCACAGTTCCCCACATCTTTGCTTAGGAAAGTTTGTTCAGTGAATGAGGGCTTATTATTCTACATTTGGTTTATTTCATCAAAATAAGAGAATCTTAAAATTTTGAATTTGAAAGACCTCCAGGTCCAGCCCTGGTCTCAGCAGGGAATCCCCTATCTCCTTAAAGTTTCTTACTTAAGAAGACATGCAGAGACTCCACTTTTCGACCTCCAGCAATGGGGAACTCATTACCTATTGAGTCATCACATTCCACCTCTAGACAACTCTTACTGTTCAGAAATTGTTTGCTTGTTTGTAATTTTTCCTTGTGCCCCTCAAAATTCCCTTACCTATCAGGTCCACTCTATGGTACCAGTTCTCCCCTGTTGAGCTAGGAAACACAAAACTATAGCCCCCTAGGACAGTATAACGTTAAAAACCGAAACCAGGGATCATGTCCTCTTAAATTTTCTTCTTCCCCATCACTGAAACCAATCTTGGCATGACAGACTTCATGTGATTTTTTTATGCTGGAGAATGACTGTAGTTAGAAAGGTAGCTATCTTCAAGTACGTGAAAAGGCTGTCCCAAAGGGGAGGGAGGGAAGGAAGAAAAGAGGGAGGGAGGGAGGGAGGAGAGGGAGGGAAGGAGGGAGGGAGAGAGAGAAATGAAACAATACCCTCAAATACAACTTCCTGCCCATTAGGGTCTTCTCCAAGGGTGGAATGGGTTGCCTCCAGAGTCAGTGGGTTTTACCCTCTTTGGAAGTCTTTGAACAAAGGCAGGCTCACCATTTATTAGGGAAGTATTAGAGGGCAGTCTTGTTCAGGTAGGAGCTGGACCAGGTGGCTTCTGAGGGCCATTGTTGCTCTCAGATTCTCTGATAAAACCAGTGAAAGGAACCCATTAGTCTTTCTGCCATTGGCCATTTCCAGTCCTCTCCCATAGTTATCCAGTGAATTCACTGATGTAACTTACCTGCAGCTTAAACAGTCTCCACATTTGGGCAAACAGTGGAATCAGCAGCCTTGCTTCCTGCTGCATGGTGAGGGTTTTGGTTTTTTTTTTTTTTTTTTTTATCAATAATGTAGTTAATAAGCAGAGGTTTTGTGGGCAACCGCACAATGTTAGAGGTTATCCAAGAACACTTACTTTTGCTTATACTTCCATCTTAAAAAATTAATGAATAAAGAAATTCTCAGTGGGGGGAAGCAGGGGGACGGTCACATTTATCACGCACGCTCCTGACTTTTGAAGTCAGGCAATAATTACTGCTGTGTTAAATCATTTATTTTATTTCCTTGAAGGGGGATGGGGGAGGGATCTCCCCATGAATTATGGCTTGGATAAAAATTTGCCTTAAGGATATCTTTTAAAAAGTCAATTTAAAAATGCATTTCATTCTGATAACAACATCCCCCCCCCAAAAAAAGGCCATTGATGCCTAAGATGATTTTTCTGTTCTTATTATACATGCTATTTTGTGTGTGCATGAAAGAGGAGGGGGAGAGAGAAAGAGAGAAACAGAGACCGAAAGAGAGGGAGACAGAGAGAATGTTCTATGGTCAAATGACACCCCCACCCCCACCCCAAAGCTCACATTCCTTTGCAGGTTCCAACCCACTCTGACTGGCATTCCCACTTAGCCAGCTGAAGGCCTTGCATTATAATAATGGCACAATCCGATTGGCAATCACTTGCTCCACAGTATGAGATCGCCTTCAAACTCCCATATATTCCTGGAATTGACCAGTGTCTGTTGAATCCAAACCTCTGGCTTATTCCAAAAGATGTTTCCAGGCACTGGGGGGGGGGGGGTGGAAAGGGATACTACAAAGGAGGGTATATTTCTTAGCTCTGGAGTTTGGAACAGATTTGGGCTCAAAGAAAAGAAAGGAGAGGAAAAATCTCTTGATTTCCATCCCCACCACACAAACTCCCCCCACCCCATGCCAATACCAATGCAAGAAGCTGGAGGAAGAGGAAAAACAGCCTGCATCCCATAACATTTTATGACACAAAATGAGATGGAAGAGAGGTAATTTCACTTCTGCCATTCGCTTACAAGCAGTGCAAATGCAATCTCTTTACTGATTACATTTGAAAACAAAAGACCGAATCTGCTTATTTATTGAGTGGTGATACAGACATACAAAAAAAAGCACATTCTCTTCCCACCCCACCATCCTCCAACCCACAGGACAACAAAACAGAACCCTCTGCTTGAAGGTTTTTAAATTTCTATTGAAAGAAAAATGATATTCTTTTGAACTCTGGGCTCGACCCAATATTTTAAAATGCCAAGTTCTTGTCCATCTCAATGAACAAGGTCAACTGAGTGAAGGATAGTAATTAGCCCAAGCCCAGGCTCTACATACATGCAAACATGGCCAGTGTTTTTACTTTCTGTAGCTTCTGATAAGAGACAAGATGACTCATTTCACATTTGATGTCATAATGTTTCTGTTTCAGGGTATTCTGTCTTTATCTGTGTATGGATATGTGCAAATGAAAGCACCAGCATGGCATCAGCCTTGAACTCAAAACGCAGACATACCTGGGTTCAAGGCCTGTCTCTGATATTTTCTAGGTATATAACGGTAGACAAGCTCCCTAGTTTCTCAGTACCCCACGCAGCTAAGTCGTTAAATGAGAGAGAGGTTGAGTCTCTGCATCAGTTTAAACATTTTCTATGCCAGGAATTCTCAAACACATGAAATCACAGGTCTGACCAATTCACAGACACATTCACAAACAGATATACATACCCCTCCATGCATATCCACATCCATACATCCATTGATCCACATGTCTATCTATCAACTATCAATCTATCTATCTATCTCTCCATCCATCTATTTGTCTATCCATCCATCCATTCACCTATCTACCTATCTGGCTACCTGTATATTTTTTCTTTCTAACTTCTTTTTGGGGGACAAGACCTTTAATTTCACTGGGAATTCAATGTAAATCAGTACCTGCTTTATGTCTTACACACTTAGAGAGTTCCTTGAGGTAATGAGAGGTTAAGTGATTTGCCCAGGACCATATAAGTGTCAGATGTAGGACCAGAAACCTGGTATATTTTCTGGACTCTGAGACACATTTTTCCTCTCTTCTTTCTGGCCTTTCTCCTTTTTCTTCTCTCTCTCTCTCTCTCTCTCTCTCTCTCTCTCTCACACACACACACACACACACACACACACACACACACACACATACTCACATTACAAATACATAGGTATATTATATATTTTTGTTTTATTTTTACACTTCTATCAGTGATTACAGCCAAGATAGCCACTAACAGAGATCCTCAATTCAAATGAACAAGATTATCTATTAAATGCCTTCCATGTGGGAAGGTATGGTGCTAGATGCTGAAAATAGAAAGACAAAAAAACCCAAAAAAACACAGAACAATCCCTGTCCTCAACATGTCTGTGTTCTTCTGGAAGGGTACATACAACCAGTATGAGTAGATCTGAGTCTGAGTAGATTAGGAAATGGAAAATATGCTAATTAAATGCAATAGTAGTATGACCAGGGAGAAATACATTGGGAGTTGATCGTTCCAGTTCTATCCACTGTTATCATCAGCCACAGTGTGAATGTCAATTATATCATTTCCATATTGGGATGCTCAAGATTAAAACCAAATGGAAAATTGCTAGCAAACTCCCTCAAAAGCAGCCCATTCCTTGGAGAACAGGTGAGCTGCCTCCAACACTCGCCTTTCCTCTGATGCAGTCTTGAAAGCTCTACCAGGCACCATTGGCTAACGAGTCTATAACCCTAGAATATTTGTAATGGACAGAGATGTTAGGTATCGCCCTGGTTCCTGGATCATTGCTGCTCCTCTATAAAGGGGTAGCATCACAGCAGCCAACTCTGTCTCAGTTTTAACATAAAGAAGCTAACTTAATGTAATGTCTGCCACCTGCTACTGAGCATTTTTACAAGAAGGAAATTGCATAGGGCTGGAAAATGGCTTATGGAACAAAGACCTGATAGTGGCAGAGTTTCTCAGACCTCATGAAGAATACATGCAGTGTCTACCCGCTCATGGGCGATGCTAAATTATGAATAACAGAAGCAATTTTCTGTGCAATCATTGCATCAATCTTTGGTCCAAGACATCATTAACCAAGCAAGGACCTTGGTGAACTTCTCAAACATGGCCCTTGGTGCCTGATATTTAACCCCAGCCAGACTATGAAACTATACTTGAACCTTGTCAAAATAAGTGTGCTGAAGTATCAAACCCTTTTCCTGGACAGAAAAGAACTGGAAGTGTCTAGATGTGTTCCTCCCTGCACAGTGAGAGCAGCCACCAGGCCAGGAATCATCAAATTTCATTGGAATGTCACATCTTCTCCAAGTCTGTGGCTCCTGTTCACACACTTCTGAATCTTATACCACAGCAAAAATGCAATTACAATCCACATTTTGAGTTGGGAAGCACAGTGGTTCATACAGGAGCTCTCAAGGCCAGCAGAGATTGCCAGTTTAGAGAGACATGAAGGACAAATCTGGACATGAAGGGCTTGGAAACCATTTTGCTAAGGTTCTTTGTGCTGCCTTGTCCTCCCCATGGTCCCCGGGGAACAGAGAAGCTCCTCCACAACAGATCATCCCAGGGGTATAATATTTACAGTAGAGAGGAAGAAACACCATGATTAGAACAAAATGATGGCTGATGAAGGGATGGAGGTGGGAGATGGACCGAGTGTGTCCAGGGAGATAAAACTGAAGAATACAACTGAAACACATTTGGTGAAATTTCATGAGCAAATAAATAAAGAGATGGATAGATGAATGAATGGATAAATAAATTTTAAAAATTGGTAAGTGAATAAATAGGAAGATAAAGAGAATTTGAAAAGAAGAGGAATGCCTCATATATACAAAAAAAAAGATTTTAGAGAAGAAAATCTCTCTCTCTTCTTTCAATCAAACAACAAGCATTTATTAAATATGTATTACGTGCCAGGTTCTGTACTTGGTTCTGTGGATATAAAGACAAAAGGGAAGTCCTGTGCTCAGGGAGGCAATCAAATGCAGCAACGTATATACCTATGTGAGTATATATAGGCTGTATACAAAACAGAAGGCAGTGGGAAGGGAGACTGAGGCCTTAGCATCTGGAGGAATTTCAGAACTCTTTCCGCACTTATGGTCTGAGCTCATCATGCACTTAGCCCATACAACTGAGAATTTCCAAAGCAGAGGTTTTCAAAGTATGCCCTACAGACCTAGGAGTCCCTAAGACCTATTTAGGGGGCCCACGAGGTGAAGACTATTTTCATAATAACACTAAGACATTATTTGCCTATGAAAACACTGCTCCTTTTTCCAACTACATATCTATGTGAGGCTAGATTTTCTTCATATACTTCAATCAAAACAAAATATCAACAGATTGAAGGCACAAACAGATATGAGAATCCAGCTGTCTTCTATTAAGCAAGACATCAAAGAGATCTGCAAAAGTGTGTAAAAAACAAATAATATCACTCTTTTCACTCATTTTTGGGGGAACATAGTTTTTTTCATAGCAATGTGTTTCCCACTGCTCATTTTAAAAAGAATAAACTTTTAAAAAATATCAGATTTAATCTACAGTATGATAAATGCACAAAAGTCCTTTTGGAGTCTCAAAACTTTCAAGGGTATAAAGGGGCACTGAGATGAAAATGTTTAAGAACCACTGATTTAAATGATGGGAGGTTCCTGGCATGGAAGCCGCATACAACATTCAACTATCCACAGCCTAGTGGCTAAATCCTAAAAATAAGACTCTAACAAGAAATGAAGGGACTTGGAGTCATAGAGATCAGATACATCAGAGTCGAGGACTGAAACCTGGTCTTTCGAACTCCCAACCCAGCAAGCCTTTATCCAGCTTACCACATATTCCTTTAGACAATATTATTCTCTAACACTTTCATGGGTAGTAAGTGTTGTCTCTTTACTGTGATGCTGAAAAAACCTCTATCTAAGACTCTGAGTTGTTGAACAAGTTCTAATCTAATATGGTAGAGGAGTTTTCCTCATCAGGATTTCCCCGTACCAGTGAAAACAGACCCAGTCAAAACAAAATAAAATTTGATGGCAAGCTCCCTGCAGACAGAGGCAACCTAAGAGAGAATTAGAAAGGGCACTATATGGGGATCCAGGGGAACCAAGTTCTAGACCTTGCTCTGCTACAGAGCAGCTGCCTGAATATATAGTACTGTGGACAGCACATTGGTTAAGCAATCAATAAGAATTCCACTTGACCCTAACAACATCTGAAGGTCTCCCACTGTATGTAAGGCATCTCCAGGTATCATGATCTATACTGGAGAGAATGAGGCTGATGACTTTGCACAGTCCCGCATCACTTAAATCTAATTCTCTTACAAGTCATGGCAATCACCTTCCTGACATCATGGTCCTCTTCAAGGACAAAGGGTGAACAAGGACAACAGTGACAATTAACATCAGGGGCCGAAATTCTGACTCTGTTGCTTACTATAAATATCCCCTTGGATAAACGACAACCTCTCTGGGCCTCAGTTACTCCTCTGTAGAATGAGGGAGTAGAAGACATGACCTCTAAGACCCCTCTCAGTTCAAGCTCTCTATACATAAGTAGGAAGCGATCAGGAAATAGTGTCCCAAAAGTCATAGCTTTAAAGGGCACTAAGACTTTGGGGACAATCTGTTCTTATTCCATTTGAGTGGCAGTTCTCCTAACTTTGAAATGAAGAGATAAGTCTAAATCAGTGGTCCTCAAAAGGCATGCCAACCCTGACATCAACTATACAGAACTTGGGCTTGTCATCAACTCACACACATGAGGAGTTTCCTGATTCTCCCAAAGTCTTGCCAACTTAAATATCCAGTGTGCCATGATTCCTTGAGCCAAGAGTTATCACTGTGTTATGAGTTAAAGAGTCTGTGAACCACTAGATTAGATGCTCTGCAGTCACTATCCCCAAGTATAAATTAGTCTACATAATATAGTGCTCAACCGTAATGATGATAGCCAGCATTTATACAGTATTTTAAGGTTTGCAAAGCATCTGATTGGCTGTCTCACAACAACCCTGTAGGGCAGGAGCATTATTATCTACATTTTCTAGATGAGCAAAGTGTGGTTGAGTGGTTAGGTGACTTGCCCAGGGTCTGACAACTAGCTAGTGCTGAGTCAGGCTTTCAGTTCCAGCCTTCCTGAATCTAAGTCCACTATGCTGATTTCCTAGGTTCACATCTGTCTTCTCCAACAAAGTATGATCTCCTTTCAACTAGAGTCTATGTCTTACATTTCTACTGTACCTAATAGGTGTTGACTCATTGACTGAAATACCAATGAACCTTGTCTTACAGAAGAGGCTCTTGTTAGTGCCCCATTTTCCACTACTGACGGCTCCCAATATGACCATTAGGACTTCTACCCTTTCCCCTTGTTCAAACCTAATGGTTCACCAAGCACTGCTTAACCAAAACCAAAGAGGTGAACGACTTCAGGATAAGGAAGGAAGAGAGAATTAATTTGGAGAATTAATCTGAGAAATGCCTGCAAACAGCAGTGATGGTCACGATCCACATAAAGAACATAGAAAGTAGCAGGATCGTCAATAGAATAAAGATAGGAATGAAGCAGGGCAAGGGGTAAAGTGTGCAGTGATGATCATTTTCATAGCAATGATGGATTTTTAAAGACATTGAAAAAGAAAAAAGGAAAGGGTGAATTGTTATTCTATTAACCTGACAGAGGAAGGTAAGATTTAAGATGAACACCAAAAGGACATGGAAGCTGGATTAAGAGAAGAGATGCCATCTTTGTTGGGACAGTGTTGCACCTAAAGATCAGTATATTCCTCTTAGACTTTCCACAAGAGAAAGCACATTTTAAAGTGGAGGTGATTTCTTATGAATGTGAGTCAGTTTGTGGTTATTCTTATGCTACAGAGATAAAAATGCAGATAACCTTCCCACCTTCTTTCCTGAGAATGGGATTATTCAGGATAGAAAGCAGACCATTCCGTTCTCTGTCCCCCCTTAATTGCTTCTTGATGACGAGACCATTCCCAACCTGGGATTAGAAGATTTCTTCTTTTTCCCTTCTCCACTTTCCACCCGTGGGTCACAGACATGCAAACCCAAATATTAGAAACCTTCCTTAGTATATTCTATTCTTATTATCCCCTACTCTGTCCTATCTTTTACCAATTCCCACACCCAATGTATACAAGTTGATTGCTCGACTTCTCCTTTCATTCTCACTTATGGCACCTAGTAATGTCAGTGTTAAGTCAATATCATTTGATGGATGGCATGCTAACCCCTAAATTGAATCCATTCTTTAAAAAAAT
>CM053772.1:251464816-251506530 GCA_028658325.1 Potorous gilbertii | reverse complement strand
CAGCAGGCTGAGATATCAAAGAAATATACAGGAGATGCCCACTGACCAGAGAATAGCTAAATAAATTATGGTAAGTGAACGTAATAGGATATCACAAGCACTGTAAGAGATTATAAAGAATATGAAGAATTCAGAGAAACACAAGAAGAGTTACATGAACTGATAAGGAGAAGCAAGAAAGCAATGCCCCTAACAACAACAATATAAACAGAAGAACAATGAAGCAAAACAGAATGCTACATAAAGACCAAATTCTGCCCCAGAGAAATGAAAAGAAAATGTGCTCCCCTCCCCTTCCCTCCCCTTCTTTTCCCCTCCCCTACCCCGCTACCATTAGCAAGGCGAGGGACTCTGAACATAGTATCTCATAGTCAGACGTGATTAATTTATCAGTTCATTTTGCTGACCTAGTTTTTGGATTTTTTTCTAAATTATGATATGAGGGAAGGCTCATTAGGTGAGGAAAAGAGACCTTCAGAAAACAAAGTAATGTTAAAATAAAAGACATCAAAGAGAACTTAAAAATAACTAACCAAATAAATTATCTTAGGGAAAAGAGAAATCTATTGGGGGAAAAAAATTAAGAAAATGAGTACCCATTATTCTTTGAGATTTGAAATTCATTAGACCCAAACTCTTAGTTCCTCAAATGAGGTGAAGAAGTTCAAGAAATTAGCATCAACTGACCCTTTCCCATAAGCCAACCAAAACCTCATCATTAATCTCTGGGTTGATGTCTATTAATCAAAAAAGGAAGGGTGGGTTACAAACGAAGCCCTATGTTGACTGAAACACTACCAATAAATTTCTGAAAGGCAGAACTCAGCACAAAAAATGGGGCTGGGCGGGTGGAGAGAGCGTAAGGAAGAAATCCCACCCCACATGGGAACACGGAGCAGCCAGCCCCATACTCTGTTCAGACTAGAATCATGCATAATGTATCCCTCTAACTGCTAACAGCAGGCCTCGACCAGATAATTTACACTTGTTTTTATGGACATGAGGAACTGATCTTTGAAGTTGTCCCTAATGAGATTCCGCTTGGCCCTAACAGCATCCTGAGAGATTGTTCCGGTTTTCTCTCTGTGTCCGGTGCATATTTATAATGCAGAATACAGACTGATTTAAATTGCACTTGAGGATTTCAGTGTTCTGTCTATTTTTTAAAGAGAATTGCTCATATCCCAGGTGAAGGGAGCTCCTTGATGGACAAACCCCATTTTGCCTAAACAATGTCATGGCCTAGCCACTTCAGGTAATTTTCAAAGTTGTTGGTTAATCAAAGGACCATTACCTTCAAGGGCCCATTCTCCTCCTACTGTGTCCAACCCTAAAGTCTATGCCATCAATTAGTGGCATGCAGGAAAAGAGTACCCTGTAAAAAGTGACACCTCCCTCAGCAGAGAAACCTGAAAGAGCCTGGGGATGAAGGGAAACAATTAAGAAAACATCTATATTAAAAGGTCCCCAAATTCCAAGCACTTGGGGAAGAAGAAGGTTTCTTTATTAAATGTTCTCAGCTAGTCTGGGTTCCCTTCTATTATCAAAACCATAGAAGAATAGCCTTTTAGACATGGAAGGGATCCTCCAGGTCATCGGATTTTAAGCCTTCTTCCTCAGTCCCCATTTTATAGATGGAAAAACTGAGAGACTCAGGAAGGAAAACGACCTCCCTTGCCTTACCTTTTCTACAATACAAAGTCAAAAGTACTTTGCAAAAGTTTAAGCACTATAAAAATGTCATTTATCAGGATGATAACGATGATGGTGACACCAGTTAGGTTTCAGAAATCATAGATTTAGAGATGAAAGGGGTCTTAGAGAATATCTACTCCAACTCCCTCCTTTT
Organism: Potorous gilbertii; assembly: GCA_028658325.1. Taxonomy (NCBI): domain Eukaryota; kingdom Metazoa; phylum Chordata; class Mammalia; order Diprotodontia; family Potoroidae; genus Potorous; species Potorous gilbertii. The sequence continues at coordinate 251,504,681 of CM053772.1, read as the reverse complement.
ACAGATTAGAAAACAGAAGACTAAGACTACACAAGTGCTAAATGACAGAGGAGGGGATTTGAACTCAGGTCTTTGGGCTCTTGCTTTGTTGCAGATTTGGAGGGATTGTTTTTTCTACTCTCTGCCTCTCTAGGATGCTACAAACCCTACTGTAAACATCAATATTCATGGTTGACTTTTGTCACGAAAATCTATGCTTTACTAATTGTGAATTTCATCAGGTTTGCCTATCAGAAAAGCATTTGGTCCAAGCTAGGAAACTGATACACAAGCATCATTAAAAATGGTATTTATATCTTCCATTAAGATTTGCTACCACTTTATGCATTTTATCTCTTTTGAGAGTCAAAAGAAACTGCCTACGAAGCAGATAAGTCAACTATTGTTGCTCCTCATATAACTGATAGGGAAACTGAGGTTCAGGAAAGTCAAGTGGATTTATTGAGTATCATACAGCTATTAAGTCTAAGAGATAGAATTAGATGCCACGTCTTCTTAACTATAGGTTCTACCTTCTACCCACTGTGCCAGACAGAATGCCTCTCAATAAAGGAGGAGGAAGGGCCCACTCTACCAGAGACTCTGTTTTGTCATGGGTCAAAATCTGGGCTTCAGTCTGGCCATTTACACGTATGTAGTACATCACTACACTCTAATCAACACACAGCCACCTCAACACTAATATTATGATGGGATCCTTTGGAATTATCACAAATCAAAGATATCTTTTCAGTAGGGTTCTTCCTTAAAATGGAATTTTCTTTAAAAAAAAGGTAGACTCATTATTAAGACAGATAAGTTAGCTGGGGAGGAAAGATAGTAATTGCTTACAGTGGTACAGCTACTGAACTTAGAATCAGAGGGGCTTAAGTATGAGTCCTACTTCCAATAAAAGGCAATCCCCTTGAAAGCAGGGATGGTTTCATTTTATCTTTGTATCCTCGAGATCTAGTGTAGCATCTGAGACACAGTGATAGCATCATAAATGATGGTCCAATAGCTAATATGGAAATATGTTTTGCATCACTTCATATGTATAACTGGGTGGGAGAGAGACTAGAGGGGGGAGGATAATTTGGAACTCAAAATTTTTAAAAATGAAAGTTAAAATAAATAAGGGATAATTTTACAAAAATAAATAAATATTGGTTGATCAACTGACAGTAGTGAACCATTGGAACGTGGGTCAGTCACTTACCCTCTGTCAGTCTCAATCTCCTCATCTGTAAAATGGAAATAAGATCTGTACTGCATTCCTCCCATGGTTCACCTAATCAGAAGTTGAAATCTCAGGCCAAAGAGGCTATGGCCTGAGTTCAACCAAGTCTACAAACATTAAAAGCGAGTCACTGTGCCTGCTCAAGATTACGCGTGTAGAACATGCAATAGCCAGGATTGGAACCCTGTTTTGACCTAAAATTAAATTCTCCTTTATCAGCCTCTCAAAGTGCCCCCAGAGAATTGCAAGAATCAATCCTGCTCTCCCACAAATTAAGTGTTCCCCCTTCCATCTGTATCTCAAAGTGTCCACAGAGAATTGTGAGAATCCCTCCCTCTAGCTTTCTCATTGAGGCAAGTGCTCATAAGATCATAGATTTAGAGCAAGAGGCTTCCCTAGGGTCTTCTAGACCAAGCTCTCATTTTACAGATCAGGAAACTGAGACCAATACAAGGGAAGTGAGTTGCCCAAGGTCACAGTTAGCAATTTGAAGTCAAGTCCTCTGACTTTAAACTCAGCATGATTTCCTGGTACAGTGCTACTCTTATCACTTGAGCTGAATTCTGTCGGAGAAAAGTATTCTGGAAATCATATAGCAGTATGGAAAACATCCACTATTATCACTGAAATCATTCTATAGCAAAAAGCACAATTCCCATGATAATGTCATCTGTTTCTCCTTAGTCTTCAGGGAAATCCCAATTTACTAAGCTTAGCTGCTGGGTCAGACTCATATTGAAAAAGTCACAACGCACCCCCAGCTTCAAATACCACTCCAAAACACCAAGCAGGTCAGTAAAGAAATGAATATTTAATCAGGAGTTAAAACAAAATACTCAGGGCCACCTCCATCTCAGCTTTCGAGCGAGAAAACAAAGCGGCAAGCCCCAATTCCTATGTTCTGCTATGCCACAAACTCCAAGTCTACAGGACCAATGGAAATGTTTGCTTTCTGAAGTTGTAAGTAGACTTTGAGGCCTGACAAGGCTCTGATCCCCTCCTCTACTGCTCATGGGGAGAGTCACCACAAGACAGCAAAGTCTACAGTGTTAGCAGAGAAGGGTTAGAAACACTCACTCGGGAATTCATCCAGCTCCATCCTGAAAGAAACACGGGAGACATATAAGTTACCCGTTTTAGCACGAAATGTAGGCTGTCAAGTATAAACACAGGTTCTCCAAAACAAATGGCTAGAGAATGATGTGTAATTGTGATGACTTATCTTGGCTCTGGAGAAGAGGGGGAGACAGACACATAGGCAGACAGAAATAGAGATGGGAGGGGAGGGGAAGATGAGAGAGATACGCTGACCAACAGAAATAGAGACAGTGGTAGGGGTAAGGTAAAAGAGACAGACAGACAGAAATAGAGATGGGGGAAGGTGAGAGAGAGAAAGAAATAGAAAGAGAGAGACAGAAGGAAAGAGACAGAGACAAAGAGAGGGAGGTTAACTGGGTAGATGGATGGATGAAGAGGGCCAGATAGGTAGACAGAACATTTATTAAGAGCTTACTATGTACCAGGCACTGAGACAAAAACAAAATCCATCTGCCTTTTCACCTTACAGGTATGGGACTATATGTGCAAAATGTCTCATTACCTGGTGGATATAATCCTGTGCTGATTGGTTTCATTTAACCATTTTTTTAAATGAGGGCAAGTCAATTTGGTTGATGGAATATTCAGAAATAGTAACGATATAAAAAAAAAAGGGATCCATAAAACTTACAGAAGAAATGATTCAAGCTAAGATAGTATATGTCCTAGGAAAAGCAAAGAGCGAGGTTAACAGTCATCATTGGTTTTTCTATTTAATTTTATTTGCATCTTTTGTAATTATATGAAAATTCAAAATCTCCTACAAATAAACAATGAAACCTTTGATTTAGATCAGAGGTCCCCAAATAACTGGAATCAGTGAAATATTCAAGCGCATTCAACAAGTTAAGCAAAATATTGCATTCCTAAAAGATAAACACACACACACACACACACACACACACACACACACACATACACTAGGTTCTGAGTATGACAAGACGTATTTACTGAGCTGGAGTACTATTAGCCATCAGTCTACATACAAGTTTGCCTACAAGTCAGGAAGGGGACGAGCATAAAATGTTTTTAAAGCCTGGCAAGTATAAAACCGACATGCAATTCAAGCTGGAACAACTCAATTAATAGTTCACATCCCCAATGCACAATGTATTATATTTCACCAGAAAAACCTTGTGACGTCAGTATCAACCAATCAGGAAGCATTTATTAAGCATTTACTATAGGTCAGGTACTACGCTAAGCACCAGAGATACAAAGATAAAGCAAAAACAGTGCCAACCCTCAAGAAGCTTTTTGGGGGGAGGTGAAGGCAGAGGGAGACTTCATTTCCCAATGTCACCCAGGCTGGAAGTTCAGTCACCAGCCATAGGATGATGACCCCAGACTGGAAGCTTTGACCTTGCACTCTTTGTGACGTTGGCTGGTTCATAACTCCTTAGGTAGATTGGTGACCCCAACTCTGGGGACTCAGCCTATTGGTCTTGGACTTAGTGCAGACATCCAAATTATCCCTCTGCAGCTCAGAACTCCCATACTCAAGAAATTCAGCAGCCTCATACTCCTGAGTAGCAGAGATTACAGCCATACACTGCCATATCTAGAGAAGCACACATTCTATGTATGTACTACATACATGTACATAAATAGGTACACATAAGATACCTATAGATTAGATGGAAATTCACAGCAGAGGAGAAAGAATAGGAATATCATTCTCATTTTACAGATGGAGAAATTAAGATTCCAAGAAGCTATTTGTGGTGGGAAAATCCCTGATGGAATCTAGCAGCGAAGTGGCATATTGAAAAGTCAGTTCAAGTCAAGAAGACCTGGCTTCCAATCCCACTGCTATCACATACTGGTGGTGTGAGAATGTGTAAGTCACACTTAACCTTTCACTACCACAACTGCATCATCTGTAAAATAAGAAAGATTAGACATGGAAGGGATCCCCCAAGGTACCTTTAAACTCAAAATCTGTAAACTTATTTTATTGAAAGACCTGGGTTTGAATCCTGACTGTCGCTTATCAGCTAAATGATCATGAATTCGTCAGAATTTTAGTTTATTTATCTAGAAAATTAGCATCTTCATATTTGTGTTGTCCATCTCACAAGGTTTGTTATAAAACAATACATAAGCTACACAAATATGGGTTCCCAGAATCACAGAATTTTAGGGTTAGAATGAACCTCTTGGCCATCTAGTTCAACCTATATCTGAATATGAAAGGCATCCTCCAAAAGAGATGCCTGGTCTTGAACTGAATAAACCTTCACATTCTTGGGAGGCAGTTGTACCAGATCTCCAAGGTCCCTTCCAGTTCTAAATCTATGACTTGACCAAGGTGACATGGCTGGGACTATAAGATGAAACCTGAACCCAAGTCTACTGACTTTAAGTCCCTGACCTTTCTCCTAGACTTTGCAACACCTCAACTTACAGTGAAAATATTTTTCCTGCCTCTTCTTTCATGTTCTACATTCCAGCCAAAATGGACTTGCTAATTTCCTACCTCTTTGCCTTTGCATAGACTGTGCCATGTACCTGGAATGTTGCCCTGTCCTCACCTCTGCCCCTTGCATTTCCTAACTAGCTCCCTTCAAAACTCAGCTGAAGTAGTTACTTCCTGTAGGAGCTCTTTCTTTGTACCCTCCCTTCACTGCTTCGTATATGTGTTTATTTATCAGAACACATATGATTTCTGCCCAGTAGAATGGAGGAGCCTTGAGGAAAGGTTCTGTTTTGTTAGATCCTAGTACCTAGAACAGTGTCTAGAACATGGTGAGTGCCTGGTAAATACTTAGCGAAATGAGTTCACCTCTTCTACAGTGCAAGATTGGGTTAAAATCTTCCCTCTATGAAGCTGGAATTCCATCCCAAAAGGTACGGTGATAATACCAGACTAGGGAGAGAACTCTAAACTATGCAGGGAACTTATAGGATATTCAAATTATTTCATTGGTTTCTAATTTTACATTTTCTTTTTTTTTAATGTAGTTTTCTGGTTTCCTCAATGTAGTATAGTGAAAGTTTGGAGTCAGAGGGACTAAGTTCTAAACCCATCCTCTACCATTTAATATCTATGACAAAGAATAAATCAGTTTACCTCCCTGGGCCTTAGTTTACTTTTCTGTAAAATGAGGCAGTTAGACCAGATGGCCTCTGAGGCCCCTTCTGATCCCCTGAACAATCTCTGCTTCCCCTGTCCGTCATTCTTCCTCTTACCTCCCTCTCCCTCCACTAATGCTTTTCATCTGAGCTTCATTAAGAGAGCTCTGTAGTGGTCTATCCTGCCCTTTGTCCAGGATGGCCCTGTTTGTTTATAAAGAGGCCTGTTCTTCCTACAGAATATGGGACCTCAAGTAAAATCCATTAATGGCAGGAGGCCTCATTTTCATTCCACACCTGACAAACCAAACACCTCATAAAGGCAGCTGGGCAAGTAACCGGCTCTATTTTGAGTCTGTCTGGATTTTTCTTAACAAGCTTTTTTTTTCTTTTTTAAAGCAACATCAGCTGAAAACAATAGGCTCCAGGTCCTGTTCTCTCTCTCTTTCTCTCTCTGTCTCTCTCCCCTCTTTCTCTCTCTCTCCCCATCTCTCCTTCTCCCTCCTTCTCCCTCTCCCTCTCCCTCTCCCTCTCTCTCTCTCTCTCTCTCTCCCTCTCTCTCTCTCTCTCTCACACACACACACACACACACACACACACACACACACACAGAGTTCATAATTGTGGCCTGGTGAGATCGTCCTGAAAGGCAGGCTCAGGATGGAAAGTTAATTTTTTACTCAAATGGGGATACAGATCACTAATGCAGACCAGAGCTGGATTGCAAACATTCTCACAGCAAAATAAAATAAAAGCCTTTGCAGAATTAATGGGTTCTGACTCAAACCAGTTTTGGGGGGAGGGACACAACTGCCCCCAAATCAGTTCCCAACTTGACCCCCACCCCCATCTTTTGTCCATAGGAAGGAATACTCTTTCCTTAAGGAAATATTTCAAAACAGCCCCCCTCCCCCTTCCAAAAGGGCAGAATTTATGGTAACAGATAATTAACAACAAATGACAAACCATCTAGGCAGTAAAGGTCCCTGGGTTCGGTTGCCAAAATAATGGTATCGAATTCCAAGATAAACAAAGACGTGTGCCGCCTGCCATTAACACTAGGGCAGGGTCAGGATGGAGGGATGTAAAGCAGTTCCCCAAACACCATCAAAGGTCACTATGGGAGAAAACAGCCTCCCAGGGCCATGTTATTTCCAGTCAAGACTCAGCTCAACTGCTACCTCCTGCACAAGGCCTTTCTCGACTCCCCTACCTCCTTACAGTCTTTATTACTATGCCTTCCCCTGACCCTCACTCAAAATTACTTTGCAAACATTCCATATCTTTTTAACTCTGTACAACAGTTTTAACACCACGAAGATGTAAGCTCCTTGAGGACATAGCCTGTTTCATTTTTCTCTTTTCGTCCCCAGAAACTAATATAATATTTGACACATAGTAAGTACATAATAAATGCTTGTTGAATAGCAAATGCTTAATGATTGTTTGTAGAATGGATTCCATGGAATCTCCCAGGAGAGCTCCCAAACTCAGATTTCTGGGATTCACTGAAAGACCTTTGAGAAAGGGAAGGAGGGAGAGAATGGGAGGGGGAGAGAGACAGAGAGAGAGAGAGAGACAGAGAGGGAGACAGAGAGGGAGAGAGAGAGAGAGAGAGAGAGAGAGAGAGAGAGAGAGAGAGAGAGAAACAAGAAAAAAGAGGAGACTATCCAAAAGAAAAAGAAAGCTCAAATAGAAAGATAGACTGATCCTCTAAAACACTAGCCCATTTGACTCGATTGTTGTTAAGTTGTTGTGCTGACACACAGAAAGACACTAGATATTTTCAAAATGATACATTCTGTGCACTCAGATGTAATTTACTGAGTCTCCCAGTCTCCATCACTAAAGTCAATTTCAACACCGGGGACACTTTAAATGCAGGAATTATAAAATTTTCAGCTTGCAAATACATCCGGTAATTTACACTCCCTCATCCTCTTCCCACAGTCTCCACAGCATAGTTTAAGAAACTCTTTTGTACAAGAATAGACTGATAGGAATCTTTCAAGAGTCATCCTCTAGTGTGTGTCACATATACATTGTTACCTGGGACAGTGGAGGTTTACTGTTGTAATGAAACCATTCCATTCTCTTCCTTTGGTATCTTTTGAGTATGTTTGTAGATGCTAGACCTACCAAAATGGTGGGGAAACAGTAAAAACCTAAGATATAAATATGCCTTATCGAACACCTCTATAAACCAGTGAAATGCTTCCTTTTTAAGGAAATTAGTATAGGTTCATAGATTCAGAGCTGGAAGAAGATGGTTGAGGACATTCTACTGCTAAGTGGCAAAACACTATACTACGTCCGGAGTGAGAAAGACCCAACCTCAGACACTTCCTAGCTGTGTGGCCCTGAGAAATTCACCGATGAATCTCTCTGCTTCAGTTTCCTCAACTGTAAAATGAGGATGATAGCAGCATCTACGTCACAGTTCTGTTGTGAACATCAAATGAGATAATGTGTGTAAGGCACTTAGCAGAGTGCCTGGCCCATATGAGGCACCATATAAATGCTTATTCCCTCCCTCTCTCATTTTACAGATAAGACAATGAGGTTCATACAAGGTCATATAGATAGTGCAATACCCACAAGATAGTAGAGAGACACCACTTAATGAAGACACTTTTCTCAAGCTTCCTTCCAAAACATGAATGCTTTTCACTAAGTATGAAGTAAGAATGGAAGGTTAGAAATTTTTTTGGCCTCTGTAACTTATTTTTATTATTATGAAATAGCTAGAATTTACATAAAGTTTGTAACATGCTTTACATGTGTTATTTCATTCAAGCAGCAAGTCAATTAATATGAAAACTGAAACTGCCAAGAGGGTAAGAGAAAACATCTTCATTTCCTCATCTAGGCCAAAAGAATTCTTCCCAGTATGAGAATTTTAGACCTGGAAGAAATTGTAAAATCTAGAGCATCAATTCTCAAAGCGTGGTCTATGGATGCTTGGGGTAGCCAAGATCCTTGCAAGGGACCCACCAGATTAAAATTATTTTCATAATAATGCCAAGGCATTATTTGCCTATTAAAGTACTCCTCCCTTTTCAAATTATGCCTGTGAGACCAGATTTTTTTCATATATTTTGACCAAAATAATATATCACAACCAATTGAATTCAGAAACAAACACTAATAATCCTGCCATCTTCTATTAAGCCAGACATTATGAAAATTTGCAAAAAATAAGTAAGACAATGCCTCTTCTAAATTTATTCTCTTTTGGAAAATACAAGTTTCTTTCATAAAATATGTGATCTATGCCCATTACTTTGGTATCATTTTAAATGAGTTAATAAATATTTATATTTATTATATTTATTGACTGATATATAAATATATTCACTATAATACATATTAAATATATAAATGTAATATACAATATAATTACTATGTAATATTTAAATATAAATATTTAAATTATCAGCTTTAATGTCTAATTTGGCTGAGATATTGCTAGATCTAGTGTACATAAATAGTACATCAGGATCCTACATCAATTTTAAGAATTTAAAAGGATTCTAAGACCAAAAGACTGAGGAGTCTTCTCTAGAGAATGCCACCTCAAAGACACATGGAAGACTTATTGAAGGTCCAGTGGATTAGAGACTTCTGCCTTCCAATTGAGAGAAAACCACTAAACAAAAGAGAAATTTTCAGATGGATCTGATTCATTCTGATGCTGAACATCTCCATATCTGGTACTTGAAGAATAGGTATCTGCTTTTATCCCGGCAATCTCGTCGTCATCATCGTCGTCACTACCACCACCGCAACATCATCAAAATCGTCACTGTTACTATGATCAAGACGTCTACGATTTATTCCAAAATTCTGCAAATGTTATCAAGCACACAGTGTCTGGTTTGGATTTTTGTTCCTATTGCTGCTGCTATTAATTTCAAAAGAGGATGGGGGAACATAGGAAACTTTATAAAAGCATATTTATTTGTATGTTTCTACACCTCTACTAGGATACAAGTTGAAAGAAAATCTTCAGAGAAAAAAATTACAAAAGAATATGACAAGCCAAATGACAGTAAATATACCAAAACTTTATTTCTGCAGCCTTGATGTTTCTATCTGGACCCAGCTAGAAAGCATTTTTATTTTTACAACATGGCAAACATTCTTCCCCATAGAAATATGGGCAGATTTTTCAGAAACATTATGGAAAACCAAACCAAAACTGGTAACATAACAATCTAATGGATAAAGATGGAGAGACATGGTATGGAGAAAGGAAAGGAATGGTCAAAAGAAATTCTCGCTAATAAAATAATCTCCTAAGTCTTGGGAGAGCGTAAGAGTTAGGTTCTTCCACTACTGATATGGAAAAGCAGCTGGACTATCCCAGTAAAAGGTTGGCTGTGAAGTCAGGAAGACCTGGGTTCAAGCCTAATGGTTGTTGTCCTTTGTTTTCAAAGAGGACCAAAATGACATCACATCAGTCTAATAAAGATATGCTGGCTGGCCATGTGACCCTAGGCAAGATATTTAATATCTGGTGACCTGGGAAACTCTGTAAATTTCAATTACAGAAGAATCATCCATCTGTATAATCTGTGGAAGGAATTCTCACACCAAGGAAATTAGAAATCAAAATACCAACACATAAAAAAGGAAAGGAAACACAATTTTAAAATTAGAACTTGTTACCTGTGACACAGGCACTTTGAGAAATTGGTGGGTTTTGTTTGTTTCTAAACCATCTTTCCAGAGGTGATATTCTAGTTCTGAAAAGCTAAAATCTACAATTAGCATCTCCACAGTACACCTGCTATTGTGACTGATTTGGCTGGCTTCAACAGCTGCATATTATGATTGAGATGTTCTGACCCAAAGTCTAAAAAATAATAATGAAACATACTTGGGAGAACAGGGCATAACAACTTGATGTTCTTTCTGAATTTAGGGAGAGAGACATCTTCAGCATCTAGTTTCATATCTCAACCATGCTTGGACTTCTGAAAATCTTGATAACACACAGTGGAGGAACATGGTACAGCAGAAAGAAAGCTAGATTTGTTTTCTGAGGATGTGTATTCAAATCTAGTCTCTGCTCTGCCTTGTAGAACCTCAATCAAGTGACTTCATGTCCCTGGGCCAGTTTTGACTTTTGTGAGAAACAAGAGGATTGGACATGATGACCTCTGAGCTCCCTTCCAACTCTTGATCTACCATACTTTGAATATGAAATTCAAGAGCTCTGGACTTGGGAGTCAGAATGACCTGGGATCAAATCCTCCCTTGGGCACATACTGGCTGTGTGACCTTGTGCAAATTCCTTAACTCCTGTTGGTCTTCATTGCCTCCACTATGAAAATGAGGATAATCGCCGTGAGAGTCAAATGAGATAATGCACATAAAATACTTTGCCAAACTTAAAGTGTCATATAGATTTGAACTATTATCGTTAACTGAATAATCCCAGAATTCATTCATATGTTTCCCCAATTCTAATGTCAGTTGATCAATTATTTATTTAAGCACTCATTATATGTCAGGACAGTCAGATCGCCAAACAAAAATGGTGCATCCTGTTACATAACAAAGCCAGACCTTGAAATGCAAATCCAAAAGACCCCAATTGGGGGATTGCAGGGCAGAGGGGTCTAATTTTTGGTGATGCTTTAAAAAAAATGCTGGAACACAAACAAAGAAATCCACAGTAAAGGAACAAAGCTCTGAAACAAAGTCTGACTGTCATAGACCACAAGGCATTTCCCCAATGGAGCATACAGAGAAATATTTTTTTTAAGAAGGAAAAATAGAAAAAATATCCAGTGTTTATGAATGAATGAATCCAAGCTAAAAGGGGACATTGAACATCTCCAAGATGAATAAGAGATTGGAACCATTAAGGAGAAAATTATAGCCATGCTAATGCCTAACGCAAAAATAAATTATAGTGATAAACACAAGCCATAGCAGCTCCCCAGCAACAGAGTGCTGTGAAAAACACCAATGGTAGCCAGCCCAAGAACCCCCAGAAGGACTTTCCAGGTTATTCTTAATAGGCTATTTTTCAGAGTTAAAGACTGATGAGAAGGGTATTCTGTTGTTACCATAACACCCACCCTTATGGATGGACAGTAACCTTCCAGACTACGGCCGATATGAGATATTTCTCTGCTCCCAGTCACCATTGCTGTCCTCCATGATCTCCCAATACTCCCACCATGCTTTAATTTTGTTTTTAACATAGAGGAAGCTAGGTGGCGCAGTAGATAGGGAACAAGACTTGGAGTCTGGAAGACCCAAGTTTGAATCCTTCTTCATAGGCTTAATAGCTGTGTAACCCGCATTTGCACTTAACTTTGTCTGCCTCAGTTTCTTCATCTGTAAAGTGAAGGTGGTAGTGCCTAATCACAGGATTGTTATAGGAATGCAATGAGATTTTGTAAAGCACTTTGCAAACCTTAAAGCACTCCATAAATATAAGCCATTATTGTAATTTTCAGTGCTATGTTTTTGCTTCCCTGAGGTTAATCAAAGGGAGGACAAGGGTGAGGTTTACCCAGGATAGATAAACTCTGATCTTCCTCAGTGGAGGGAGTATCTACACATATCCATGAAATCAGCGGTTCTCTGGAGTTTGGGAGTCTTTTTTGGTTTATGGAGAAACCAAAAGAGAAAAAGAGATGATTCCGACTCTCAACTGACATCTTTGGATATCTTTTGAACCTTAAGACCTTATATAATTGAGAAGAAGAAAAATCTAGAAGTTGGAATATAAGAGATCCCCAAATAGGAGAGTGAAATGCCTTGTTTTTAAGCAAATGGAGAAATATTTGAAAGGTTGTTGATCCACCTTTTCTGATTCCATTTATAGACTCAGAAATGAAAAAGGGTATTTGTTAACATCTAGTCTTACTTTCTCATCATAAAATGCCATAACTGAAGCAGAAGGAGGTTCCAGGAATAGTCTAAAGTTACACAGCCAGTCAATAGCTGAACCTGGACTAGAATCCATGTTTCCAGATTTCTTGTTCATTACGTTGTCCATGCTGAATGGGGCCATTTGGGAGAACTTTGGAGACATGAGAGTGTCTTCCCCCACATTTTCAAAGCAGACTTCTCCCCATCCCCCAACACTGATTAGAAATGAAAATCTCTTTTTTGAAATTAGTGTAACATGGCTACAGAACTAAGAGTTTTCTCTAGAGTTTCCTGCTTTGGGGTTGATTTCCTTTTAACATTGAAGTACATTTGGACACCCCCTGGAGATATATAGCTTAAAAGGCAGCAATGAGTGGCAATTCAGATATATGTACGCATAAAATATACACCTCAACATACACATATGTACTCAGATACATATTTATGTATTTGTGTTTTATATATGTATATTATACAAAATATTTACATGTATATCATATAGATTTGCATAGAATGATAAATGTGTGTACATATAACATAGATATGTATGTGAATATATTTCAGATTTTATATCTATTTAATATAGATCTATGTGAATATATTTTAATCTGGACCTATTGGTTTAATGAGTTCAAGGTATGGAAAATTTCTTCTATAAATGAAGTTTATCTATACCTTTTGGTCTATATTTCTCAAGGCACTGGAAAGGTAAGTGACTTACTCAGAGTCACCCAGTCATTATGTGTCAGATGTAGTATATGAAATTAGGTCTTCCAGATTTCTGGGCCAGCTCTGTAACTCACTACAGCTACACTGTTAGAAATTAATAACATTAACTTGGCTTATGGAGTACTTCCTCAGAACTCCGTACAATGGCAAGTACTAGCCCCATTTTACAGATGAGGAAACTGGGACCTGAAGAGTGAATATTTACCCCAAATCACCTGATAAGATAATGTCAGATCTAGGATCTGAACTCATCTTCCCTGACTCCAGGTCTAGAAGGCTTCTCAATTAGATGAAACTCTGAGAAAGTTAAGTTTCACACAATCAAGTCAATTTGTTTGTCATACACTTCCTTCACACATTAAGAAATCTGGAAACACTAGAAGTCTAGTAATCTGAAAACTTTCTGAGAAAACAGGGTAATAGCCCTATTGTTAGTTTTCTCAAGGGAAAGGCTAGACAGAACCCGGAGAACATTGTACAGAATAACAGTAACATTGTGCGATGACCAACTTTGATAGACTTAGATCTTCTCGGCAATGCAATGAGCTAAGACAATTCTAAAAGACTCACAATGGAAAATGCTATTCACATCCAAAAAAAGAACTATGGAGTCTAAATGCAGATCAAAGCATATTATTTTCTCTTTTTTTTCCTTTTCTCATGGTTTTCCTCTTTTGTTCTGATTCTTTTTTCACAACATGACTAATGTGGAAATATGTTTAATATGATTGTACGTGCATAGCCTGTATCAGATTGCAAGATATCTTGGGGAGAGGAGGAAGGGGGAGAATTTAGAACTCAAAATCTTATAAAAGTGAATGTTGAAAACCAAAAATAAATTAATTAATCAAAAGGGGAAAGGCTAGAAAACTCCAAAAGAACCATATTTCAAACAATTTCTCATTAGCCCACTGGTAATCATTGTTTCCATATAGAGAAGTTTGATGTTTTCATATGTTAAACACCAAATGTCTTCTTCAGACATTTTAAAAAGTTTTAAAATGTAGGTTCTCTCCATCACAAAATAAGTAACAAGACATAAATAACAATACTCTTCTCACTACACAATTCATTTAGAAGACTCTGGGTAAACTACAAGAGTTGGATCCAAAGCAGTTAGAGTGAGAGGTAGAAGAATGGGTGGCCCAGGGAGCTAGGCAAACAATGGATGGGTTCCAATGACGCCTGCTGATAGCATGGCCACATCCAGGGAGAAGGATGGATGGCACACCTTCCCTTCTACACAACTTTCATTTTCTTTTTTTAGGTGGTAATGAATTGTTGAAGAAGAAGAGAAAAAAGAAAACAAAGGAGAAGAAGAAGGAGAAGAGGAGGAGAAAATGATGATAACGATTTTCTCAGACAAAAATCCCAGAACTTCAAGCCCATCTTACTCCGTTTTGTGATTTAGTAAGCATCCTCAGAAGTAACAGGCACGCTAATTCAGCCAGGTGAGCCAGTAATTCACTTTGGAAGCCCAAGAGTCAAAGCCCTGACACCAGTCGACTACTGGAGAGGGGAAAGAGCTTATGAAAGGCATTGGGACCCAGCTCCATTCCTGGTGTCCTGTCACAGTTATTCTTAGAACTCTTAACTATTTCTCCAGATATAAAGTATGGAGAGCTAAAGCATCTAACATATTCCATGGAAAATGAGATACTTCTGTTTTATAGATTTAGAGCTAGAAAGAACCATGGAGGTCACGTGGTCCAACCTCCTCATGTTATGGATGAGAACACTTGAAAGTCAGAGAAGTAGACTGTTTTGCCCAAGGTTTCACAATTAGAAAGCTGCACAGTAGAAACTCAAGAGGTAGTGAGGTCATGCAGCAGATGGAGTGCCAAGTCTGGTGTCAGAAAGACTTATCTTCTCAAATTCAAATATGGCCTTGGGCATTTACTAGCTGTGTGACCCTGGGCAAGTCACTAAGCACTGTTTGTCTCAGTTTCCTTATCTATAAAATGAACTGGAGAAGGAAATGGCAAACCACTGCTGTATCTCTGCCAAGAAAACCCCAAATGAGATCAGAGTTGGACATGATGGGAAACAGCAAAACAAAGAGCAGATATTCAAACCCACAACCTTTGCCTTCAGAGGCTAGTAAAACTCCACTGTAACAAAAGAATATAATTTGAATACTGAGTTCTTGGTAAATACAATATTCCCATTTCCAAAAATTAAAATCAACATTCTCGATCAGGCACTCATTTCAGTATTTCGTAGGAACACAATTAAGAAACAGAAAAATTGAAATTCTTAGGGAAATTCAATCAATCCTTTAATAACAATATACAACTATGGACCCTGTCCCAATGATGCAAAGATACAGACCACTCCCAATGAAAACCTCTCCTGTTATTTCCTTTTGAATGGATAATCCAACAACCGGCTAATATCTATGGAACATAAATGACATTCCCAGAAATAAGGCTTCTGATCCAGACAGAGCAGTAACCAGAAGTCTTTGTATATGGGGATGGGGGGAAGGCAGGGTTTGGCTCTCAGAACTCCAGAAAGTCTCTGCGCTATTGTAGGATAATCCACTTTTTGAGGGAGGGGCAGATATGTGGACATTATCAGGTCTGTAGGTGGTTTTAGGGTAGGAGAAAGAAGCTCCCCAGCATGCTGCTCTTGCCATCTTCTCAACCTCCCTGCCCTGAGGCAAGGCCTTTTGCTCCACCTCGTTATAACTGCCCAAAAGAACTTAAAATGTAGGAGTCAAAATACACCTTAGTATGACATAAACTAATTAACAAATACAATCTGCCACCTCGTTATAACTGCCCAATAGAACTTAAAATGTAGGAGTCAAAACATACCTTAGTATGACATAAACTAATTAACAAATACAATCTGCTTTACGTGTGTCAAATGAATGGTGTAGACAGTAAGAGATCAAGGGAGGCAAAATTTACAGTGGGATGAGATGGTCAAGGAAAGCTTGGGATGGGCCTTGGATCAGGGCTAGGAATTTGGTAGGCCAAGGGAAAAAGAAGAGAGGACATCGAAACTACACAAAGTAGTGTGAAGAAAGGCTCAAATTTGGAAATTCTCAGGGAATAGTGAAGTCAATATAGTAGAAGCTGAGGAAAAATTTGGGGACATAACAGAAAGTCCTGAATGCCAACCTTAGGAGCTCATTATGATATGATGCTTCAGTCAGTCTACAACTACATTACTATTATTTACAATAAACTACACTATTTATCAACTCAGATGAATCTTAGAATGTGCTTATTGCTTTTATAAATCACAACTCAGGCCTCAGACACTAGCTTCATGACCCTGGGCAAGTCACGTAACCCTGTTTGTCTCAGTTTCCTCATCTATAAAAAGGACTGGAGAAGGAAATGGCCAACTACTCCTGTATTTCTGCCAAGAAAACCCCAAATGGCATTACAAAGAGTTGGAGACATTGGAAATGAATGAACAACCACAAAATTATCTGTTGTTATGGAGATATTGGATTATATCTGTGACTTTATTAGTATAAGGAACTTCCAGGTTGAAAAGCTCCCTCTACCAATGCAGGCTGGCACCTTTTCTACTACTCAGAAAACATCAATAGGCTAAGTGACTTGCACATGCCAGTGGCAAGATTTGAACCTAGGACTCATCTAACTTTGAAGCTGGCTCTCTGTCTACTGCATATACCTCTTGCCTCTCATATTAGTTGAGAAAGGACAAACCGTTATCCTCGGGTCCTGAGGTTTCATTTGGTTTCCATAAGCCAATTTCTAAGAGTTTTATCCAATTTCCTCATGCATTCCTGATTGGGACTGGAGCCAACAAAGTTCTTGGCTATTTTTGAACGAAAGATGCCCAAACAGTGCAAAGAAGAGCTCTAATAAAACCCAAATTCTGACTTCTACACACTTCTACCTTATACATTGGAGGAAAAATTGAATGATTATGAAAAGTACAATATGGCTCCCAAATCATATTAAAGCGATCACATAATTCTATTTACTCATTTTACAGATGAGGAAACTGAGGGCCAGACAAGAGAAGTTACTTACCCAACGTCACACAGATAATAAGAGTTGGGATTTGGCCCTACATTTCCTGTCTGTCACCCAGGGCCCTTGCCACACACCCACTATAATATTTATGTCTTATTTAGGAAAAAAAAAGTCTAATCAATCAACAAGTAACATTTTCCTACCAAAGGCATAAATTAAAACTATTTTCCAAAACCACTTTAAAAAAGCACTTCTGACTTAGAGACTCAAAATATTTCAAAATCCATAGTTCTTGGACAAGGTTTTAATTGCAATCTTTCTTTGCAACAATGCACGTGCCTGCTCTTTCACTCTCCTTGCTCTGCAGACATCGCATCACAGGTAATGGTGTTGGCTTCAGAGATTATGCCCACCAAGCAAAATCGTGGCATTCACACCAACTCTCCAGGGTCATGGGAAACACCTTTTTTATTCTCTTAGTGTGTCGAAGTTTAAAAGGTTTCAGTTTTTGGTTTGTTTTTTCACTTTTTTGTTTAAAGGCCAAGAAAAGCAAAGACTAAAGGAAGAGCTTAGAACTTAGGTCCCCTGTGTGATTCTCCCCAGGGTGGCCAAGGCAGACCAGCAATGTTCTAACTCTAATGATCTTGGCTGTACAACCATCTTCGAAGGGGTTCACTCCAACTCTCGATCGTTCACACCAGACGCTGGGAAGGGTCTGACACAGTGGACATGGGGCCTTGAATAAACAATGGGGAAGGGGACCACCTGCCCCACTCTGCTGGAAGCTCAGAAGAGCTGAGGCGGATTCTACAACAGCTTAAATCACAAGTACACAACGAGGGGAGTTAAGGATGCCAGTGTTCCAAATGACTCCTGGCTCTGCTAATGCCCAAGCTTAGGTCTCCCATGTTACTTTAAGGGTGTGAGGAAGAAGGAGGGTCCAAGGGAAAAGCACTGTTTCTTGAGACTAACTGTTCCCACATTCCCTAATCCTCTGCCCCTTCATTGTTCATGGAATGGGGCAGGCCAGCACACTTTCTACTCACCAAAGGAAAGACAATGGATTCAGTAATCACTGCACAATTAGTCCCAATTAGACCTATTTCACAGCTGAATGTAAAAGGGTATGAGGGCTGGGGAGGGGGTGGGGAGAGGGGAAGGGAGAGTCAGGACTGTTTAAATGTTAAAGAAAGATGTGGTGGGGGGAGGGGACAGCAAAAGCTTACACATTACTGTGGGGACCAGATCTCCAGTTTTAGCTTCAACACTGAGGAGTTGTGTGACCCTGGACAAGTCATCTAATCTTGTCTCTTTCATCTGCCTAATTGCCATATAATACTCCCCAAGGATGCTCTGAGGCTTTTTAAGATAGTATATGGGAAAGAACATTGGAAAAAAAAAAAAAAGAGATTGAAGTTATCAATAATCAATCTGCTTTGCCTCACTTCATCTCCTTGGCAGAATTCCCTAATTTTTTTTCCCTGAAAAGTTCGGTTATTTGCTGGTTTTTTTTTAAATGGCTTTCTTTTTTAAAATGGCATTTTTGATAAAAAAATTTTTTTTAAAGACCATGAGGA
The DNA here is from genome assembly GCA_028658325.1 of Potorous gilbertii. Taxonomy (NCBI): domain Eukaryota; kingdom Metazoa; phylum Chordata; class Mammalia; order Diprotodontia; family Potoroidae; genus Potorous; species Potorous gilbertii. The sequence goes on along the minus strand of CM053772.1, from coordinate 251,486,127 downwards.
ATACTTACATATGTACATGCGGAGGCTGGAACCTGCTCTGGTTGATGTTGTAGTGAGTGAAAGCCTGGGTTGGGTTCGAGCTGTACTCATCCACAGTGATGGTAACTTTGCCCTGAGAAGGGATCCCATGTGCCATCCTTCCTCCTTATAGTCATGAGCAATTCACAACTTTCCAGAGCAAAGGATGGGAGCAGGCATTGTGTGTTGCAGCCGAAGACGGGACCCAACGAGCGACTTACTCATCAAGGCCGTGAATTTCTAAAAGCAAGAAAATTTAAAAATTTTAAAAAAAGATACTTCACTGAAAAAGCTTCCAGCTTGGCCAATGTGATGAGAGAGAAATCCTGCCCCAAACTCTGAGATTTCATGGATAACTGTGGAAGTCAACCTTGGGAAACTAGATTAATTCTACATGAATACCATTTTTTTCCACTTATTTTCTCCCTTTGAAGTTAATTTTGTGGGGCGGTTATTTAAAGCAGGATACTTTCGGCCACAATCAGATCATCTCAAAGGTGAACCCAATCTTTCATTTTAATTGTATCATTTATAGGAATTACGAATATGGGCACATTCACAACTCAGGTTGAACCTAATTTTTTAAAGGTTCATATTTTATGAGTCTTTTACTAATTTTTTTATTAGCCCTAAGATTTTATTGGTATAGGAAACTCTCAGACAAGGGAATTCCCTCTATTAATGCATATCAGCACCAGTCCAGTAATTTAACAATCTTATAGATCTGCCTGGGGCTATCAGAGATTAAGGGACTTACCCAGGGTCACACAGCTAGTGTGTGCCACAGGTCTTTCTAACTTTGATCTCAGTCTTCTATATCATTAAGCTAAATGGCCTCTCGTTTCTAATTATTTACACTGAACTGAAAACCCTGAAATTCATGAGCTTACACCGTTTTTACAAGTCTGTCTACACAGAGTTGTTGCTTAAGACTCTTGTTTCTTGTTGAATTAATTTCATTTTTTCTCTTCACATCTTGAAACTCAATGTTGCCCACAGGCATATACAATAAAACAATGAATGGAAAGTGCTATTTCATTTTTATTTAAGCAAGTATGTATACATATACACACACACACACACACACACACATATATATATATAGGTTTTTGTATATATATATGTGCATATATGTATGTGCTTACATATATGCATGTATAAGTGTATATATGACTATACAGGTGTTTACATGCATATATGTATTGTAAGTTTGTTTCATTCTTGAAGGAAATCAGAAACTTAAACATACTATACATCCCAGTTAAATAATGTTCCACTAGCAAAAGCAAATGCTGCCATCCCCATATAATAATATACTTTCTTCTGGTTACAAAGATAAGTATAATTTCATTAAGCTAATAATGAGAATGCAATAGGCTCACTCAGTAGGAAAGTAAAACACACCCATGCTTGGTCCCCCAGTTGGAATGTACTAGTCACCTGGGATGTATGCAAAGTGATGGGTGTGTGTGTGTGTGTTTGGGGAGGGCAGTGCACCACTATATCATTTATGGCAATCATCTAATTATGTAGCACCTAATTCATGGTGCTACATAATTGGTTATTAGTTTTATACACTTGGAGAGGGAATGAAAAAAATGCCTCTGAGCTCTGGTCATTTTTGTTTAAAATGTTGATATATGATGATCTGCTATTGGAATGAGGATCTCTCTGTATTTGGCTCAGAGATACTTTCACAGTGCAAAGACCTGTATCAAACTCTTGAGATGGTTCAGAGCGCCAGACCAAACACAGATACACAAAGACACACACACACACACACACACACACACACACACACACACACACATACACAAACTAGGCAGCATTTTTCTGAAGGCAACAAGCCTTCTACTTGTTCTAAGCTCCTTAGTTCAAAACGTGTTTGCCATGTGTTCCATTAAAGCTTCAGCAGTCTTTGCTGGGATCTAAAAAATAATATTTAGAATGCTAAGATTGGATTTAAATTTGGCATAGAACACCTCAAACACCCTGCAAAAGGCAGATGGTTTGCCATAGGCCATTTATTTTATTATTTTACAACCCCAGGCCTGTGTAGCCTTCCATATGCTATCTGGGCTAAGACATTCCACAGCAATCCACTCAAATCATTTGCCTCCTTCCTATTAGCAAGGCGGGCTAAATAACATCCACCTTGCCTTCTCTGCTAATAGGCAATCACAGTGTCCCTGCCAAGAGATGAATCACTTGTGACTTGGCATCTTGTAGGGACCATCATCTCAGGGCTCGCTCTCTCTCTCTCTCACACACACACACACATTCTCTCTCTCTCTCTCTCTCTCTCTCTCTCTCTCTCTCTCTCTCCCCCCACTCCTACCCCCCCCCCCCGTGTCTCTGTTTGTCTCTCTCCTGACCTTGCGACTTGCTCCTAACAGAAAGGCCCATCAGCTTCAGACTCCAGTTTTTGGTCCCTATTAGTGTAATGTAAGAGATCCATAAGAACTGCTTACAAATGATAATGTCGCCAGTCTCCATACCAAGTTTGCAGCTGTTTCCTTAACTTCCCGTTACAATTATATTTTGCTGTTATTTTGCATAACAGTAACACACAACACCTGCTTGAAATTGCAGTCCTGCTCTAAGTACTGTAATTCTCTTTTGAGATACAAAGTAGCAAGATGCTATGCAGGGAGAAGGGGCATAATTGCACTGTACGGCAAAGTAAATACAAATGGAAACATCCTCCTGTTACAAAAATGACTGTCATTAAAAAGAATGTTAGCCATCAAAACTCGGAGGAGGAAAAAAATACACATTTTCATACTGTGGGAACTTAGTGCTTGCATAAATTAAAGAATGGTATGAAAATTACATGCAATTCTTATTCCTCACCATCAGATCCTATTGTGTAACATACAGAATGTAAAGAAGCAAAGGAAAACCGTCATTTCTGCCCAGACTCCTAAGACCTCTGAATAAAACTGGCTTCCTAAGTCCAAGAAACAGTTGAAATGTTACATCTATTTCCTGGGGAGGTAACTTACTAATTAAAATGAATTATACATAGCTTTTTTAAATATTTAGGAAGCAGCCTGCAGTAGTTACCGCATCCCTTACCCCTTCTAGTTTCGAACATTTTAAAGGTGCAAAGAGAGATAACTTAGATGAAACAGAAATCATTTGCTCTCTTTCAAAGGGGCAGCAGAATCCTGACTTCACCTCCACAATCCCCCTCTGATGGGTGAACATTTGTAAATTTCCGTACCTCTGCCCTCATGAGCCAAATAGAACAGCCTTTCATTAGCACAAGACCATGTAAGTAGCAAAGGCTGAATGGGTGGTTACAGACTCATTTGAATTTGTCTCCACTGTGTTCTTTTTTCAAATGTCTTATCGGAACAGTGCACCTGCAGCGTCTATCTTCTTTAATCTGGAGTCCTTTGAAGAGTAAGTGGCAGACTGAGGCAGAAGGGAAGACTTCAAAACTTTCAGATACCCTGACAGACAGTAAAGAAAAGGCTGATTTCTACTCCCCAGTTTCCCTCCCCCCCAAACAACTGGGTGTTCACCTCATCACCTCATATAGCCATTTTCTAGGGAGCAAGGAGGTGTTTTGTGGTTCCCCAAAGTCTTAGAAGCATAAATGGGGTACATCTAATCCAGGGGAATGTAGCAAAAGTTATTACTGTGACGGTTATAATAGCCATTCAATTCTACCATATTCATAAACGATTAACCCAAATGCCAGATTTTTTGCCCTTTTCTGTCACTTGAAGACAGCCAGTATTCATTTTGTTCACACTAACACATTCACCACTACAACCCCCCAGAAGTAAAACCCTAGTTTGTGTCAGTAAGCCTCAAGGAAAATACAAAAAGGTGTAGACGGTGCCAAAATCCGTGTGCTGGTGCCTGCTTGGTTATCTCTCTTTAAAAAATCATGTAACTCTATTTCCTATTTCCTAGATAGCAGCCACTTGTTTTCTTCGGCTGTTCAATGAAGAATATTCATTTTCAGGAATCTGGTCAGAAGCCCTTTTAAAAGCCTGCCAGGAATTTAAAAATTTAAAGTCGGGGTTCAACGTCCCTCCCCAAAAAAACCCTTCAATATGACAAGCGAGAAAGGGCAAAGCTGAGCACTGTACCTGACAAGAAAGGGGCTTGTTGTTTTTTTTTCTTGTTTTCCCCCACAAGAATGTCTGGGGGAGAAGAGACCAAGCAACATGCTGAGACTTTGCAGGCAACTTTGTCCAGCTTCCTCCCCATCCCACTTCACAGTCCCTAATTATTTCTTTTTTATTTCTCTCGGTGCTCCAGTCAGACCCACACCAAGGATGCTCACTCACCCTTCGCTAGGAATGCGCTCCCAGCTGCAGAAGCAGAAAGTTAGAGAGCTGCAGAGGCACCGAAGCTTTCTCCCCCACCCCTCGCCCCTCAATACACCCCACCCACCCACTCACCCACACCCGAACTTGGGGCCAGCGCCAGGTACACCGAATATTTTCCTACAGTAAGAGGGAAATCTCAGATTTGGGGAGTTTGAGAAAGGTTTACAATATAGGACTTAAAAAAGAAGGGGGCCAGTCTCCCCGAGTGCATGCACACACCCACACACACACGCGCGCGCACACACACTCTCACACACACACACACACACACACCCCACCTCCTCCACGGGTTCACGTCCTGCTAGTACTGTCTACAGCTCCCCCTTTCCTTCCTGGTGAGCACTCGCTGGCTGCTGCTGCCGCCGCCACCACCAGCAAGGTCGCTGCCGCCCCTCCTGCCACCCTGCTGCACTGGGCTCCGCTGTTGGGTGACTGCTCCTTCTTCCTTTCTTTCTCGCTACCTCCCTCTCTCTCTCTCTCTCTTTACCGGTCCCAGAGTGATTGATTGCCATCCGCGCCCAATAGCTCTGACACCGCACCATCCCCGGTTTTGTACCAAGTCCCCCTACCCACCCACCCCCTCGGCCCCCCCTCAACGTTATGCCTCCCCAGCGGGCTCCGCCGCTCCGGGTTGGCATCCTCCCGATGGCCAATCCCAAATCGACCCTCGCCAGAGCCCCCCGGAGCCGTCGCCGCCACGGCCACCACCATCCACCCCCTGCCGGGCTGGGGCGCCTGGCCTCTGTCCGAGGAGCAAGGAGGAGGGGGCCCCACGAGGGACGGACCTTTGCTGGGGGTGTGCAGGGCCCTAGGGAGGGTGGCAATCTTTTTCCTGCCCCTAAAGTTTTTCCCAACCAGTTTCTGTTTGTCCTCGGTGCTTCACGATCAGTGCCCCTTGCCTTGGCCCGCATTTGGACCATGGGGGTCGGAGGTGGTGGCAGAGGTGAGAGATGAGTGTTGGGGTGCAGTTGACACCGCGGGCAGCGGGGGTCCTGGCTCGTGGAGCCTTTGTGTAGTTGGTCTCGTCCCCCTACTCCCACCCGGGTGTCTCCACCTCCCCTTGACGGGAGGAAAAAACCATCATTGCCCTTTCCACCTCCTAGGCCGCAAGACCCTGACGTGCAAGGCTTCCCCAGCCCTCCTTCGCTCCCGGGGACCTGCAGCAGCAACTCCGGCTTCGGAATAAAAGGGAACAACCTCGGAGGTTTTTACTTTTCGTACCCCCGTCCCCCCCCGAGGCGGTGCGGCTCCCAGCCCCGGCGGAGGGGGCGGGGAAGGCGGCGGAGGAAGGAGGGAGGTGAGGGTGGAGGGGCAGGGGTGAGAAAACACACACACAGCCGCCTGCACGCACGCACACACACACACACACACGCACGCACAGCCCCCGCCACGCGCGGGGCTCCCGGCGCAGAGCCGCGCTGCCCCCGATCACAATGCCCGCCGCTCCTCCGGGCTGGACTTCGCCTTGGCCCCCGCCGCCGCCGCCGTTGCCTGGGTCTCCGCAAACACAATGCACCCCGGCCTAGCCTAGCCGGGCCGTGCTCTAACATTATAACCCCGAGACTTTCTAGTAAACAGGCGGCCGAGCCAGCATCCCCACCCCCACCTCCTCCGCCTCCCGCCGCCAAATCACTTCCCTCGCGGGGCTCCCCGTGCCCCCTCCCCACCGCCCCCTTTCTTCCTGCACCCCCGCCGGGAGAAAGGCACCCTGGAGAGGTCGGGGTTGGGGCGGGGGGCGCAGAAGGGAGCGAGAGAATGCTGAGTGGGGGAGAAGACAGCTCCTAAAAATAATCCGGCTTCACTCCTGGAAAACCGAGCCTCCCGAAACGCTTCTCCCGAGTCATCCAGACTGCACCGAAGTCGCCTCATTGTTTTTATGTTAAGGAGCAGCCAGGAGCAGACGCTGCCTGCCGCCTGGGCTCCAGCCCCATCCTCTCCTACTTGTCCATGACAAGGCACCTCTAACCCGCGGCTTTGTGTGGGTGGCATTTCCCCCTTCCTTTCCATCTGATTCCACCAGCACCAGCACCCCTCCCTGCTCCTCCTTCCCCGCTCCCTCCCCCCCCCACGGGGTAGATTACCTTTCTCCGGCTGGGATGTGGGTCTTGGAGATGCCTTCAGTGCTCCGAAAGGAGCCGATCCATAGGGGACTTGGTCAGAGAGAGGGAGAGAAGAGAGGAGACAGGCAGAGGAGAGAGGCGCTGGGGAGGTGGAGGTTGGTGGAGGCAGGGCAGAACCTTCGACCCTGGAGGTCCCACCGGCTGGCAGGGCTGGGGGAGAGGGAGAGAGGGAGTGAGAGCAGCCTCGATCGGAGGAGAAAGAGAGCTAGGGAGAGAGGGAGAGGGAGAAGGAGAGCGAGAGGCGAGCTGGAGGAGGGAGCAGAGCAGTGCAGTGACAGGGACTGCCACTGGGGTCAAGAGAGCAGAGCACCAGGAAACAGGGCGGCCAAGGAGCTGTGAGTGTGTGTGAGTGTGAGTGTGTGAGGGTGAGTGTGTGTGCGCGCACACCCAGACACCCAGACACACACACGCCCCGCCAGCTTCTCCTGCAGACTCCCACTTCACTTCCCCCCACCAGGAGAAGGGGGCCAAGGCTTCCCTCGGCCCAAGTGCGGCTCTCCTCCCCTCCGAGGGGAACCTGGGGGAAGAGAAAGGGAGGGGGAAAGGGCTGGAAAGGAGAGAACGGCAAGGAGCGGATCTGCTCTCGGGTGTCTCAGGTCAAAGGAGGCAGGAGGCAGCTGAGCAGCAAATTCTTCCTCATCATCCTCGTTATTCTAATAAAAAATAGCCAAGGCGGGAAATTACAAAGCTGGGGAAATAAGAAGGTTTCGCCCTTCTCCACCCCATGGGTATTTTCTGCAAAGAAAACACCCAGCCATGGACCTACTGTAGCTGTCAGGCCCCTTGGCACCTTCTCAGTCCACGGAGGCTTCTGCTGGGGCTGCTCAGGGGCTTAAGGAACACTCGGATAAATGAAATAGGCAGCAGTTTCTTTACCGATCTGCTGCTGTGAATTCCTACCTTATGGAAGGGCGTCTTCCCTTTTTCAACCCCTTTTCAACCTACACACAGCCCTCTTTTCCGTGATCCTATGGTCTTGATGTGTGTATGATTCTCCTCCACGAAGAAAAGGAGGCAAGAGAGGGAAACCTGATATATACATATATATTTTTTCCAGCTGCAGAAATTAAATCAAGATCACAATTAGAAAGGGGAGAGGCTAAGAATCTAATTATTCCCACTTTTGCATTTTGGAGACTATTTTCTCCTTCATTCATAATTCCTTATGGGAGGAAAAAGGCAACTTAGAAGTTTTCTTGGCTACATTTTTTAAAAGGGAGACTTTCAGAATTGCATGCAAATAACATAAAAGTCCCCCCCCCCCAAAAAAAAATGAAAACCTAGACAGCAGAGGAAAAGAGAGAAAACATTCTTTGGAAACTTGGTTGATCAGGGCTGTCTGTGAAAGATGAGTTGGCCCTGTGATGTGATGCCATTGTCAAAACTGAGGATTTGGATGACAACCAGGCCTTCTAATTCCTTTCCAGAAGTCAGACTCAAAGATCTAGACGTTCTCCAGAGAGAAATCCAATGTATGTGTATGTGAAAGAAGTGTGCTAAGTACTCTATATGACAACTGACCAGACATCCAGCTGAAATTATTGCCCCGGAAAATAAAAAGGAGCCTTGTCAGCCCTGGGTCTGTGGCCTTCAGCTGTAAGATGAATTTGTTTTCAGGTTCACTTTGGGGGTGGAGTGATGACCAGGAAAAAACATCAGGCTTCACCTGCAAAAATTACTATAAAGAGGAAATTCCCAGCATTAGAACTAAGGGAAAATTGTCACAATCTCCATCCTTTGCACTGACGTGAAGGGGAAAACAACTATTACGTGGCTGGGGGAGCCAGATATTATGTTTGTTTAGGGTTTTTTGAAGGGGTATTGGGTGGTTTACAATTAAAGAAGAGTCCAAGTTTTTGCACTGTCAAATTTAGTTGGAAGTGAAAGTGCACTGATTTTTCCTGGCTTGTCTAAACTCCAAGAACCAACAGAACAGGACACAAGACAGCACTAGGTATGTGCCTTTTTGGTTTTTATAATCCAGTAATGAATGATTTCTTGACTGTATTCATGTTTTAGAAGTAATGCTTCTGCCCAGCTCAAGGTGTGTGTTTCTGTGCATGTGTGTTTGCATGTGTGTGTGGTGTATGGTGTATCCCTAAAAGCCTACTAAAGGAACAAACTAGCTTAACTGTTTTGTTGGACTTTTTCATTACCCAGAAAAGGAGTCGGTTAAAAAAACTCTCGTCAGTTAATCCTTTTCACTAAGTCACTCAAAACAGTCCAACCAACTTGTGCATAAAGTTCCAGCTGAAAAAAAAATACATATACAGAAATGTGTGTACATGTGTATTATGTGCATATGTATATGCATGTGTGTATTTATTATATATGTGTATATATTATTGCCCAGAGAGCAAGTATAATGATGCCAATACTTTCTGTTTATTAGCTCATTTTATACAAAGATTTTTTTAAGGCTTAGTAAAAATCAAGTGAATGAAATCTTAATTAGCTGGTGAATTATTCTTAATTTGATTTTTCTATTTGGGAAAAATTAAGGCACATGGAAATTTAGCAACATGCCTTACTTAGTGGATGTTCATGGTGGAAAAAGAAGTAAGACTTACTTCATTTTTTGCACTTCCATTACAACTACTATTGGTGTCAGAAAGAAGAGATATTAACCATTAAATTTAGATGATGAATTTTGATTTTGCACAGTCTGCTTAGGAAAAAAAATCCAAACCAACAACAACCAGAATATGGAGAAAATTAGGTGAATGAACTGAACAGTAAATGAGGGGCAGAAGGTCTTTGTAGCATGGCTTTGTGTTAAAATAGGCTTAGATATAGCATCTACAACTATAACTATACAGTGAAGGCCTCATAGAAAATATATATATTATTTCCCTTGATATTAGTTTTAAAGGGGAGAACTTCACTGTACTTTGATCCAACTGCTTGGATTAAATTTTTAAAAATAGGTTCTACAGCTATGCTTGCTAACAAATTTTTGTCTAATGCAATTTTTTTTATTGTTTATAAAACAATCCCAAGAAGGATGTTTTTTTAAAGTCAAATTCCAGAATGATTATTGTCTCAAGGTAAAAACCACCAAAATTGCATCCTTATAAGGCACCTGGTTGAAACTTTCATCAGGAATTTGATTGAAGTCACAAATGACTCTTGCTACACTAATTCAGTGGCTTTTAAAACATCCTTGGCAAATACATTCAGTAGAGAAAACAATAGAGAGTTGAGTAGGGGAACTTAGGGGTTGAATCTTAAGAAATATATTGAAGGCTCCTTGGCCTTTGGTTTTCAGTAACTATGCCCCAATAACAATATTGTGCTAATCCAGGGATCTATTCAAACTAAGTCCCATCTTCTGCTCTTACTGATTGACATTTTCACTGAAATCATTGGACAGGGAGAAGGCAGCCTCCCTGTTTTCTCCTTGTTCCATGACTAATCTACATTTTTCTAAATACCTAGAATAATGGTTAATCTGCAAAATGGAGGCTCCTGAAATCAGATGGAAATAGAATCCACAGGCATAATACATCAGAAGAAGGATTAGTCTACAATGTTCTTTCCCTCATTTTCAATCTAATATTTAATAAACTGTTTTCTTTCTCTTCTTTCCTATCTTTTTTCTTTTCTTCCTTCTCTCTTTGGCTTTTTTGCTCCCTTTTTATCTTTTCTTCCTCCCTTCCTCCTTTCCTCCTTTCTTTCTTTCTTTCTTTCTTTCTTTCTTTCTTTCTTTCTTTCTTTCTTTCTTTCTTTCTTTTCTTTCTTCCTCACTCCAGGTCATCAAGGGAAGGAATTAATGGTTCCTATTTTTTCTGTACACTTCATGGTGTTCACCTAGCTCAGTGATTCAAACATAAGTAGGTGCTAGCAAATATGAGTTGAACAGATGGATGAAGTATCTAATGAAATAAACTGTAAAAGAAAAAAAATCATTTGTGCTTCACTTGCTTGAAAAAAGTATTTTTTAAAGGTTTAACTTAAAGATATCGTCACAGGATACTGGACAAATACACATGCCTTCTCTTTCTCAAATATATAATTTCAAAATTTTTACCCAATCTCTTTGCAAACATAGCATCATGCACAACACAGAGACTCAGCAGGCAAACTATAAAGCAACTTTTCACCCAGTTTTAGGAAATGGAAGACTTGTGTCTCTTTCCCTTAGAGGCATCCATCTTTAAAAAACAAATCTGACTACCAGAAGTATTTTTTATGATGTGTAATATTTTGGCAGTATGCAAAAAGCGGGGGGTAGGACAGACATGCTATTTGAAGTTTACAAGAATAACCTTGCCAATAAATACACAATCAAAGTAACTTGTATGGTTACTTCAGTTCTTTAAGGAATCCTTGAAGTTCCTCAAATAAAAAGAAAATATTCTGCTGTCTTGCACTTAGTCAGCTAATGTGGGATAGGAAGTCAATTTTGGCTAATTTGTTAGTGCAATCATACTACATCCAGAGCTACTGGGTGAAAACTCAAAGATACGCACACAAGGAAAAGGTTGAAATTGTATTTCAAAATCATTGTCTCATCAGAAACTGTAGGATCAAATTGATCCAGGCAGAATGCTTACTAAAAGAGGGAGAAATACTGTATATTTGTTTGAAAAAAAAAAAACCCCTTTTGCAAAACAGTGACAAGGTCATATACTTAGCACTCTTACGATGCTCATTGAGCCAATATGTAATATGCTTCAATCAATAAGTATTTTTTCAGTGTCTGCTATATGTAATGTTATATACCAGCTGTCTTAATGGAACTAAAATCGTTGCTGGAGATGAGGAAGGATGATTTTTAAGACGTAATAGTGAAAGCATGGTTACATGGTACTTTAAAATTTGAACAGCACACACATCCACAAATATATACATATACACATGAACCTAACACAAATATACAATATGTTTTATATTATGAATATGTACCTATATTCTTAATAGACCAAGATTTTAGTTTAAAGTGGGCCTTTGTTTTTGCTGTTCAGTAGTTTCAGACTCTTCATGGCCCCATTTGGGGTTTTCTTGGTGAAGATACCAGAGTAGTTTGCCATTCTTTTCTCCCGCTCACTTTACAGATGAGGAAACTGACGCAAACAGAGTTAAATGACTTTTCCAGGGCCACACAGCTGGTAAGTATCTGAGACCAGATTCAAACCCAGGAAGATGAATCTCCTTGACTTCAGGCCTGGCACTCTGTCCACTGTGCCACCTCTTTTTACTGGTATCAATGAATTCTTACTGGGCCTTCCTAGATCTTCCTAAGCTATCTTCCTAGATAGCCTCCTGCCATATTGGGCATATGCCCAAATCTGGCTTATGTAGTAGAATGTAGCCATGGCTTGGGGTAATTTTGCCATTGTTTCTTTAAAACATACGCCAAAATAACCTTGTTTGAGAAACAAAAATGCAGGTAAAAAGTGTTTTGTTTTCCTAGTTTTAATAAGCTCTTTTATTCACTCACACAAATCGATCAAATGTCTACTACATGCCAGATACTATTTAGTTCCTGGAAATACATAGATAACCCTACTCTGCCCTCAAGAAGTTTCTATTCTATCGGAAAACAGAAAACATACTAATGCTTTAATAGGATGGTTTTCTTTTTTATTCAACGGAAAAACATCGAGTTTGCTGATCAGTACAGCAATGGGAACTAGACTCCATGATTCCCGTGTTATAGGCAGCTCCCAGATAAGGAAACTCTATCAATACAGATGAATACCTTTTCTGCAGTTTATACTCTTAGGTAGGAAAGCTTCACCAGGGATCAGTGAACTTGTTCTGTTTTGTTTTTAAATATGCTGATAACTCTATTTCAAAAGAATTGGTTTCCATTGGCATTCCAACTGTGTTATTTAATTCATTTAAAAACAGCGTTCTGAGAAGGAATCCATAGGCTTTACCAGACTGTCACAGGGGGATTCATGAAAAAAAAAATGATGAACCTCTGCCTTTGAGAGTTTCCTAGGAAAGTTTAGGGGACTGGCCCAAGGCTACCCAGCCATTAGGTGTCAGAAGCAGGAATCTACTTAGAGCACTGAGAGGCTATGTGAATAAAATTTAAAAACCCATTTGTTAATTTTATTAACATGTGTTTTACCAGTTTACTACTTCAATAAATCACTTATAAAAGAAGATCTATACACATTTCTATTCTGTCAGAGCTGGTGGGGAAGGGGGGAGGGGGTTTGCAGATGGAAAGGACTAGGGAGCATATTCACCTGTTCACTCCTCTCTAGCAAACCTCTTCAATCTTTCTCCATCTGGTCATTCCAGTCTTACCTCCAAGCCATCTGCTCTCTGTCATTCAAACAGCTCTTAAGATATTGGTGAGGCCATGCAGCCTTCCAAGAACAATCCAAGGGGTAGTTGGCCATATCATCTAAACCCACCCTGTTCAAACAGGTAACATAAGACCATCTCAATGAGGAAGAGACTTTAGATATCATCTGTTCCCATTGCCTTTTCTTTACAGAGATGGAAAGCAAAACCTATAAATGGGAAACAGGATAAAGATCTCCAAGTTTGGGCACCTCTCCACCAAAACATACTCAAATGCCTCATCTTCACTCTTATCTTTATCAACCCATTCCCAGCAATGGGTTTAGACTTCTTTAGACATGTGGCATACAGATATAATTATTAACTTCATGCAATGTAAATACAGTACTCGATCTATTAATGGATTTGTTCATTCACTACTATGGGGGGATGAAGTTGAAACATGTGTTGTCCTCGAACTCTTCTGCCCATGTCACTAATTCCTCTTCTGTTCTCTAAACTCTAGTAGCCTATGCAAATAGCTAATTTATTTTTACCTGATAATGTTTTTCAAGGTAATAGAAATAATGTCAATTAACAATGGTTTCATAAGCCCCTGCTGTGCTCTAGATATTGTGGGAGACATTAGGAATAAGAATATATTAAGATACTTCCTCTCCTCAAGAAGCTTGCTTTATCCTACCAGAGGATACAATATATTCATAGATTAATAAAAGCAGACTAGCCAAAATAAAAGCAATTTCAGTGAGGAGCACTAGAAACCAAGGGAAATTTCTAAGCTCCTTGAAAGAAGTAGCACTTAGGCTGACTGACCCTAACAAGGAGTTATGAGTTAAAAGATATGGAAGGAGTAAGATGAGCTCCCCAGACCTGGAGAACATGCAAAGGTATGGAGGTGGGAGATGAAGTCTTAAGTAGAGGACAAAGCAAGAAGCATAGGCATTAACTGCAACAAGATCCAAGCTCTGCTCCACTTTTGTCCCCTTGCCCAGGTAGAAATAAAGGTGTCTGCTTGGGCAATCCAACCCCCTGATGAACCCAGTCCTTTGTTCCATTGCACTTACCTGTTACAGTCCCTTTCATCCTGCTTTATAAAAGTAGACATCCTACATGTAATATAATAATGTTAGGATTAATTTAGTTTTTAGACAATGGAAAGCACATTTTGGAACTTTGTGTATTCTTGCATTTTTGCAATGCCCATTACTGCTTCCTATAGTCACTCTCTAAAAGAATGGGTAAAATTTACATATGAGGAGAAGCCACTTGTATTACTTAAGAGGTTGAGAAGAAAAGGCATTTTATTGAAGGCATCAGAGGTAAGGAAGATTTACTGGACTGACAATCCTGCAGTGAGGGTAAAATCATCTCAGTGTTGCTGCAAAATCTCTACACCTCTTCTTATTCCATAGAAAGGACTTTCATTAAAAGGAGTTCTGTGCTTATTATAAGTACAAAATGCCCGAGGAGACTCCACATTCTGTTTTAAAATACTGTGCCTACATCATAACCAACAAGATTACTTTAACTGAATATTCCGCAAAAGATTCAGTGCCAAAGTGCATTAAGAAAACTGCTCATATTAATACATATATTTATATTTGTGCACATGAATATATAAGCAATCATGTAGATGTGTAACGTGTGTGCACATGCATGCCCACACATGTGATTTTACCTATACCCATAGGCATATACCTGTATACACATGCATTTTTTGTGTACATGCTTAAGCAAGAATAACCAATGTGTAATTTATGCACTTATATATTCTTATGTATTTGTATCCACTCATGTATATATGCACATATGTATTTGTGTGTGTGCAGGCACAGGGGCTATATGGTGTGTGATGTATGTACCATTCTGGCATTGAATTCACAGTTCACTGCAGGTTTAACTTGTTAGTCTGTTCCAGACATGAGCAATATTCTAAATGACAGAGGCCAAATGTGTTTTGCTAAATATTGTTAATTCTTGGTAATGATGCTCCTGGCTTATAAGAATGCATCTTGGATCCCTCATTTCTTCAGTATGGGTAGCTACCAGCAATTTTACCAGGACCAATTATAACCTGTGAATCCATCAGTAACTAAATAAAGATTTATCTTTTCTTTTGCTTTGCCTCTCGCTGCCAGTGTGACCATGAGCATCCCAGGGCTTCGTTATCTGTGAAATGAAGATTGTAAGTAGGGTTGGGCTGGGGAACTAGGTGGCCTTTAAGGTCTTTTCAAACTCTCAGTCAACCATCATATGAACCTGAGGCTCAGAGAATTTAAAAGTCCTGCCCAGGGTCATACAGTTAAGTCTCAGAGGCAGGATTTGAACCTGGGACTTCCCACCCTACACCCAGTGCTCTTTGCTGGTCTTCCTCTGTGCTGCAGAATTAAATTAGCAAAATGGTGAAGCTAAAAGTTTATTTGGTTGGTGGAAATCATTAACATGAATATTGCCATCAA
Organism: Potorous gilbertii; assembly: GCA_028658325.1. Classification (NCBI taxonomy): domain Eukaryota; kingdom Metazoa; phylum Chordata; class Mammalia; order Diprotodontia; family Potoroidae; genus Potorous; species Potorous gilbertii. The sequence continues at coordinate 251,470,917 of CM053772.1, read as the reverse complement.
GAGTGAACCTAAAATATTGTGACCGTGATTTTGCTTTCCACATTTCTGGGTTTTCTGGAAAACACCATGGGATAAAATCTACAGCCATCCTTGGTGATGAGAGGAGGTCAAAGACATGATAGAAGTGACAGCAGAGAGACTTATGGAACTTGAAAGGGATACTTGGGAGTTCTTTGGAACGTAGCCACTCTTGGGCTAACTGGACATCTGTTGCTTTTCCTAGCAGCTGGGATACGGAGACAAAGTGATGGTAGGGTCCTTCCTTAGCCAGTATGCATTTTAGCACCAAACCTGCACATCAGAATAAATATTCAGCAGAAATCCTTTGCTTTCATCACAAAGGCAGACAGAATAAGCAACTGAAACAGAGATGAGCCAGTTTGGGGGAGTCAAGAAAATGGTACAGTGGGTTCTAAGCTTTCCATTTCTGAAAGGGCTATTTTAAAAGGATCCAGCCTGACTGAAGCTATTATCTAGTATCTGAGTGCACTGTTGGCAAACTGGTTCCTGCATGTCTTTGAGGCATATGGAAATTGATGATGAAAGTGTCTAGTGTAACTAGAAATATAATTTGATGAAAACTGAAGCAGTGAACTGTGAGAAACTGTTAAATCAGTGTCATCAAATAGTGCTTGAAAAATAATGAAACAGAAATACTAGCACTATCTGAGTAATGTTGGGCAAAGGGGGAGGATTAGAAAGCATAGAGTACATGGAAAAATTAAGAAAATACATGAGGTCATTCTCTTCTAATTGGTGGGTTTTTTTCCCCTTGAAAAGATCACTTCAAAATCCACCCCACTCCCCCCACCCCCAGACTTGCCCTCCATTTATCTCTGAGCAGACAATGATATCACGTCTCCGCCAAATTATTCAGACACAGGAATTGGCACATGTTTAGAGAATGCCATGGTTTGGTGTTGGCACGGGACTTAAAGACCCATAACCCACCAACCTAAAAAGCATGTCAAAAAGAAAAAACTGACACAAGTTTAAGTGTGCGAGGAGCAGCACTGGGAACAAAATTGTGTGTCTACTACGAGGTATGCACACAGGAGGTACCACAAAGGGAGAAAACTCGAGATGGAGAAAGCGGGGGGAGGAGGGGGTAGCTCCAGTCATTTTAATGTCAGCAATGCATGGAGTCATTAAAAGACACTCCGTACGGGCTGAGTTGGAGGAAAATCCGGCGGTTGCTTTGTTCTGGAGTCAGAGTGAAATCAAAACCCATCTCAACTGTACACAAAGCGGGAGTGACGTCCTGCCTCCCCGGCGGCTCTGTGTGCCACACCACACACACCGAAATGACTTCGGGGGGAAAAGTCTGCCATTCCGGGCACAATAATCCACGTCTCGGGTTGGCAGAACGCCGAAGCGCAGACACGGAGGGGTGGAAGCCTGCCTTTCCAAAAGACACGCTCGAGAATTTGTACCAAAAGATCACAGGGAGACAGAGACAGCTGGAAAAATTGGAGCCGGGGCTCAGGATCTCATGCCAACGTTACACCTAATGCAAAGGGAATGCGGATGGTAGATGGAGAGTTACGTGTGCTCTTGAGTTCAGCGGGACTTAACACGGACGTGAAGATGAGAAGGGCTGCAAATACTATAACCTAATCAGAACCACAAAGAAAACTTGGGGCCACAGAGCAGACGGCTGAGAGAGGACTGCGCCCCTCACCCATAAGGAATCCTTAACGAGCACTCAAAAGTAAACAAATGACAAAGACCGTGGGCACAGAGAAAGAAACCCACGTGAAGACAGCCCAACAATTTCCTGATTTTTATTTTGCTGGATAAAGCTTTACCCAATGAAGTCTGAAGCGGTCTGAGAATCCTCAGACTTTCTGGCCTCAGAGTCCTGTCACAATTATTAGAACCTCCCTCCCCCCAAAAAAGAAGGTTATACCTATTAATATATGTACTATGTATTATATAAATGAAATATTGTATATTTTAATATTACATATATTATATAAATGAAAATGCCTTAGTATTATTAAGGAAATAAATCTGATTACACAGACCCTCGGAAAGAATCTGTCTAGGGAATATGGAATGGATTTTTGTTTTCAGTAGTATAGGGAACTTCTAGATGTGAACAACTCCCTCCAATGCAGGTCACCACCTTCTTTGTAACCCAACACTGCCCAGAGTCACAGAGCCAGTATTGATGAGAGATGGAGCCTGAATCCAGGTTCCTGACTACATGGTCCACTCTCTATTCACTCTACCAAGCCACCTATCAGCTATAAAATACATTTTCTCTTCCTTCAGGTCCCCCCTCACCCCCCACCATGTGATATTCTTTGATATTAGACACAAAAGTCTAAACAACTATTTTCAAATACATTAAGGATAAAAAAAATTCATTTGGAAAAATGTTAATGTTTATTAAACACCTACCCTGTGTCTAGCACTGCTAATATTAGAACAAAGATAAAGCAGTTCCTGCCCTCAGGGAGCTTAGCATTAGGGAGTGTAGCACGGTTGATATAGAAGAGGAAAAGGTGATGGATGCAAAGGAACTAGAAAGTTTTTCTGAGTTTGTCACATTTCTAATGGCAGTGAATTCTTGGAACTTTAGGAACTACATTGTTCATGTTAAAGAGTCAAGAATAAGGTGGTAAAAAGCTTTTTCTTTGTCTCTGCCGTCCCCCTACCCGGTTTCTCTGACTCTCTCTCTGATTCTATCTCTGTCTGGCTCTGTCTTGGTCTCTGTCTACCTCTGTTTCTCTCTCTCTCTCTCTCTCTCTCTCTCTCTCTCTCTCTCTCTCTGCCATTTGTTGGGCTGGACCTTTTCCTCTGGAGCACGATTCAGATGCAATTTTGAAGAATTCAATCTGGCCCTTCAAACCTAACAGTCAATATTCTTATTAAATTTGTTATTTAGTTCTGAAATGCCTACAAATTGAATATGCTCTCCAGTCTTATTATAACAATATTCGGGCTGCATGGTAATCTGGATTGATGCTGGTTCTCTTTTCAGATTGAGATATGCCACAGCTGTTGTGATAGACATGAAAAGAGACAGAGGCAAACTATCTCCATAACACACCCCGGTGGTCACATTGAGATGTCTGTTTGAGATGTCTGTCACAGAAGGGAGGGATCTCTAAAGGCTGTCATCCACGGAAGACAAGAGGAAGGGAGTCAAGGAGAAGAAAGGGAATGGGTTTTGATTTTGAGCAAGAAAGAGAAAAAACAATCAAGAACAGTGCCCTGCATATAGCAGGAGCTTAATAAATGTTTATCGATTTATTATTGACTGATTTGTTTTATTTGGTTTTCTGTGCTACAAATAAATGATTCAAAAGCATAAACAAAATGGCAAATAGAACAAAAAGAGTTACAAATTAATGACAGTTTCTAGAATTTACATGATCTAATATCATGCTATCTTATATTGACTGACTAATTTATTTGGAGTGATTGAGAAGGGATGGTTGTTGGTTTTCTAGAAGAGGTTGACCTCATCCACACTTATTCTCCATCTAGTTTGGTCCTATTCACCCCAAATTTTCTCTAAAATAGTTTCACCGTCTTTTCTTCAAAATAGTAGTTTTGTGAATAAAATTGGATTATTTCTAAATTTGTCCAGAGTTTGATACTGATCTACTTTTACTTTGGTGGGGAAGGGAGGGAAAGAGTATTAAAACCTTTAAGTTAAAATTTCCCCTCCTACCTTCCAAGGACCAGTTTTGATGACTAGCTGATGGAATTGATTTAAATTTGCATTTTTGCTTTTTTTTTTTTTGTCCAAATGTGTGCACATGCCCCAAGGTTTGTTTTATTTTTTTTCTTTTCGAGACTCTATACTTAAATATACATACACATGACTAAATTCTTCAATGCAGGTTAAGATTAAAATCATAAGCTAATATGTAGCTAGGCCTCTAATCTGATATACTCTGCCTCCTTTTTATTTTTGATTTTCAGAATAAGGAGCAGGCCCTAAGGGCTCCCCTGGACTTCCCAGCCTGTTTAGCTCCGGCAATCATTGATTCAAGTAACTTATCTCTTCTTGATATTTCTCTGTGATTTAATAGTTCCAGCATGGCCCTAGGAATTAATTCTCACAGGCCTATTCCTGGAAGTGCTGTACTAACAGCCCATTGTCAGAGGAGACAAGCCAAATGGCCATTCTTTGCCTCAGTTTTTCTCTTGTAATAACATCTATTTTGCAGACATGTTTTAAAGCTTAATAAAGTATTAAGAGCTTCTTTGCTAAAAGCAAAGCCTTCTGAATGTTGTACATGTGTTTGGAATTTTTTAAACTGGAGAACATTTCAGAACTGTAGGGGATCTTAGAGCTCATCAGTCCAATTTGCTTATTGACCAAGGTCAAGAGAGATATCAGGTAGAGGTAACCATTTTGCTGCTCAGAACAAGTAGCACCAAATGAATCTTCATCAACCACTGGTGGGGCAGATACCAACACCAGCCCCTGTGTGTTGAGGAGTGTGATAGGGGCATACCTGGCTACCATCCAAGTGGGAACAGGGCAATCAGGATCTAACCTGATGAAAATGTCTGTTCTTTAAATTTAGTTGCCCTGAGAAGAAACCCTTATCAATCCCACCCTGGTTATGGCTTTTTGTGATTTGCCCATGGTCACACAGCTAGAATTAATGAAAACATAATGTATTTTTAAAAATTCTATATAATTAAATTTATATAGAATAAGTACATTTGAATACAAAAGAACAACAAATAATAAATATATTTTGTCTCCTAACAGTGTTGATATGTTATCGAAATGCTTTTTGTGGCAAAGAATTTCACCTCTCAGAAGATGTTAGCGTATTCTGTGTGCATATGTGTTTAAAGTAATGTGTAACAATTGGGTATTTACTACCTAGACTCACATACACAGGATTTGATCCTTTCCAGTTCTGTCAAAATCAAAGAGAATGGGATATTTGCCAGACATACATTAACTTAGAAAATGACAAATTGGCTTTATTTATGTTGTACTTTTTCTTTATTGTATTTGTTTATTTATGTTGTATTTTTATTTATTTTGTTAAACATTTCCCAGTTATATTTTAATCTGGTTTGGGCTGGCCTCAAGCGATTTTCAGGTCACTTAGAACCTCCTGTTCTCAAGTTTAACTACCAAAAGTAGGTTATCAAAAATCTTTGAAGATCCATGTTTCTCACAATGTAGACCTTCATCAACTGTATCAAAGGGATATGAAGCTAAATATGAAGCTAAAACAGCCAGTTGACATGGTCAAGTCAATCATCTGTTCAGATTATGGAGAAGCAGGGGAAATGTAAGTATCTAGATAAAAGCTGGTGGTTTGTTTGACCAAATTGACTAGTCAGTCATAAGTTGGATAGCTGACATAGCCCCAAATTAAAGGATAATGTTCTGCCATCACTAGCATTGGGTTAAGCTCCAAATGTTCTCTAATATTGTCTTTTCCAACATACTGCTGACTTTTCAAAAATTTTGCAAATAGAGTGCAAAATCTTACCAAGCTAGAAAGAGTAGGTTTACCAAATTTATATAGGTTCATCACCAGAAAACTTGGTCACTAAGTGGCCATTTTTGGGGTGTGGGGGTGGATGATGATGGGACAAAATAGCTTATGAAATGGTGCAGCAAGTTAAAGGAAGGATTAAAATATGAATCAACCACGGAAAACACCCATATCAGTTTTGGATTTTGGTATATCTTAAGAAGTTTGAAGAATGTCCCTGGTGCCCAATGATGATAGTTAGGCGAGGGCAAGGAAACAACCACAAAAATCTTGGTTTTGAGATTTCTACATGATGAAAAAATATGAAGAGATTGAGACATATTTTTCTTTATTCAGTTTCTCCAAATGTTTCTGCCACGTTGCATGCATATGGAGACAAACTATGCTGGAATCAAACATGTACACTTAGAAAGTTAATATTGCAGGGTCCTTTCCTAACAAAATATGACCAAAAGGTATGAACAAACAATTCTCAGAGAAAATGAAAAGTAGCCACTACCAAATAGGGAAAAATTCTCTGAATCACTAATCAATGATAATTAAAAATTAAAATCACTCATATCATACCCATCAACTGGCAAAGACAATTTTTAAAATTGAAATCTTCATCGG
>CM053772.1:251380050-251464316 GCA_028658325.1 Potorous gilbertii | reverse complement strand
TTGCTAGGCCACCTTCTGCTCCATCCCCTTACCTCTGACTTTGTGTCCCTCTATTTCAAGTTTGCTTCTTGTAAACAATGTATTTTAAGATTCTGGTTTTTGATGCACTCTGTTATCTGCTTCTGTTTTAAGGGAGAGTTCATCCCATTCACATTCACAGTTATGATTACTAACTGTGTACTTTCTTTCATCCTATTTTCTCCCATCTGTCCTCTCTCTCCTTTCACTCTTTCCCTTCTCACCATTGTTTTGCTTCTGTCTACTACTTCCTCCAATCTGCCCACCCTTCTGTCAGTCCCCGTCTCTACCTTTACTTGATCTCCTCCTGTCCTACTTTCCTGTCAGGTAAGATAGATTTCTATCTTCAACTGGAGTATATATTATTCTCTCTTTGAGTCAATACTGATGAGAATAAGTTTCAAGCAATGCCCATCATCTACCCTCCCATCTTCCCCTCCATTCCAATAGATCTTTTATACCTTTTCATGTGAAATGATTTACCTCATTCTGCCTCTTTCTTCCTTCTCTACCCAATGTACTGCTCTTTCTCATCCCTTACTTTTATGTCATTCCCTCAAATGCTTCTTATACCTGTACCCTCTAGCTATGTATATTCCTTCTAGTTATATTAGTGATAAAATTTTTATGAATTACAGGTGTCATCTTCCCATGTAAACAGTTTGGCTCCATTGAATCCCTTATGTTTTGTTTTCTCATTTCATCTGTTTATGCTTCTCTTAGGTATTGATATCAAAATTTTTATTTAATTTTGGTCTTTTCTTTATGAAAACTTGAAATCCTTCTATTTCATTGAATGATCAATTTTTTCCTTGCTATATTATGCTTAGTTTAGCTGGGTAAGTGATTTTTGGTTGTAGTTCTATGTCCTTTACCTTCTGGAATATCATGTGCCATGACTTGCAGTCTTTTAATGTTGCAGCTGCTAAGTCTTGTCTAATCCTGACTGTGGCTCCCTGATATTTAAATTGTTTTGTTCTGGCAAGTTGGAGTTTTTTTTCTTTGACCTGATAGTTCTGAATTTTGGCTATAATGTTCCTTGGAGTTTTTATTCTGGAATGTCTTTCCTGAGGTGGTCAGTGGACTCTTTCAATGACTATTTTGCCTTCTGGTTCTAGGATATCAGGGCAGAATTCCTTGACAATTTTTTGAAAGATACTGTTTAGGTCTAGGTCCTCTTCTTAATTATGGCTTTCAGGTAATCCAGTGATTCTGACATTGTCTGTCCTGGATCTGTTTGGCAGGTCAGTTGTTTTTCCCATGAGCTATTTTACATTTTTTCTAGTTTTTTTCATTCTTTTGAATTTGTTTGATTGATTCTTGATATCTCATTGAATCACTAGCTTCCACTTGCCCAATTCTAGCTTTTAAAGTGTTGTTTTCCTCAAGTAGTTTTTGTATTTTCTTGTCTCTGTGACCAAATGTACTCTTTAAGGACTTGTTTTCTTCAGTGCGTTTTTGTATCTCCTTTTCCATTTTGTCAATTTTACTTTTTTACCAGTTATTTTGTATTTTTTTTCCAAGTTGTTAACTCTTTTTTTCATAATTTTCTTGCATCACTCATTTCTTTTCCCAGTTTTTCTTCTACCTCTCTTATATGGTTTTTGAACTCCTTTTAGAGATCTTTCATGATTTCTTTCTGGGCTTCAGACCACTTCTCACTTTCGGGGGGTGAGGGAGGAGGGGTTGCTCATGGGTGTTTTGACATTGTTATCCTCTTCTGAGTTTGTGTCTTGATGGTCTATAAAAACTGACACCATAAAAACTTTCTGTGGTCAAATTTTTTTGTTTATTTTTTGCTCAGCTTTTTTGAATTTTTTCCTTTCTTTTAAATTTGAGTTCTGCCCCTGGGGTAGGACTACTGTCTCAGGCTTCTTGTGCCAGGGATTACCAGCCCAGGCTGTTTACCTGGTGTGACACTGATGTTTTGCTGAGACCTGCAGGGGACCTTCATGCTGTGCACTGAAGCTGTGAGGTAGGAGGTGACTAGCGCTGCTGGAGGCCATAGGGATCTGGCACTTTACCTGGTGCTGAGCTAGGGTCCTAGTACTGGTATCTGGTATGTGCTGAGGCCATTGGGGTGTTTTTGCATTTCTCTGGGGCTATACTGAAGCAAGTGGCAGTCTGACTGCTGGCAGCTAGCTGTTTTCTTAGAGCTGTGCTGAAGCATGTAATATAGTTCTCTGAGCTGCAATCTGCCCATTCCCCTGGTCTGTTGTTGGTGTTTACCTGTTCCACTGCACTGGGACTCAGGATCTCCCCCTGGTTTGCTGAGGGGGGAATGCTGCTGGCTTGCTGGGACACTTCCCCTTCTGAACTATGCTCCCCTTTTACCTGAGTGAGACAGACCTTGTGTGCCAATCGTTCATGTTTCTTGAACTCAAAGATTGTTTTATCCTTGTCTTTTTGGTGGTTTTGCTGTTCTAGGTGCTATTTGATAGTTGTTTGAAGGGGAATGTTGAAGAGTTATAGCAATTTACTGGCTTATTCCACCATCCTGGCTCCTGGAAGTTTTGAGCTCTCTAAAGGGCACATTTTGCATTATAAACTGGGCAAACAATTTCTACCCTTTCCCAGTAATTTATCTGGAAGCAAAAAATCCATTTTACCCCCTTTTATCTGACAGACAGTCCATTTATCTTTGAGGTTTCTATTGTAATACAACAGCAATGTGGGATTTCCTTGGAATGAGATCTCCTTCCATAGACTCAGATCAAAACCAATCTGGAATTTTCTAGTGTGAGGGTATTCTGGGGCTTTGCGAGGTTACGTGACTTACTTGCCTGTGGTCATACAGTAGAGTTCTGAGATAGGATGTGCTGTCTAGGTTACAATACTGCATTCCCCCCATAATATCAGTTTGCTTTTATAATCTAATACTTGTTTTTAAAAAAGGAGGGCACTTTGTTGGTGGTGGTAGAAAATAAGGGAGACTTATGGGGAATAACTTGCATTTCTGTAACCTTTAAAATACTGTCCCCATGAGGCAGCTCGGTGGTAAAGTATATAGAGCAACAGCCCTGAAGTTAGGAGGACCTGAGTCTAAATGCAGCCTCAGACATTCACTAGCTGTATGACCCTGAGCAAGTCACTGAACCCCCATTGCCTCCAAAAAATAAAAAAATGATACCATCCTCACTATTAGCTGTGTGAGATATATAGCACAAGTATGTTTATCTTTCTTTTAAAGGTCAAGAAACTGAAATAAATGCTAGTTAAATGACCTGCTTGGGGTTACATTGTTATTAAGTGTTGGAAATAGGATTTGAACTCAAATCTTTGTTATTCTATGATCATCATTAGAATCACTGTGCCATATATGATCTCTTATTCTAATACTTCTGGGGACGGGAGGAAGAGAGAAATGGTTCTGGGTAGAAGAAAATGGGCAAAACTATCACATTTCCATAGCTCTTTAAGGCCATTTCCTTATAATTACCTCATGAGATAATTAGTAAATGTTTTTTTCCAGTGAAGAACTTTTAATTGTCTCTGTCCGGGTCAATAAACTTGTAAGTAGTACAGCTGGGATTTGAACTCAGAGCTTTCTCTGCTTCGACAAGCCAACCTCTCTGGGCAATCATTTTCAATTCCAAACTGTGCAGTATTAAAAATAGAGAGCTGTTATCACCAGTGGACTGTTCCTTGTCTTGCAAATACCCATTTGGCAGTGGGTTTACTAAGATCCTAGCCACGTCTAGGCTGAGTGGTTGGTGTTCTTAGGATCTTTATATAAGAGATGGATTAGCTGTATGTAATTTGGGATAAGAAGGAAAGAAGAAGCCCCAGTTCACAAGACAAAATATGTGAGTGCCTTTCATTTATTATTGTAAGTGAGGCCCAGTGCTATACAGAGCAGGGCCTTATGTAGTCCAGGGCATTAGTAAGGAAATTAATTTTTAAGAAGACAGGTCAATATGGACTGAGATATAGTATCTGAGTGCATTAAGAGGAGTTAGCTCAAGTCAGTCCAGGACTGAAATTTCCTAGAAATAGCCAGTATGTCATTCAGAATGATAATGTAGAAAAAGCAGAAGGAAAGGGAAAACCTGGGAAGGACAGAAGGTGAAGAGGAGCATTGGATTTGAAGTCAGGATTCCAATGTTCAAACCCCTGTACTCCCACGTTGCGCTTCTGGCCTCTCATATTCCCCATCTCCAGCATTTCCTTCTTTTCCTCTCTCCTCCACCCTACATATCCTCCAGAATATTTCTTGTGTCAGAACCCTTCTCTCTATTTATTGGGCTTCCACTCTGATTTAGGCCCCTAGCACCTCATCCCTGAAACATTTTAGTGGCCTCCCTGTTTAAGTCTCCTCTCTTCAACCCACTTGTTAACACAGCTGGCAAAGTGGTTCTCCTAAAGGGCTGGTTACTCAGTAAATACCTGTCCAGTAAACACCAATGGCTCCCTATTGCCTATGAGATCCTTTGATTGGCTTTTAAAGTCCTTCACAACTTGACCACAATATGCCCTTCCTAATTTATTATACATGGCTTGCTTTCACAGACCCTGCAGTCCAGCCAGACAGGACTTCTTCGTATTTCTCACAGAGAATATTGCATCTTCCTGTTTTAACAAATACTTATTAAGGGCCTACCATGTGCCTAGCACTGGGCTAGTTGCTGGTAAGACAGTAAACAAAAAGACTCTCAAGCAGTTACTATTCCATTGTCCAAAAGATAACATCTGCAATTATATGTGTATTGTGTGTGTTTGTGTGTGTATATGTATACATCTACATAGATACAGATAGGTAGATGTATACATATATATGTCCATACAAAATAATTTTTACTATGGAAAAAGTACCTTAGAGACATGGAAATAGGACCTCCCCTATTTCTTTGCATTTCTACCGACTTAAAAACAAGTTTATTTATAAAAGCACATTATTGTTCCTTTATGTTTGATTCTTCATGACCTCAGTATGAGGGTGTCCTTAGCAGAGGGGCTAGAGTTTTGCTACTTCCTTCTCCAGTGGATTAAGGAAAATAGCTGTTGTGACTTGTCCAGAGTCACACAGCTAGTATGTGTCTTAAGATCAGATTTGAATTCAGGTCTTCCTGACTCCAGGCAGCCTAGTGCCCTATCCACGGAGCCATCTAGCTGCCTCTATAAAAGCGCACAGCTGACATTTATTAAATGTTTATTACCAAATGTAGCCTGCTGTACCTTGAATCTGGAAGCTCAATGTTCAAATCCTGCCCTTTACTCTTAATGATGTATCTTTATTCAGGTCATTAACCACCATTTGATTCAGTTTCACCATCTGTAAAAGAGAATAATGATGATAGCAAGTGCGGTTCTTCCCTTATATGGTAATATGGGGTAAAGTTCCTTAAAGGGGGCCATAACGATAAGATTTCCCCAATTTTCTTTTACCACCGACTCTTATTAAAAAAAAAAAACCAAACCACCAGATCATAGAGATAACGTGTCCTAATGAGTAAAGTTCTTCAATCTGAGTCAGGAAAAAAATAGGGGCTGAAGACCTACTTAGGATGCTGATTACCTGTGTGACCTCTCAGAGCCTCAGGCAAACTAGAAATTCTAGTCTGGATGTGAACTGGGTCAGTGGGAGGAAATCTTCGGTTAAGGAAATGATGAGTCATTGTTGCATCAAGGGTATACAGAGGAGGTTATGTTTGATTCTGGAAGAATTAGGGAGCCTTTGGTATTTGTTCGGATGTGTGTCCCAGCATGGGAGGGTTAGAGGTAAGAAGTTCAAACCCTGATCCTCCATGGCCACATTTAGAGCTCTTTCTACAAAACCACACTGCCTCCCTTGTCAGTCATTTGGTCAGTCAGTAAACATTTATTAAGTGCTCACTTACTGTGCTGAATCTGGAGATACACAAAGTGGCAAAAGATAATTCCCGTCCTCAAGAAGTTTACAATCTAATGGGAGATTGCTTTCAGAAAATCCCATTTTAGTGGCTGTGTGAAGGATCCACTGGAGAGGGAGAGACCAGAGACTTGAGTCGGGGGATACCAGTTAGGCTATTATAATAAGTACCACAAAGGAGAGGTGATACAGGTCTCAATTAGGGTGATGGCTACATGAGCAGAGATAGGGAAACAAATAGGAGAGATGAAATGAAGCCATCTTTTAAGGAGCTTTTGGGGAGGACAGTGTGTATACATTGAAGGAAACACAAAGGTATTTGGAGGGGGTCGGGAGAGAGATACTAGCTACTTCTGGAAAGACTTTCTATGGGGTGGGGGAAGCCTTGAAAAAAGCTAGGGATTCTAAGAGATGGAAGGGAGAAGGGAATGCAGTAGACAGCCTGTTCAGGAGCCTTGAAGGAAGAGATATAAATCATCATTTTGAAGTCTGGGAGCTTCAGATCTCAAATAAAAAGACTGACCTTCCTCAAAACAAAACAAAATTAAAAAAAAAAATACCAAGGCCAAAGCTCAGAGAGATGATGCCTAGGTCCTGATAGGACATTTGAAAGGGGAAAGTTTTTTTTTTTTCATTTCAGCAAATGATCAGCCAAAGCAGCCCAAATGGGTTAGCCACAGCGTGGTGGCTGGCCTGGCCTGCAAGGATTTGCGGAGAGGTCTCCCAAATGAGGCCAAGCAGCTATGTATCCAGCCTGGAGCACATGTACAATCTATACTCTTTTGTACACAGGCTTTCAATATTTAATACGCTGTCTCAATTTTTAAAAATGTCCTTTCCTGTATGTATGTCTGTTTTATCTATAAATGTATGTGGGGGAAAGGCACCAAAAAATCTATATATGTGTATATTCCCAAGTAAGATGGACTGATACTTAGCAGTTAAAATAACAATGAAAAATGAAGAAATGCTTTTGGAGGGATATACTGCTTAGCAGGAGCAATGTTGGAAGACTAAACAAATCCCCTTGAATAGCAGAAGAGGGTAGGGGCTTGGTAGATGGGGGGGGGGGGATGCACTGCAAATTTTAGTATAATGTGTAGTGTTGAAAGAAATTTTATCTCATCGTAAAGATTAGCAGGCTGTGTAATTCAATTTAAAATTGGTCGGTAGTGTCTTGTCTATTATAAAGCCCTTTTTGTTTTATCACCGCTTGGCTATTTTATGTAGTATAGTCCACATTAGGACGACCGAACCACACAAGGTCTCTTTTCCCGCCTGAGCTTGTTGAGGAAATTGTCGGGGAAAGCAAGAGATTATCTTAAAATGAGTTAAGAAAATGCTTGCTTGCTCAATTTAATGCCCCCTTGTTTCTTTCTCTCCTGCCTTCCCTGTCTTTCTCTCCCTTCCTTGGTTTTTTTTTTTTTTGTTAGCACAAAATGAATTTCTTCTGGGCAGGCAACCATTGAGAGCAGAATTCTTTTCAAAGTGTTTGTTGGATACAGGGCTTGGTTCTCAAAATTCCAGTGTTAGCACTTATCCACAGTATCTTGGGCATTATTGTGCCATTGAAAACCAACATGTAGCTGCTTATGTTAATGCAAGACTGGCAGACCCACATCTGATGGTAATTACCCAGACTGGGGGGTTAATAAATGGCCTTAGAATGACTGTCTTTATTTTCTTTATTACAAGAAAAATGGGCAGCTTCCTGAGCCCCTGCTGTCTACTTCTTGCTACCAGGCTGGGTGACTTGATAATTAACGGATTGGGTGCCACTGGTCCATGGGCACTGCTGAGTTTAATATTCATATTGGGGAGTGCTGATACTGGTGTGGTGGGGTACCAAAAAACCTATAGAAATTAGATTGGTTTTCACAGACAAGTACCTAGAAATTATTTTTAATAGAGAGTTCAGTAAATAGAACTTCAATTTTCTATTAATCTAATACTAATAACTAGCATTTATAGAGAGCCTTAACGTTTGCAAAGCATCTTGCATAGATTGTTTCATGTGCTTCTCCTGATAACCCTCGGATATCAAAACGACTGATATTTTTATTCCCATTTTCCATATGAGAAGCCTTAGACTTGGAGTGGTGCCTTACTCACTTGTATTTAATCTCATCACTTGCTCTACTATTTCTTCCACCTGTCTTAGTGGGAATTAATTTGTAGTCCCCAGTTTTGTATGATTTATCCATAAGGATCTTAATTAGGCAGTCACTGACAGAGAAATTTATTATCATGGCAAACTTGGAAAATATAAATTGTCATTATCTTAAGGTCCCAAAGTATGACTTACCTTGGGTCACAGGCTTGATCTATAGCATAGTCTTGGGGGCCAAAAGTCCTAACTAGAGAAGTCAATGAATTCAGCCATTGAGCTCATGAGGTACCATTATCTCATATCCGATGGAAAAAAAAGGATTAGCTCACAATGTCTAGGACTTCTCAAGTTCAGAATGTACTGAGAAGAAGACAACGTTATGGCTAGAACAAACAAGCTGAAGCTGGAGAGAGACATGAAGGCCTATGGCTGGGTTAGAAAAAAATCAATTGTTTAAGTACAGAATGAGATAGGGATGGCCAAACAGCCTAAATAATCCATTTGAACAAAGATCTGGGGGGTGGGGGCGGCCTATAGACTTAATATGAGTCATAGACAGAATAAATGAACCAAAATAAAGTTGGTGCAATGTCAAATTGTTTCTGCACTGAGGAAGGCAGTGGTTCCCTGTACTGCCCTGGCAGACCACATATGGAATACTACATTGAGTCCTAGACACTTCATTTGAGGAAGGATATGGGAATTCAATCAGTGAACATTTATTAAGAACAAATTCTGTGCCAGGCATTGTGCTAAGTGCTGGAGGAAGAGTGACTTGGATAGTGAGAGGATTAGAAACTGTGTCACGTAGGGATGACTGAAGAATCTGGAGATGTTTGGCCGAGAGGAAAACATGATTACTAGGCAGATGTGATAGCTCTCTTCAAATATTGAAGGTCCCATTACATGGAAGAGGGATGACTTGTTTTCCTTGGCCTTAGAGAGCGAAGTTCTAGGAGGAGTAGGTAGAAGTTACCAAGTGTCAGATTTAGATTTAGGTTTAGAAGGAGGAAACTTATTTAAGAAGTTGAATTGTCTTGGAGTGGCATGTTGTGGCTCAGGAAATAGTGGCCTTTCTATTACTGGAAAAGCCACTACTTAGCAGCGTGCCTGGCACATAGTAGGCACTTAATAAATGTTTATTGATTGATTGATTGATTGAAAAGGTCTACAAGTATAGATGACAACATTTTGGATCAGATGGAGAGAATTTTTTTCAGATGCCAGTTGCCTTGCCAACTCTAAGATTATGGGCATTGCTGTTCTAGATAGAACAAAGACTGCTTCCCTCAGGCTCCTGTAGCTAACAGTGGTACTGAGGTATGCTAGTTGCCCTCCATGACATCTTGAACCATAAGGGTTATAATCTGAGGGTCCTTCATTATAGTTAATGTCTTCTCCTTTTTTTACACTGGAGTTGACAGAGGGGAGAGGGAGGGGGTGAGTTGTGGAAGAGGCAGGAACTTGCCAAAGGCAAGTTCTCCTTATGTTCTCTTTCAAAGCTGATGTGAGTAGTAGGGAGCACTAGAATTGAAAAATAGAGAGAAACAATGTAAGGGGGACCACACAATAGATGCAGTAACTATTGAAAACTACCAAGATGTTTGCCTTCTGCCTTCTCTGGAAGGCCATTCCCCCACCCATCTCCAAGCCATCACACCAACTCTCTCTTGTGTTTGGGATACATTCCCTTTTCACCTGTACAGAGTTCCAGCTCCAGCGTCACCTTCTATACAAAGCATTTCTCTTTCCTCCAATATCTTGTTGCCCTCCCACTCAAAGTTGCCTGTCTTTTTTGGGTATATTTTTGTATATAATCATATATATATATATATATATATGTATGTATGTTTGTATATAATCATATATATATATATATATATATATATATATATATACACACACACACATGTATGTTTTCCTCTAGTAGAGTGTAAGTTCCTTGAAGTCAAGAATTGCTTTATTTTTGTCTTTGTTTCTCCAGCTTCTAGTACAGTTCCTGGCACACAGTAAGTGCTTAATGAGTATTTACTAATTGATTAATCAAATTACTAATTGATTCGCTCTGTAATTTAGTAGGTGTGTAACTCGCAGTTGAAGAAGTTCCTCCTACCAATCCATGTCTCTAGAAGTGCATGTGTAGTCTTACAGAGCATAGTAGTTTATCAATAAATGTTTATTGATTGATATTGATAAGTCAGCTCTAGGTAAATTCATTGACCAGGATGGGGCTTCCGTGGCCACATTTGATAGAACTTCCAAGATTCCAGTTATGTGAATCTATATTTCTTTTCTTCCTCTAATCTTACTCTTTTTTTTTTTGGTTATCTTTTCTTTTTTCTCCCTTCTACCTCTTACCCATAGGCCACCTGGTCTCTGAACTTTTTGGAGGTTAATTTCCAATCATACTTCCCCCTGCACTAGAAATTCTATCCAGTTGCAGACAGGAAGTGAAGACCCAATGTGATCCAGTCCAACTGGTCTTATTAATGTTCCTTAAATATGATGCTCCTATCTTCGATTTTCGTTTCTTTGTACTGTCTGTCCTCAGAGTAAAGTCAATGCACTATATTCAGTGTATTGATCAAGAAACTTCAAATTATTGGAGAAATATTGTAAACCCTCAATTAAACAAATTTTTTAAAATTAATGCAAACTTCACTTTTAGGAGAGCAGCAAGTCACAAAAACACAAACTGAGATCAAGTGCATCTTAAAATATTACACAGCTATAGGCAGGCAATGTTCCACGCTCAGTTTTATGTTCCACACAATCTCATATACTTTCTATGTGTCCATCCATAGCCCTCTGCAAAGGCACTTAGCACACATGTTCAAAATGCCATTAACACGTTTTAGAAAGAAAGGATCAAGTTTGAAGTCAGAGGATCCAGTTTCAAATCCTGTTGCTGCCTGGCACTACGTGGGTGGGCTTGGGTGAATCTCTCCGTCTCACTGATCATCAGTTTTCTCATCTCTTAGATGGGAGGCATTGAGTTAGATGACCAGTCCCTTGCAATTCTAGGTCAAGGTCTCTCAGCAGAGGTTGAACCAAAAACCTACTTTCTAGCTTATGAGAAAATTCATGGAAGCCAGTTTCCTAAGCATCCAGATGAGGAGCTATTCTGCAAAATGCTCATTTAAAATTGTTGCTAAGTTATCAGCGTTTTAGTTGTTTAAAGAGTATGTTGAGAAGCTAGTGGGTAGAGAGCTGGGCTTGGAACCAAGGAAGACTTGTCTTCATGAGTTCAAGGCTGGCCTCAGACACATCCTAGCTGTGTGACTCTGGGTGAGTCACTTAACCCTGTTTGCCTCAGTTTCTTCACCTCTAAAATGAGCTGTAGAAGAAAATGGTAGACCACTTTGGTATCTTTGCCAAGAAAACCCCAAGAAGAGTTGGACATGATTGAAACAACTGAGTAACAACAGACGTATATATAGGGGACATACATGTTTTCTGTGTCCTATAGCTAGATTGTGAACTTTTTAAAGATAGCCAAGTCTTACTCCTGATTTTTCACGTAGCCTGGCACTCTCTATACACCCTGTACATGTTGTTGGCCTCCATTGTATCATTCCACCCTCTGTGAGGTACCCAGTTTTTATTTTAATTAGACCTGTGATTTCTTCTTGATAGGGAACCCCTAATGAAGAAATTCTCTTTCTGTGCAGACCAGCACCTTCCCAACAACTTCTTAGAAAATTGGATAACCCCCCCGGACCCCAGACTTGCCTGAGGTCCCGTAGCTAGCCTTTGTAGGAGCACAGCCTTAAATCTGTGCCTTGCTACTCTTGTAGAATCTACACCGGGATGCCCTGATCATATGTAGAAAGGAATTCCAGCATTAACTTCAGGGTATCAGTAAGACTCACACCCTTCACCATTAAGACATGAAAGGGATAAACATTAGGTTCAGACTGGACTTGGTGGGGTCTTTGAATGAAGTGCAGCATTTACTGGAGAGGCCGGTGAGGGAAAGGATCTGCATGTGGTCAAACCTGGCAGCCTGCTGTCTAATGCTATAATCCCAGAATTATAGAAAGGTATTCCTAGAAGGGACCATAGTACAGGAAAATTAATAGGGGAAGAACAAGAAGGTAACAACATCTGCGTTCTGGCTGCATCTTTCAGTTTGTCTTCCCCAAACCCTGCAGTCATTGAGTTCAACTTTCTTAGAAGAGAGAAACTTGAAAATCTTTGATTGGGAAGTTCCCAGAGCACTCAAGTCTGGAGAATTAGGTGAGACATTGTGCAGAAAAATAGTCTTTCTTCTAGCTCTTGTTTCCACCCTACAGCTTCCAGGCAGAGCACCTGAAAGGAATTTTCTTCTTTCACCAAAAGCATTTTGAACCATTTTTCTCCCCTGAGCAAGCTTAGGTTTCTTTTCATTGTGTACAAATTTTTGTCCAAGACTAGGAGAATGGGAGATTTTTGTACTTTGTACTTGGGCATCCCTAGTCAAGTGTAATGTTATGTGTCTGCTAATGAGGGGCTTGAGACTTGGAGTTCTGAAGACCTGGGTTCAAATCCTGCTTCTCTTGCATACTAGATGTGTGACCCTGAGCAAGTCACATCAGTTCTCAGTGAGTGCCTCAGGCAACTCTCTGAGGCTGGAAGTTTCAGAGGATGTTGATCTGTTATATATACAGTAAGTGCTTAATAGATGCTTTTTTTCATTCATTCATTGATCATCTTCTCCAGGAATTTCTTATACTGATGAAGTCATAGGTCTTCTCCACCCCTTACAAATGAGGAAATTACCCCAAGTAAAACCAAACTCTGCAACGTGCAGTAAGACATATATGGGATGTCCTAGAAATCTTAGTGCACTTTCATGTTTTCAGATATTTGGCCTTTAGGGACACCCTGTATTCTGGACTGGGGACCACAAAAGAAAGATTCTCCCAAGATCAACCTGTCTTTCCTATGGAGTTTATAGTTCAAAAAACCATTGTTTAGAGCTTGGAGAAAACACCCAAAATGTTTCTTTCCATATCAACTTGAAATGGCAAATGTAAAATATTGGCAATGATTGACAAAGAATTCCAAATGCAGAAAAACAATCTCTTTTGACCTGGAGAGGAGTTCTCAGACCTCTCACTGTCCTAGACCTACTGTATGTGTGACGATGGGCAGGTCGCTCCATCTCTGTCTTCACCTCATATTTCTCATCTATAAAATGGGGATAATGATGGCTCCCACAGCTATCTCATGAGGTCATTGTAAAGTTCAAATGAGATCATATATGTAACATGTTTTGTAAACTGACATAGGCTAGATCAAAGGTGGGGAACCTGTGGCCTCAAGACCACATGTACTCTTCTAGGTTTTTGGATGCAGCCTTTTAACTGCAAGTTAAACCTGCGAGTAAGACGTATCTAACTTGCAGGTTTGACAGAACAGATTCATTTATTAAGAGAATTTCTTCTATGAAGTTTGGGTTTAGTCAAAGGACTGCATGTGGCCTCGAGGCCTCAGGTTCCCCACCCCTGGGCTAGATAGACATTAGCTTCCATTGTTATTACCCCATATATATATATATATATATATATATATATATATGTGTATATATATACATATATATATATACATATTCATGTTAGTCATATTGCAAAAAAAAAGTAAAGAAAGAAAATAAGGAAAGAAAAGATAAATTTAAAAAAATCTGCTTTAGTCTATACTCAAGAGTTTATCCATCTCTCTCAGGGGGTGGGTAGCGTTTTTCAACATGTCCCTTGGAATTGTCTTAAACATTGTATCAATCAGAGTGTCTAAATCTTCTTACAGTGAATCATTGTGCAATATTGCTGTTATTGTGTCCAATATTCTCCTGGTTCTACTTGCTTTACTTTGGATCAGTTCATATAAGTCTTCCAAGTTTTTCTTCAACCTCATATTTTATAAATAAAGAAACTGAGGCCCAAAAGGGGAAGCGATTTGCCCAGGGTCACACAGATAGTAAAAGCAGAGCCATGATTTAAACCAGCTCTTGCGAATTGAAATCTGGCCTACATCCCATTGTACCTAATAAGATGTATTCTTAGAAAAGATAAAATCACTCCTTATTCAGTGCCTAAAATGATATGTAGAGTAAAGAATAAAAGTTGGATTTAAACTCAGTTTTTCCGACTCCATATCCATAGTGTTTTGCATTCTATGATGCTGGCTCTCCAAATGAACCCTAATTCATTTATATACTATTTTTTCTAGCATTCTTGGAAAAATATCCCTCGTGAAATTATTATAACTTACGAGTCATAAACAAACACAGGAAAAACAAACTGTTAATCAGAGGAGGTCATTAATAACACCAGTTAATGGAATAACCACTCATTTTTTAAAAAACACTTTTTTCTTAATTGTATCCCTTCTCACTGAAAGTTCTCAGCCCCAAAACATCCCAGGAAATTCTGATATTTTGACAGCCAGCTTCCCAGTTATGTGAACCTGGGCAAGTCACTTCACCCTGTTTGCTTTCAGTTTCCTCACCTGTAAAATGAACTGGAGAAGGAAATGGCAGATCACTCTAATATTTCACTAAGAAAACCTCAAATGTGGGGTCATGAAGAAATGGAAACAACTCAATAACAGCACCCTATTTATTGACTTGTGTGATTTTATACATTACACTCAGCCTGTCTCCCCTAGTCATCGAAAAATTACCTCTGATACACAGATTTATTTTGAAAGTTATACTTTCTTCTCATTAATATAGCGTTCCCTACCCCAGGGAGACAGCAACTTATGCACACCCTCAAATCTTGTCTTGTCCATAGGTTTTCCATAAATCCTCTATTGAGGATCAGTTCAACATAACTTAGAAAATAAGGTATATTTTGCTTTGAGGGTGTTTCTACGGGGAGGTGGTTTAACTTATCTTTCAGTAAAAAGTATCTTGGGGTTGCTATAAATTCAGGGTTGAGAATCACTGAATGGGTTAAATTGAGTAGTCCTAGAAACGTTGAGCCACAAGGGTCCTAGGATCATGCAATTAAACTAGAATGACCCTATGGATCCCCTTGTCCAATCCCCTCGTTTGGGCAAGAAGGGAACAAAAGGCTTAGAGACGAGGAAGGACTAGACATTTATATGGTACCTACTATGTGCAAGATGCATAGAGCTAAACTCATTTTATATATTACATCCTGATCCTCACAGCTCCACAAAGTAAATATGTTATTATTCCCTTTTTAGAGTTGAGGGAACTGAGGCTGACAGATGTGAAATGACCTACCGAAGTCATACAGCTAGTCTGAGGCTGGATTTGAACTTAGGTCCTTCTGACTCCAAGCTTAGACCTTTACTCACTATGCTAGGTAGCTGCCTCAAGAGAAGTTAAGTGACATGCCAAAAGCCACACAGATTGTGTTTAGCAGAACCAAGGCCAGAACGTACATCAGATTCTCTTTCCACAGTGAGTTCCATGGTGCATTGTAACTACAGTGGGTTCAAAGCTCAATGCCATGCATCTAACTATGCTTAATAAGCATGGGCTTTATTAGCAACCTTCATGTAGGAAAGAAGCCTATAGGATATGATGAGTAGTGGGTGTCAACATGGTTTTAAAGGGGAGAAGAAATGAAGGCTTCCCCCTCTGCCACCATAGGCTTAATTCATGAAGGATAGTGCCATGTTTATTTTATGCAGATAGAATTGTCACCTATCCATCTTCTACACAGCTGCCAAATTATTTCTAAAGCACAAAAGTGACAGTGTCACTGAAGGAACTCCTTTGGCTGTGTGTTGCTTTTAGGTTAAAATACAATTTCCTCTGTTTGGCATTTGAAGGCTTTCTCAGCCTGGCCCCAGCCTCTCTCTAGGCTCCCTCACATACTTTGTGCTGTAGCCAGTGGCCAGCTTGTTCCTGTATTCCATCTCCGAATGCCTGAAATGCTCTATTTCTTCCCCTCTACCCCTGGTCATTCTCCCTTCAAAGCTCATCTCAAGGCTTGAAGGGGTCTACCCTGGTTCCTCAAGTTGTTGAGTGTCCATCTTCCATTTGTTTATATTTGGGTCTTATCTGTGAATTCATCGGTATAGAGATTGTCTAGTTAAAAATAACAACAGCTAAACAAAAACCTCCTTCTCTATTTATGCAGATTGTCACCTGTTTGAGTAACCTGGGGCACTGAGAAGCCAAGTGATTTATCCATAGTCACACAGTCAATATATGTCGGAAGTGGGACTTGAACCTCCTTCCTGACATCAAAGTCGGTTCTGTAGATGTCTTGCTGCCTCTCATTTTATTGTCTGTATCCTGCATTTATTTGTGGACGTGTTTTCTTCCCATAGTAGACTATAAGCCCATGAAAAGCAGGGATTTTGGATTTGTAGTGTCTAGCACATAGTAGGCACTTAAACAGCGATTGTTCATTTGTTGATGTTGTCTTTGGAAAACATCTTAGGCTTTGGAATGCCAGAGCTCCAAGGGAAACACATCAGTAAGAGTGATTCTAAGACCATAAGGTATATAGTAACCTTGGACCTGAGGGGGATCCTGCCACATAAAGTAGCTATTCTTTGCTAATGGGATGTTATCATATGTGGCATATGGTTATGTTGATCATTTTGAGAATTCTTGGGTGTGGCATAGATCCTTTGAGCATTTCAAAAAAGTTTCCTTTTAAAAGTATCTTATTCTAGAAAAAAAATGTTGTTTAATAAGACATACAAGTGTGGTGCCTGATGAATACTGATGCTCTAAGTTCTGAAAACCGAATAGTCTTGGAGGTAGAGTGAAAATGGAGGGGATAAAAAACATCTGAGTGTATGAAACTGTATTATATTATGAAAGAAATAACTAAGAGATTAGGGAATGCTAGATATGATCATTTATAAAAAAAGTTCTCTGTGTCATCCCCCCTTTCCCTGCCATTGCCTGGAGTACATGTGTAATGGGTGTGTATTGTCTTCCCCAAAAGAGTTAAAGCTCTCTGAGGATAGGGGCTGATTTATTCTTGTCTCTGGATCCTTACAGTCTAGCACAGTGCCTGATACATAATAGACAATTAATATTTGTTGACCAATTAGCAGTGATTGTTTCCCAGCTGCAGGGTATTTTTTTTGATGCATTGATAGATTTCACAAGGTTTGATATTCCTTCTGCAAGTGTAGATCCCAGACTATCCATGGTGTCTTATTCCTTAGGATTCTTAGTCATGTCCTTCCAGAGCCTTCTTCAATGGTTCCATCCAACATGAGAGGGGCTCCAGAATGTTGGGTAGATCTGTTGTGGAAGACACTAGGAAAACATGGCTAAGAATCCATGAGATATGTAGTCATGGATGAATTAAGATATGTACCTCCGGAAGGAATACCCATATGGGTGAGATTACAGGTCCATAGAAGCACCAAAGGCACTTGCATTTTGAAGACAGAAATATAACACTAAGGCTGCCCATCTGTCATCCATCACTGGTGCCAAATGACCAACCAACCTCTTTCTCCAATTTTATCTTCCCTCAGTGACTTCTGCCACTTCTTTATAAATGCAACCATGGAGATAACTGTTCGGTGACCCTCTGATTAACATCAAGTGAGGTATAAAACAAGGAAATATACAGTCATAGGTTAAAAAATTGCAAAAAAAAATAAATGGAGAAATGAACATTCTTGTCTCTTTCTCCACTGCTTTCAGTGTCAGTGTTGATGAAACTTACCTACCTTGAACATTTTAATTTTATTTTTTCCTTGTTTGCGTTACCATTTTTGATTAGAATTCTGAATCAGAGGATGATCAAGGTTGATTTTATTGGGCTCAGCCTAATGCTGTATAGGACTTCTACTCCAAAGTGCAAGTTATTAAAATTGACACAGGATGTATGTGCAAGGTAATATCCATCTTCGTAGAATCTGCTCTGAAGAGGGAGATTTCTGTAGAGTGGATTAGATTATATAGTGAGCAGGGACTATGAAAAGCAAATGGAATTGTGTATTGATGCCTTCAGAAATATTATTTGATAGCAATAAAATATTCCCTGAAATTCCCTTCAGAGTGGAGAAAATGGAGTTTGTTTGCAGTAATTTTATTTTCTCCAATTTTGCCCTCACACTTTCCAATATAAGCCAATTGGAACCTGTGATTTGGTTTTGCTTATTGGCAAAAGTACCATGTAAATTGATCTGTGATGCATTTAGAGAAGATACTCTGAAAGTTTGGAAATTGAGATGGCTTTTTTCTGATTAGATTTAGAGAGGATTAGGGCTCATTTCTATATTTTAGTCTGATGCAATATTAACCAAATATGTCCTTTTTCAATTTAGTTTTAATCAAGTTCTAGAAGACCATTTCCTTCTAACCCCAGTGGGGCAGTTAAAGCAGGGACTTCATTTCCATTGTCAACTTCTCTGTTCAGGGTTCCATTGCTTGACTCTTCAGAATTGCTGAGGGCACAGAGCAAGCTGTTGTCTTACGTGGAATTTTTTCCCTCCAGAAAGCTAAAAAAATGGTAGGTAGTTGAAAGAAGATTTTTTAAAGTGCTATAAGAAAAAAAATGAGAGCAGTAACAGACCTGCACAAATGCTGTTTTTCTTAAGGAATATGGCCCTTATGCCTTGTGTCGTTTTTATTTAATTCAGCCTTCACCATGCTTAATGGTTTAAAATGCAAATACACAGCATTTGCAGTAGGTCTTCTAATTATTCAGCAGAATCATTGCCACTTATTTTATAATTATTGCTAGAAGGAACACCTTTCTTGTCCCCCCAGTTTTGTTTAAAGGCTTAGTGAGTGGGGGGAGGGTTGCGGAGAGGACCGTATCTTTCTCCATCACACCATACACCTCGTCAGTCCAAAATGGCATCTGTTAGAGAAATGTATTGGTCTACTGTTCCCAACATTCCTTGGAGTTAGGGGTTTAGAGATATTTTCCTCAGCGTGCATTACTTTGTGATTTAAAGAGGGCCTTAGGACAAAAAAAGATGTTCTAATTTATAATGTAAAGGGGGACAAAATATATCATCAGTTAAAATCAAACAGCGCAACCTAGGCAACTAGGTAGTCCTGTGGACAGAGCACTGGACCTGGAATCAGGAAGATCTGAGTTCAGGTCTTACCTCAGACACTTACTTGGACAAGTTACTAGCCTTTCTGCCTCAGTTTCCTTATCTGATTTCTTATCTAGCAGCTACCTCCCTGCATTACAGTGAGAGCAGGTGAGATATTTACGGAGTGCTTTGGAAATCTTAAAATACTATAGAAACGCTAGTTATGTTATTCATCATTACCACAAAAAACAGAAATCTAGCTTGGTCATATCTTTAACAATTCATTGCATTTATATGTTCGATCACATCATAGCTAGGGTCCAGCTTGACTTTTTGATTATTTGCAATGACTTATGACTATCTTCAATCACCGAGACCTGCCTTTGTAAGCTCTGGCCTCTTTGTGAGACCCCATGCAGAAGGCAAATGGCAAAAGTCTACTTTGGGAATTGGGACTCTTAAGATCTGGCCCATCCTGTAATGAGTAAATGAAGCAGAAGTGGAAGGTTCTAGAAGTCAGTTGTCACAACAACTTCTAAATAAAAACTTTCTGGGTCAGGAAGCATTGGTTCCTGGGCAGGTCTTTAGAAACACTCCAGCAGAAAACGATTGAGGATGTGCTAATTGTGCTACCTCATTTCCTTTGAAATCTCCAAATCTATGTTAAAATAATGTTACGGTTGAGACACAAAGGCCGACAAGCAAGGAGCTGCTGAGGAAAGTCTGTGCTGCCAAAGCACCTTCATTGTCCCTAGGTATCATGCTACCTATGGGTCTCTCCCTTGGGTCCTACATCTTACAGTGATGATGTTAGACGCCATTAGCGCATTTCATTAGAATGAACTGAGGATGGGAAGAGGTTGGTTTTGCGGGGAGCTTTGGATTTGATCTAGACTGTTCTGGACCACGGCATCTAACATCTCCTAATGCTGTGGGACCCTGCCAGGGGAGAAGGAAGAGGAGAGAGCATCCTAGCTGCTATTTCCTCCTGTCGCAAACCCAGATTTCTGCAAGTATCCCAGCAGGCTCCCTCACTCAGCACTTCCTTGCTTTTTTCCTGGATTTCTGCCTCAGCCTTGACATTATTGTAATATAGTTTTCTGTGTTTAATATTTCTTAGACTTGGTTTCCCATTGCAAGCATGGAAGAAACCCTAATGCATGAGTTTCAGAGGAGAAGGTAGCAGTCTGAACCTACTGTGTGGCTCCATCACCAAGTGTGAGTATGAACATTAGAGCTGCCAGGTCTTGTGAAAATTAATGGAGCCTGACAGGGTCAGAGTGGAAGGTTAGCAGTGGAGCTTCTCCTGATGGCATGATTCTGGTGGGTCTGCAACTCTGGCTCGCTGATGGGCTCAGCTCCACAGGGGAAGCTGGAAGGGATTTCCAGAGGCTCCCCTCCCTGTGTCCAGGCCAGAACAAACCAATTCACTCAGCCCTACCCAGTGAATACTGATCTGGGATCTCAGTGATCTCAAAGGAGGGATAACTGCCCTCTGTTATCTGTGGCTCACAGTTTTCCTTCTCTTTTATCTCTTGCCTAATTTTCTGTGGGCACAATTTAAGCCTCATTTATTCTTATTCCACCTTTGGTGAAATTGAACAATTAAGGGACCTCAAGAGTGTAAGCATCCTCTTTGGCCTTGCTGTAGCCATGGCCTTTTTTTCTCCCTAAAATTAAAAAGAAAAAGTTCCTATTGCGATAGTGTGTTAAGATTCACAAAACACTTGCCTTACAGTAACCTTATGAGATATATATTTGTAGATTTTTTATCTCCATTATGAAGAAATTCTTAAGACTTGACTATGGTAATATAACCAGAATTCAGATCTCTGGTGACTGCCTCTTAATTCTTATTTTATTATAATAATAACTCAGGTGATAATATCTAGCATTTATATAGCTCTTTACAAATATTATCTCATTGGCTCCTTACAATAACACTGGCAGATAGGTTCTATTATTATAATACCTATTTTCTGGAGGAGGAAACCGAGGCAGACAGTGTTTAAGTAGTTTGCCCAGGGTCACACAGCTAGCAAGTATGTAAGGCTAGATTTGAACTCAGGTCTTCCTGACTCCCAGTCCAGCAGGATATCCACTCTGCCACCTCCCTTCTCCTATCTCGAGGCAGAGTGGAACCTTTTTCCCCACACTGGTATAAGGAGAATGATGTTAGTCGTTAATTCTATGAATCACAGAATCTATGAAATCTATGAATCAATCAGCAAACATTCATTAAGTACAAAAATACTGGAAATGTAGACAAAGGTGAAATGGTCCCTGCCCTCAAAGAACATATTTTCTAATGGAAAATTATGGAAGGTTGGCAAAATATTTCACATAGGTTGTCTAATTGGAACCCTGTCAAATGAGAATGACAGGCAGTTTTGTCCCCATTTTACAGATGAAGCGGCTGAGTCTGGAGAGCAGTGAAGTCCCATAGTCACGCAGCTGGCTGGCTGCGGAAGCCAATTTCAAGTCTAGTTACCAGAATAATCATAGTTCAGGCTGATAGAGGGTTTTTAAGATTTGCAAAGGACTTTATATCTATTATACCATTAATGAAACAATTCCATCAGATAGATGGATTATCATCCCCACTTCACCAAGTAGATAACGGAGGCTCAGAGAAGGACTGCTCAGACCCAGCAGATTTCAGAGGTGGGATTTGAACTTAGGTCTTCCTGGGCTCTCATGTCCAGCCTTCTTTCTCCTATAGACACTTAGTTCCTACAACATATTCTCATTTATGATAGTCTATCAACTGCGAAGCAACATGAAGTGGATTTGAAGTCAGGAAGAATCCTGCCTGACACTTGCTGGTTATTTGAGAGTCTGAGTTAAGTCACTTACACTCTTTCAGCCTCAATTTTTTCATCTGGAAAATGGGAAGGGAGGGGCTCGTGATAGAGCCCACCTCATACAGTTGATATATAAATCAAATGAGACATACATGTCAAGTTATCTGGAAGCCTTGAAGGTTATATTAATGGTAACTACTAACACTATGTCACTGGAGGTGTCACATTTGGGAGATTGTGAGTTGATCTTAGCGTGTCTGATCTGAGTAAGAATAAATTGCAATGGGGATGGTTCTAGTATATTTTCTTTATGAATTATTTTTATACCATGAATATTTTTCCCCTGAAGCACTGACACAAGGTGCTGAACCCAAAGGTTAGGGACCCAGCCTTTGAATCCCCAGTCCCACTTGAGACATTTCCCAGTCTTCCTTGAGTGGACGATCATTGCTTGTGGTGTTTTATTGGAGCCTGGGGAGGGAGTTGTTAGCCAGAAGTGCAGGGTCATTGACCCACTTGGTTTCCTTGGCTCCCTTTCTCATTTTATGATTCAAGGAGGAGGTCAAATCTCAAAATCAGTCACCCTAATAAAAGTGGAAGGTTTCCTCCCACTGGCAGAGCCTGAGTGGAGTTTTCCTTCCATTGCGTTTGGAGCCTCTCATTCCTCTGCAGTGATTACTGGACCCTAGGGCTTTAATCTTTGTTTTTGCAGAAATGAATAGGGAGTCAGCAGTCACTTACTCATGTGTGTGAGCTGCACTTGGGAGATTGCCAGTCACAGGTGTGGGCGGCAGGGTCTGAATGCCGCAGCTCCTAGCATCCACAGGGGTCATCCACGAACAGAGAGTCCATCCGGATGCCTCATTTTCTCATGGTGCATTGAAAAATGGGAAGTGAAAGAGAAGGCCCATCTGTCCACAAA
The DNA here is from genome assembly GCA_028658325.1 of Potorous gilbertii. NCBI lineage: Eukaryota > Metazoa > Chordata > Mammalia > Diprotodontia > Potoroidae > Potorous > Potorous gilbertii. The sequence continues at coordinate 251,441,628 of CM053772.1, read as the reverse complement.
TAACAAAGGGAACAGTAGGTTTCTAGAAGTAAATAATGTGAGAATGACACCAGACAGTTTGGTGGCTGGGCTTGACCCCATCATCGTGGCTTATCAAGGTCAGTTTCCTGTGAAATGGGAGAGCACTGGATTTAGTCAAGGAACTTGGTCACTCTCCCTCACCAGGCCTCAGTTTCCTTATCTGTAAAATAAGGACTTTGGACTGCATGACTGCAAAATCTTCTTCTGACTCTAGATCTGTGATGCTAAGATATTTGTCCTAAAGAGTCAGCAGAGTATGTTGAATAGAAGGCAGGAACTGGAGTCAGGACTACTGGGCTGGGGTCCTGCCCCATGCCAATCCCAGGCAGGTCACTTAACCTCCACCTGTCCCCTTTTCCGACATTCAGGAGATCTGGATTCCAGCGTTTAACTATGCTTTGTTCCTGTGGCCATGTGATGCCATTTAGATTTGTATACATTTCAAAACAAAAACTTTTTTTTTCTCATACAGTATAAAGAATCTAAGTCAGAGGATCTGGGCTCCAGTGATGGCTTTGCCAGTTATTATCAGTGTGACCTTGGTCAAGTGACTGAATTCTTTCTATGTCATGGGTTCCTCATCTCTTAAAATGGGGGAACGGGGGCAGAGGACCCAACCTCAAATTCTGGTAATAGCTTGTATGACTTTGTGGGCAACTCATTTTGCTTTTCTAGCCCTCAGCTTCTTGAGCTGTAAAATGAAGTAAGGATTGAACTAAACGACTTTTAAAGGTTATCTTCTAGCTTTCCATTCGTGATCTTATGACTACATGACCTCCCTTCTCATTCTGATTAGGAGATCTTAGAAAATTAAATGTAATCAGTGTATATTCTACTTAAAGCCCTCAGCAAATTTTTCCTTTTTTCCCCCACTTAATATCATTTTTTTTCTAATTGCATATAAAGATAGTTTTCAACAAAACATATGGAATACTTCGTGAATTTACATGGCATCCTTGCACAGGGTCCATACCAAATCCTCTCCGTATCATTTCAATTTTAATATATGTGCAGCAAATTTTTCTAGAACAGATTTTGCCCCACTAAGCTGTATTGATAAGAAAAGCTTATATAAAAGGATATAAAAGGCCTCCTGGAGAAGGGGCCATTTAAACTAGGAATGAAAATGTTGGTGTTACTACAGGAATTGTGACCTAAATGCAATATCTAAGCAGTTAATTTAAATGACCAAAACTCTTTATCAAGTGTGTGCCAGCTGAAGAACATTGCTTGAAGTTCTGGGCCTGTACCAAAAGGAAGATCTTGCTGTCTTGAAACCAGTGTTGATTATTCCTTTCCAGGCTAGGAATCAGGATTTTTAATGCCCTTAGTTTGTTTCTTTTTGGCAGGATGTCCACATTTTGCATCGGCTTTCTGCATTTTGAAGACTGAGGTTATATTATTTTACTTTCCAGGAGATTTTCTTGGAAAATAACAAAAAAGATTCAAAGTATTAAACAGCCAGCCTCCTATCTATAAACCGACAACTGACTTCTCGAGTAGGTACAGTTGAGGGATGGTCGAGAAGAGGGGAGGATGAGGCAACCCGAGTATTGTTTTGTCTAGGGTTATGGATGTGTTTGCATAAACATTTTTTTGCTATTGCTGGTCAAATGCATCTCTTTAAGACTTTGTTCTGCAGTCCCACTTACATAAAATGCCAGGCTGAGTTTCTGGAATGTCCTGCCTGATATAAACCATTCCCAAAGGGCTACCGCAACGTAACCTTGGGACGTGTTTTCCTTTGGTCTTCAGAGTCACCTCAGTTTTCCATCCTGCTGTCCCAGTTAGAATAACTAACCCAGGTCCTACATTTTTGAATCTTTTTTCAAAAAACTGCAACCAATTGCTTTAGATGTCCTGGAGTGAATAAAATAGAGGCAGATTGGTGGGGGGGTAGAGTACTGCAGAGGAAGATTTGTCAATCTGGAGGCCGAGAGAAGGTGCAGCCCTAGGTTTAAATGCTCGCGTAGTCACTCATTAATTTTGTTGTCCTTGGCAACCTATCTTGCTTCTCGGTGCCTCAGTTTCCTCATCTGTACGGCAATAGTAATGATACTAATGGTATTTTATGTTTGCAAAGTGTTACTATGTATACATATATATATATATACATACACACATATGTATATATATGCACACATATATGTATATATATGCGCATATATATGTATATATATGCGCATATATATACATATATATATATATATGAACTTGTTGATAACATCCAAGGTCCCTTCCAGCTCTAAATTTTTGATCCAATAATTCTTTTTACCTACCCATTAAAAATAATAACATGGCATTTACATATTAGCATATTTATGATTTGACGCTGTACCTTCCTCCTCTACCTTGATTAATCTTTTCTAGAGACCAGAGAAAAATAAATAAAATATTATCTAGCAACTAGGTATTTGTGAGTTGCTCTGTCTCCACTTTATTAACATAAAGGTTGACAGATTATAGACGAAAGGTCATCATGGCAAAAACACGTCAGACTATTTCATAACTTGGATGACAGAGGGAGGACATCAGAGCTAGTTTTGGCTTCTCTAAAAGAGAAGCAGTCTACGAGTGTTGTATGGACAACTCTGCTTGTTTCTAGTTTGATGTAATCCAACAAATATTTAATGTGGGCCTACTATGAACCATGCTGTACCAGTTGCTGCAGATAGAGATGGGAATGAATCTGTTTCTGCCTTCAAAGAGCTTATATTCATGTGTTTGGAGGCAGATCTTTTCTCTGGTTTCTTATTAATACAACTTGCCCCAAAACAGATTTAGGAGAAAAAAACTTGGAAAATCAAATTTCTCTTGTTTATTCCTCTGAGGTTTGGGAGACAGTGTCATGTAATCAGTAGACTTCTGTGATTCTTCCTGGCAGCGTGACCCTCGGAAGGTCATTTGATGTCTGAGTTTTAAGCCTTTCTTCATCTGTAAAATGCCAATAGTAATACCGGTGGTCCTTACCTCATAGGGTTATAGTGTGGCTCAAGTGAGGTAATGTAGGCAAAGCAATCTGAAAATGTTAAAGTTCTGTTTAAATGCCAGTTTCGTTATTGTGCTTTCCAAATGGGGATTGTTAGTTACTATCAGGCTTCCATTTTTAAGTGGGCTTGAAAAAGAAAAAAAAATAATCTGTTTTCTTTCCAGTGCTCCAATCCTTGCCCAACTTCCCTGAAACATCCTTTTAAAAGGAGAGGAGAACCTTTAAAAAAATGTGAAAGTGAAGTCAAGTCATTCTGCGAAGGCTGTGGTACATGGTGATGAAAGCATCTTCCAGACAGTCCATCCCCATGAATGATTAAAGAGAAACGAAGCGTGTTCGGCATGATTTATAAAAGTGGTTAGTCAAGGATTGCAGGAACACAGGGCCCTTCTTGTAACTGATTGCCATCCTAGCTAACAGTCTCTTCAGCATGATCTACAAGGCACTGTGGCATGCCTTTGGTGCAGAGAGGGAGTAGGTAAATGGCTCCTCTTAATGAACAGCATCCAACCAATGGCCCTCATTGTGTCGAACAGCCTCGTTGTGTAGACAGAATTTGTAGCTCCATTTGATTACTTCGCAACACATCCTTCATCTGCCCTGTGAGCACAATGAAAAAAAGTGAAATGTCTTCGTCATTCTACTCAGGTAGCCTGAAATACATATAACTCCTATTGCCATAAACTAGTAAGATTTGCTTAAATTGCTTTGCCAGTTATTGGCCCAAATGTATAGCCAATTCTCAGTTTGCCTTTCCCTTTCCTTTGTGCTGTGGGCTGTTTATTGAAGCCTTGAAAGCAGCTACTTGCCAAGGACTAGTAATGAGAGAATGGGCTGGTTTTTGTACCCTGTATGTTCCACACAGTGCCAGGCACATAGTAGGTGCTTAGGAAATGTTGGTTGACTTAGTAGTTAAAAAAAAAACACCCATTAAATCTTTTATTTTCCAAATAAATTGTATTTCAAGAAGCAATATGGCATAGTAGAATACTGTCTGACTTTGGAATCAAGAAAACCTGAGTTGAAGTGTTGCTTCTAACATATACTAGCTGTGTGACATTCAACCTTTCAGTGTCCCTGGGTAATTCACCAAGACTGTAAGTTATAGTTGAATTGCAGACCCGCATTATTGCAGGGAATTTCCAAATGAGGTGTTCCATATATGGGAAACCACCAGTTTGGGCTGGCAATAAACAGACAAATGAATGAATGAAAAAATAAGGTTTATGGATGCCTCTTATTTTAATATCACAGTTCTTTCCTGATAGTAACCTCAACCAACCAGCCTACTGACCACCACCCTCCACTGTAACAGAGAAAAACAATTAAGTAAAACAAAACCAAAAACCATCTGTAGATTTGCTGCCTGTGTAATCACTATGCAGCTCCCATAATTCCACACCTCTTTGCTAAATGGAGAGATATCGCATTCATTGTCTGACCTCCAGAACCAAGACTGAGCATTGGAATTACTCAGAGTTCAAATTTCTTCTGATATTTTTCTCATTGGAATTATTGTAGTCATGCCCATGTAATTTCCCTCACTGTTTTTGGGAATCAGGAGGGTCACTACCTCCTAAGGTTTTTTTTTCCTTTTTTTTCCACAGTCTGCTTGCCGAGTGACTTTCTGTGAAATTCCTTTCAACTGTCTTTGTATTCTCTTTACCACCATAGTTTAATTTCACTCTCTCCTTCCTTTTGAGATAAACAATACCCCCTGCCCCTTTCCCAAAAAATAACTAAACTTAAAAAAACAACAAAAACCAAAAGAAAATCACTACCACTTGTGGAGTTAACCCGATAGCTTGACAATCACTTCAGCATGAGCCGATCATTTTGCCACGCATGGCTGGAATGGTGAGGAAATAGGACACTTGGTCATTGACTGTGTGCTCTGTGCAGTTCCCACCCCTGAAATCTGAGTTGGCTGCTGACAAAACTTAGCCAAAAAACTCATTTTCACTTCCACGTTGAGCTTCGTTAGCTAAATCATGGATTTCTGGCTGGCTCACCGGGACCAAGCTTTATAAGAAGAAATAGATCCAATTTCCTGCTCGTGGTCATTTTAATACTTCCTGAAGTAGCAGGAAACATTAATTTTGCATTGGGCCCAGGAGTCTTGGGAAGCAGGAATTGTAGGCACCAACTCTGTTTAAAAAAATTAAAATAAAACTAATGGCGGTGTGAGCCCCCACCAGGGCTGGTGCCATAGGAGAAAGAAGGGTCTTGGTTTCATAAGAGTGATGAATACTCTAGCACCTTCTCTCAGATTTTTCCTTCCTGTAGCATAGCCGGTTATTAATATGTATGATGGGTATTTTTGTTCAAACATTATAAATCCAGGCTGAGGTCTAGTGTTGGGGCTTTCCTTTATAGATCTCATTCTTCTGCCCAGAATTATCTCATTTTGATCAGGAAACTTTGCATAAAAATCATACACAGAGCTCCAATTTCCATTCCATAAATATTAAAAGGGGGTTAAGTATTACAGTTTCTCTTTGAGGCCCCAGTGGGAGGAGGAAAGTTAGCCTTCTAATCAGGGCCCTATAATAATGTTCTTTTCATTCACAAGCCAAAAGGTAAACAAAACATTGTTCTTTCCCCATAATATGGTAATACTTAGTGAAGTAAACCAAATAGAACAAAAGAAAATTCCTAGAGCGCTTGGTTGTTTTACCCATGATATATGAAGTATATACTGAAATGGGCCATTCTACTTTTTATTTGAACTGTTGTGGATAAGGGAGGGGGGATATTTGTAATCTTATTTTATGGGTACCCTGTTTTTATATCTTTTTCAAGTGGAATCAACAAGTATTCATTAAACATGTGCTGTATGCAGACACTGCTATTTCCAAATATACTTCTCTCTATAATGTCTCCTCTGTAAGAAACCATTTTTTGTAACAAATAATTTGAAGAGAAAGAAAATTTTAACATGTTGTTGATTTTTTCCTTCTTACGCCTTAAAAATTCCTTATTCCTTAAAAAAAATGATAAGGGATGACTCTTATTGGGACGAAGAGGGAGAGTTATGGGGGTGGGATGAGAAATATAGATATGCAAGAAACAAAGATATCAATAAAATGTGCAAAAAAGGGAAAAAAATGAAAGTGAAAAATAATTGTTTTATAAAACTAGCCAACAAATACTTCATCCACGTCTGCCCTTATCTGTAATCCCATAACTCAGGAGAGAGAGAGAGAGAGAGAGAGAGAGAGAGAGAGAGAGAGAGAGAGAGAGGAAGGAAGAACAAAAGAAAGAGAAAGAAAGAAAGGAAGGAAGAAAGGAAGAAGTACCCTTTTCTCAACTTTTTTTCTGGGATCTAGTTTGACATTATATTTACACAGATTTCAGGGTTTCTATTTTCTTTCCATTAATATTACTGCCATTGTATATATTGTTTTCTTGGTTTTGCTTATTTTATGTTGTTTCAGTTCATATCTTTAGGAGACTTATTTTACAGAAACAACCTCCGTCCCCCCAACACACAACACACACACACACACACACACACACACACACACACACACACTTTCCAACCCTTTCCTTTTACAAAAGAGGAAACTGAGACCCAGAGAGGGCAAGTAATTTCACCACAGTTATTCAGCTGTTTGAGTGACAGACACCTGGGTCCCTCAGTTTAGAGGGACCTTTTCCACCAGGCACACTGATTCATTTAGAAACTGTTTCTGTAGTGATTGGAAAAGGGAGCTAGAATTTAAAAAGAAAAACACCTTTTTTTTTTTTTGCCTTTTTGGGGTTTCTGAAGGTTCTTTTAGTTGCCGTCAGGTCTCCATTTTGTTAGAGATAAATTTGAATTTCCCTGGAAAGGTAAATCAGTTTGTTCATTTCGTTCTCTCAGCTGCTTGAGCTGTTTGCTGACTGCCCCTAGCTCTCCTGTTGTATTTCTTGATGGCCGGCAAATGTGCTAATTAAATGCTCTTTTTTTCTCTCGGATTTCAGGAAGCCTGCCATATGAATATAAAATAGTGATTGCTGGGAATCATGAACTGACATTTGACAAGGAATTCATGGCTGACCTTGTTAAGCAAGATTACTACCGTTTTCCTTCAGTGTCCAAATTGAAACCAGAGGACTTTGACAATGTTCAGTCGCTCCTGACAAACAGTATTTACTTGCAAGATTCGGAGGTTACAGTGAAAGGGTTCAGAATATACGGGGCTCCATGGTAAGTGTTAATTTGAACATATTCTCCCTTCTCCCACCCCACCCTTCATTAGCTCAGCTAGGAGAAGCTTGAGTCCCAGACTCTGGTGGTTTGGACGAGCCAGCCTCTACTTTATAGGTCAAAGAGGAACCGTAGTTACTACCATATCTTTTCATAAACTACGTAGTGCTGCTGCTGGAGAACACCGAGGGCATTGTTTTAATTTGGGAAAGAAAAGAGTTTATGTGGCAAGATCAGCACGATGGGGGCCCTGTCTGGGTGAGCGGGTTTAAGCTTTGGCGGGTATACGAGGCACATGGGGCTCCTGCAAGATGGATAGACATCCCACAAACTTTTAAATGGTTTGGTAGAAAGGTCATCATATTCCCTTTCCTGTAGTAGCTAAGGTCACCATATTCCTTTTTCTACAGTAGCCACTGCTCCAAAGTTCCCTTTCCTACAGTAGCCCCAACTCCAAAGTCTTCACAATTTATTTGGCTACTTTTTTTAAAATAAAAATTATTCTAGAAGGTCTGAATCAGTTGCCCTTTCTCTTTGAGATTTATGGAGTGTGAACAGACAACCCCAAATCAAGACCGATGGCACCACAAAGACACCCTGGTGAACTTTTCAGGGCTCACCCAGCCCTTCCCAGATCTAGAGTTGTGGGACCTAGCTTAGACATATGATTCCAGTCTGCTCATGGGTACCTTCAGTTTGATAGTTTGGGTGAGCCTCAAAAGGTTTGACATATTCTTTAGGTCACATTCCAGAGTTTGCTTTGCTCCAATGGCCCCTAAACCATACCCCAGAACTGAGTTGAGCTGTATTAATTACAGGGTTGGGGCTGGGAAGATAAGCACTATCCTAGATCATTAACTTCTGTAGAACTGGGCTAACTGCATATAGTAGGGGTGTCATAATTATATATATCCAGTGAATGAATGGATGATTTTCTCCCCTAAACCAGCGGTTCATGACTCATTTTTATCCTTAGCATATAGACGTAGCATACAGTTGGTGCCTAATAATGCTTGTCTATGGATTGATATTATTTTATATGTGGAATGTCATGGAGAGTATAGATACTATTGTTATTTCCTGGCTGTTGTTGTTACCATCATTCTTCTTAATATAGTTATTAGAACTGGAAACAACACGTAGCCCTGCTTGCCTTTTTCCTGCTCTCCTAATGTCCTTCTATGTGTATTTGTCCAAAAATGGGGGATCACCGAGTATCAAGGACAAGAGACTGAGGAGCAAAAACGACAGCATTGAAGGACTGTGCCAGCATGGTCTTTGCAGAAAGCTCCTGCGGGTCCTTCATGAATCGTGAACTTAACAAACTTTCACGTTTTTCAAAAGCTCTTGCTGGACTGGGATTTTTACAGACTTTGATGCCAACTTATGAAAATTCCATTGTACGTTTTCTTTTAACCAAGAACATAGTTGGTGAGAAAAGGAAAATTTTAGTTCTGCTTTTACTAACAGGCACTCGGGAGGGAATCTGGAAATTGAGATTGAAGTCCTGACTGCTACTAACACTTTGTTGGGTTAAGTCAATTCATTTTTCTGGGTCTAGATTTTCCTCTCCTATACAGTGAAGACATTGGAGCAGATGGTTTCTAAATACATCAAAGGATGTGTTAATAAATGTTTAACAGCTGACTCTCCCCCGCCAAAAAAATAGGCAGGACATACTTTTAAGTTTAATCTGATTATTAACACTTTCTTAAGTCTAGAAAACAACAAATCAAGCCCTGAAGTGTAGTTTGCCAATTTCTAAAGCGTAAATGCTCGAACTGAAAATTTAACAATCAACTCTCATTTAACAACACCCCCCCCCCAAAGGGGAATAGATAGCCATGGCAGGCAATTGGGTTCATATAGAGGCTGGATTACTATTTGGCTTGAGCTGGCTCCAGCACACGCCTGTATGTATCTTGAGAATTTTCTGATTTGACATTCTGCTGAATGTATGACTGAGGAAAAGACTTTAAGGGTGACAAGGGAGCCATCATGAAGTATTTGAAAGGTTGTCACAGGGAAATGGGCTTGTTCCTCTTGATGTTCTCTGGGACCATGGAGCTGAGTGGGGGGTGGGGGGTGGGGCAAGGTGTAGAAATGTAACTTCAGATTTGAAAAAAGGAAACACTCGCAATAATTATGCAGAAGGATACGGGGCAGCCATGAACAACATCAGGTTCCCATTGAGGCTGGGGGCCCATTTGTTGGCTCTGTTGTAAGATGGAATCTTTTTCAGGTCCAGATACCCACTGAGCTGCCTTCCCCCACAGGGATTCTCCAAAATAGTACTTCCAGTCTCCCTGGGATCACAGTTGTTACTGGCTTTGTGGTCTTAGATGAGTCACCTGTGTTCTCTCTACCTCAGTTTTCTGTCTAAAAAATGTAGACAATAATCCTTGTTCTCTATGAACTCAGAAGGCGATGTGAGGATTGAAATCAGAGATTCACGTGCCCAAGAGCTTTGAAAAGATTCGAGCTCCATAGATGACCTGTTATCGCCAAACTCAAAAATAAAGTTCTCTTTTGGAGCAGCTAGGTGGTAGAGTGGATGGAGTACTAGCTCTGGAAGTCAGGAGTTCAAATTTGGACTCAGACACTTACTAGCTGTGTGACCCTGGGCAAGTCACTTCACCCTGATTGCCTGCACAAATTGGAAGGAAGGAAGGAAGGAAGGAAGGAAGAAAGGAATGGAACCCAGTAGAAATAACTGTCTTGTTATTTGAAAACAAATGTGTTGGGAGTAAGAGAAGCAACAGAGCTACAGGATTACAAACATTAGCGTCAAAAAGGACCTGGGTTTAAATCCAACCTCAGTCACCTACTTGCTATGTGGTCATGGGCAGGACACATCCACCCTGAACCTCAGTTTCCTCATCTGTAAAATAATGGTCAATAATTGTGCATTTGATGAAGGACTATACACATCTAGAAAGCACTTTGTGGACTTTAAAGTACAATCAATCAATTATAAACGTTGATGAAAGTTTAAATTATATTGCCTCTAAGTGGCTGGAGTTTCTTTTCTACAAACCACCAGGGGTGGCTTGATATGAAAGTGGCTACTTTTCTCAGACTAGATCTTAATCTTTCTCTCGCTTCAATGCACTGAAATTCACTTCCAGGCAAATAAAAATAATAGCATCTGTAAAATACTTTAAGGCTTGCAAAGTACTTTTGAAAATATTTAGTTTTCACGACTCAGAGGTAGGTGCTACTCTTAACCCCATTCTGCAGATGAAGAAACTGAGGCAGTCAGAAGCTAAATGATTTGTCCAGGGCCCCTGAGCTAATAAGTATCTGAGACTGGATTTGAACTCAGGTTTTCCTCAACCCAGTTCCTTCACTCTATCTATGGTGCCATCTAATGCCAATATCATCCCCTCAAGCTATGTCATTCTTAAAATGAGTGAGTCTGATTTGCATGCATTTCTGATGGTCTTTCCAGAGGAAAAGTTTTCATTTGCTGATCCAGCAAGTGGTTTTAATTTAAAAAGTGAGATCAAGCTCTGAATAACAGCTGTGATGTTGAGAGTTTCTAGCCTGTCAGAGGTTTCTTAGAAATAATTGTCATTGGCCTGGGGAAATAGTTATAACTCATGTGTTTAGAAAATGTAAATTGCCATTTGGTATAGGTAGAGGAAAGAAAGATCAGCCCATATACATTACATGTTTATGACTTGTGGTGCATCTGAAAGCTTTCTAAAGACCTGGGAGAATTCCAGGAGTGCCTTCTAACTTACAATTTAGCAGAATTTTTATGTAGAAAATAACTTCGAACACACAGGAGCAGGCGGGGATGCTTGCAATTGGAGCATGCTGTGGTGCATAGCAACTACCTCTGAGGTCCAGAGAATTTGAATTTAGCCTGGTGAGTTTGGGATAAGTACATGGTATTGACTGGCTGTTCTGAGTGGGATGCCTGGCCTCTCAAGGTGAACAGAGATACCTTCTGAGGTCATGGCTGGACTGCTCCCACCATGGGGTCTATAGTCTGGTTCCATGGGGATCCTGACCATCTCTTCCCCTTCCTGGTCTTTAAAGAGTGTTCAAACTAAAGAGGCAGCCACAATGCTCTGAACTTGGAGGCAAGTGATCTGGCTCCTGCTCGTGGCTCTGAGTTACTCCATTAGAGCAACCCAAGCTCCTTGAGGGTGATGAATGGTTGGGTTTGTTTTTTTTTTATGGTTGTTGTAGTTGTTGTTTCCCCTACACATAGCAGAACTGGAAGGGGCCTTAGAACAATGTCAGATCTGGGAAGGACCTTAAAGCATATAGTATCATAGTCGTGAAGATGATTGAATTTAGAACTGGCAGAGGATGATAGCTACTCCAACCCCTTTATTTTATAGAAACTAAAGCCCAAAAGTGACTCTAGGCTCCCAAAGGTATCTAACAGCCAAACTGGGAATTTAATCCAGTCTAATCAGACAAGCATTTATTAAATGCTTACTGTATGTGCCAGCCTTCCAAACCAGCCTTTTTCCACTACATTGCATTGCCACCCAGACCTTCAAGGAATTTAATCTAACACTCCTCCCCTGCCCATTTAATCCAAGCCCCTCATTTGATTTTTCCATGAATTTTCTTGATATTTTTGTTTTATAGAACCTTTATTTCCAAATATATCCCTGTCCTTCCAGTGAGCCGTCCCATGTAACAAAAGATTTTAAAAAGGAAGAAACAAGCAATCAGCCAAACTAACGAACACACAAATCTAACTCATAAATTCAGTGATCCCCTCCTATATTTCTCCACATCTACAAAGAAGGGAGGGAGGTCTTGTTTTCTCTTATGATCTATGAACTCACACTTGGTCATAATGATAAGTGTTTATTTTGGTTTGGGGGGGGCAGTGTTCTTTCTACTTGCATTCTATTTACATCTACCTACATTCTATTTACATTTATGTACATACATGGTATACATTAGTTTCTTGTTTCTGCTTACTTCGCTTCATGTACATTTATGTTGATTGATCTGTCATTTCTTTGGAGTGTAGCAAAGGCAATATTTGAATTTGGGTCTTCCTATTTCAAGTCCAGCTGTCCATCCACTGCGTCCCCAATGGGCAAGATAGCAAGCTGCAGACTTGGAACACAGTTCCAGATTTTCCAGCCACAAGTCAAGCATTTTTCCTACCGTGACACGTTGTAATTCATCATATGCCTCTGAACTACAAATACAATAAATAAAAAACAAATAAAAAGCAAACACTCCCCTAGCAGAAACAGGAGTGTTCTTTAGCAGGACCCTGCCCCCTTTTTTCCTCTCAAACAGAAACACAAAATGACCTCCTGTAGCTTTTAATGAACACTAGTGGAGTTTTCCAGTCCCCAGGCATTTGATCTATAGGGTGATAGATTCAGGAACAAGCTGCTTACTTTTGCATGTATCAGAGTGGCCCTGGGTTTAATTTGTCTGATTTAGTGACCCTGGAAAGAAGGCTCTTTGCTTCTGCAGCAAGAAATACGGCCTGGCAGAAGCCAGCCAGTGCCATTCTGAAATGACCGAAACAGGAGAAGAGCTGCCCGGAATGGCCGGTAGCTCGTCCGGTGATGAGACAAAAACCGGAGTACTCGCTTTGTCCCAGCCTGGGCTTCCATCTCTCCGCGTCATTTTCATCGCAGGAGCCAGCACTGTGGCTGCCAGCCGGCTCCTTGGTGGCGTTTGCCCACAGACAGCTCCAAGGTGGGTAGTGCCTCCGCCTCCGATCAGCGCGGACGTTCGCTCCCGGTGTCTGCCCTGTCCCCAAAGCATCCGGCGTTTTTATTTCCAGTGATAAGCTCTCTGATGCATCGTCGATTTTGCTGACAGTTCTCTAGCTCTGGAGATCGCAAGCAAATTAAGAGCCGATGTCGAGTGTGGGGAGAGGAGAGCCAATGGACAGCTCCCAGGATGGGAGACGGGCTCATTTATTTTATGTTCATACTTTTACTTTGTCATTCACTGGGCCTTTAGAAGAAGAAACACTATCGGCTGCGGCAGGAGCCAAAAGAGCTCTTGGTCTCCGTGTGCCCCCGAGGAGCCAGGAAAAACAAGATTGGTTCTGCAGCAGGCTCTCAGGAATTCGGGCATTTATTCAGCAGTCCAGAAAGGGGCTGGCCCAGAAAGGTCTTCTGTCTCTGTGCTAAGCAAATACGTCCCGGGCTTTTGACATGGTACCGCTCAAAAGGTGCAGGCTCCCGTTTCGTTTTCCTTGGCACTGGGCCTTAGACGCTCCCATTAGGAAGCCCATGCCCAGTTTCCTCACCTCTAGAATTACAGGGTTTGTTTACATTTTTGCCTCTTTCGGAATGCCTTCCCTGCTGGCGGCTCTTAAATCCACATGGAGTCAGATTCCCCTTTTGATTCCGAACAGCCACCCTGCTTTTTGGGGGGCAGGAGGGGAGGGGAAGCGAAAAAACCAGGCTGATCGGTTCCCTCTGCACCCCCTTCTCTGGCCCTACTCCTATTGATGTCCATATCGGTAAATCCCATTTCTAGATGCGTATTGAGGCAGGAATGGAGCTGTTGTGGTTACAGAAACCACCTTCATTCTGTAGCCAGCTCATGATTGAAAGAATCTTCCAGATGTAGCCTTGATTTTATTCGAAGTTCATGCCTGTGGTGAGGAAGAATTCAAGATCCCTTTCTCATCCTGACCACCCAGAATTGTTAGAAGTTATGGAGAGACAGATTTCAGCTCAGTATGTAGGCAAACACACACACACACACACACACACACACACACACACACACACAGCAGGGAGGGAGACAGAGAGATTGTGGTATATTCCATCTCACATATTTACCAACCAAATGACCCTGGGCAAGTTCCTTATCCTATCAGGCCCTCACTTTCCTTAACTATAGAACAAGGGTGTTGGACTTAATGACCTCTAAGGCCCTTCTAGTTCTTAATCTATGAATCTATGAACTTCCTAATTCTTGGAGCTACCTTGAAGTGAAATAGGTTGTCCTGGAAGTAAAGGACTTTTCCCCATTGGAGAATCTAAAGAATAGACTGAGTGACCCTTTGTAGGGGTTGTGATGTAGGGTGGGAGTGGCATGGGGGAGCTGTTTGGGTATCTGTTGAGCTAGACAGCCACTGTGGTGTTTTCCTGTTGTGAGACTCTTAGATTCAGAGAAAAGGTACAGAGATATGTATGATTTATTGAGGTAGTATCACTTAGGGGGTTCCACACCTGAGAAAATTTTGTAGTGAATGACAATAGTGAGAATGGGGAAAGGATAATTTGGCTGTTGGTGAATACAATGCATGTTTTGCTTTAGAGACAATCTCTCTCCCTCCCTCCCTCCTCTCTCTCTCTCTCTCTCTCTCTCTCTCTCTCTCTCTCTCTCTCCTCTCTCTTTTTCCCTCCCCTTCTCATTCCTTCTCTCCCCCATCTCCCTCTTCCACCCCCTCCCATGAATACATTTTGTTTCAACACAACAGATATTTACCAACCAATGCCCAAAAAAGTTCCCCTCTGCTCCCCCCGAAATGCTTATCTTATCACTTATTGACAGAAAGGAAGGATGTGTCCTTTAACTTAGACCAGCACTAACTTTGAAGGGAATATTTTTCCCAGTGAGAGCTTTGCTTATCAGCATGCCCCCAAAGTGAGGTCATTGCTTTTCTCCCGGTTGGCACTGCTTCAGAGTGGTGAATGCTTTGCCAGTCTAGGTGCACTTGGTTCCATGTGGTTTCCCTTCACTGAAGCACATTGAGCAAATCAGATCTCAGCTCCTGGGCATCAGCACCCAGAAGGAAGTGCGGGTAGTATGTGCTGCTGAAGGCAGGGCCTGGCACTGTCCCAGCAATCTTAGGTATGAAGAAGGCTCAGAGCTATGTACATTTCTCCTTTTCCTTTGTCTTCTAGTCTGTGGAAAACTTGAAGGACAGTTTCCATGGTATAAACCCACTGCTTGCTGGAGGCAGAAAGAGGAATGCCAAGGACAAAATGATTAGTAAAGTTAGGTTGGGCACAATTTGGGAACCTAGTCACCCCCTCAAAATGTTTCCAGTTGGAGGTCAAGAATGGAAATGGAATGGCAGAGGTGAGAAGCCAGCTGGTGGTGCCATGAATACAGGGTCAGTCATTTATAAACTGGGAGATCCCGGGCAAGTTACTGAACTTTTCTACCTGTCTCAGTTTCCTCATCTGTAAAATGGGGATAACAGCAGCACTCAGGGGTGTTATGAAGACAAAATGAGATAATATTTGTAAAGCACTTAGCACCGTGTCTGGCATATAGTAAGCATCAGAAAAATGACTTAGAAATTCAGGAGAAATTCAGGGGACTCAGGGTGAGTAGAGTAAATCTAATTAGACACAAGGATAGTTGGACCCAATGGGGAACAGAGAAGGCAATCCAGAGATCCGAGGGAATTCATCAAGAGTCCTGCGAACGTTCATTGGACTCTATATTCTAAGGATATGAATACAGTATCCTAAAGATCATCTTGGATTAGACATCAAATGCTGTTAATATTGGGTAATAAGGTTTGGAGGAAACATCCTTTGGCTCAAAATGGAAAGTCAGGGAAGTGGTGTGGGGAAACCAATCCACCAGTAAGTAAGGCCAAATCCGAGGAAGTGGTTAAGTGTAAGTCTAAATAAGTATCTGTTTGGGATAAAATTTCCCAAGAGAGCTTATGAGAGTATTGGCAGGATTAATTGATTGGGTTGGACACTCTCAGACCCGATGCTTTTGCAAAAGTGTGTTGAGTATGGATCTCATTAAATAAGGAGTAGGGTTGGAATTATTGATGAATCAACAATAAATCAACATTGAAGACTACAGAAGACCAAAGTTGTGTTTGCCAGGCGGATGAGCAGAGGTGACATATTTTTTTTCCATTCTTCTAAGTAATGAGATGATCAGGCCTCTTCTGTATGATAAAACTAAGTGATTGTGACGCCTGAGTGCTAAATGGAGACGATTGTTTTCATCTCTGTAGGTGAAGCTAGAGTAGATATTGAAATTCTGGGATGTAGTAGTCTTCCTGTTGAGTCTGATAAGGTGGGTCTACTTTTTGAGCCACACACAGAAGCCAATTTTCAGAGGACAGAGTGCTGTGGCTAGAGGAAGCTGGCTCTGCCATGTATGTCACCTTTGTGAAAGTTGCTTTGACCTCTCTGGGCCTCAGTTTCTTCATCTGTAAAATGAGGACCAAGTGTCTTTCTGTTCTAAATCTACCATCTTATAATTGCCCCTGCCAGAAATGGGATGTTCTTTTTGTTTATATTAGTTTGAAAAGGAACAAATAAAATTCCAAGTTAAGATCTTTGAACTTACTAGAAGATCCCAGATGATCTTAGATTAGAAGATCTGGAACTGAACTCAGAAGCTCTCTATTCCTCCAAAATTTTTTCATTTTATTTTACTTTTCAATTAATAATCATTTATTTTCTGTGCATTTAAATGAAAGAGACAGAGAAAAACAAAATTCTCGTAAGTAATCATAGTCCAAAAAGGATGTCTGATTTTGCTTTTGAATGTGTTCTCTCTTTGTCGGGAAATGAATATCAACTCAGTCATTTTACAGATGAGGACCAGGGAAGGTGAGTTGCTTTACTTAATGTCATATAGGGAATAAGCATCAGAGACAGAATTTGAACCCAGGTCTTATGTGTCTAGAGTCAATGCTGTTTCCATGGTACTATGCTTATAGATGTTCATAGAGCTAGATCCAGCTCGAGTCCAAACCCTTCCTTTATTCGTGAGGAAATTGAGGCCCAGAGAAGCTAACGATTTCCCCAAGGTCACACATCAGAGGTGGCATTTGAACTCAGGTCCTTTGACTCCACAGGTACTACGTTGCCTCTAACTCTATTCTTATAGAGAAGTATAGGTCAGAGGTATGAAACACACAGCCCATGGACTGCATGGAGTCTTCGATACTCCCAGTGTGACCTAAACCAGATTGAAATATAATTGGTCAATATTTAACAAAATAAATAAAAATATAGTACATTATAATAAATAACATTACATTTTAAAACAAGGACTGTCTAGAGCCAGTAGGGATTCTTATATATGGATTAATGGCCCCTATTTCTATTTGAGTTTGACAATATAGGTCAATTATAGTGGTCCAGCCTTGTGAGCCTAATCTGCTGGGGAAAGGTTTTGAACTCTAGGGCTAGTTCACTTATCGTTATAACCATGCTGCCTCTCTATTAAATCCCCAGTGACTCGAAGAGTTCTTTTCCTGAGTACTAAATCAATAAGATGATAACTCAGGTTTTTAGTGGGGGCAAACGAAACCATAACGGAAGAAATCAAGTCTTTCCCATCCTACAGCGATCGAACCAGATACCTTTGTTCCCTTGACTGCATTAGACGTAAACAGAGTCTGTGTCTTTTTTGAACTTCCCTAACTAGAAGGCAACAGGAATGAAAAAGACTTGGTCCTGGGGATTGGCTGGGGCAGAAACTGAGCACAGCTAGACAGGCAGAGTTCTGCTTCTCAAGCTGTGTAAACTTTCTTTGGTTAAATAAATACTCACAGAGATGGAGATATTACATTTCCAGTAAAACATCTTCACATTCACCCAGTTCTTTCTGCCCAGGAAACTTGAGCCAGCCATGTCTGGGACAAATGAACTTCCAATTTCTTTATTACCTTTTGAATAAACAAGCATGCATGAAGAGCCTACTATGTGCCAGTCATTGTATTAAGAGCTGGACATGCACCCTGCCCCCCAGGGAGTTCTGTATTTTCTTTTGGGGGGAGAGGAGAGAAAGATAACAATATGCATGTTGAGAAGTAAATACAAGATTATTTGTACTTGAAGAGTGAGAGGAAATTAAAAAGATGGGTACCAGAATTAGCTTCTCATAGGAGATGGAACCTGAAGTGAGCTCTGAAGAAAGCTAAAAATTATAAGGGGGGAATAGATGATTAGGGAGGGCATTCCAGCCATGCAAAGGCATGGAGTTGGGAGATGTGGAGAAAGGTAGGTGATTGAGTGTAGGTCTCTTTTGGCACCTCTGTTCCATCATGAATTTATTCATTATGTTTTGCTCAGTTCTACATACTTGTATATATTTTTTCAGGCAAAATTTGTAAGCAACTAGGTGGCTCCATAGTGTACAGAGTGCTAGAGTGAGTTCAAATGTGACCGCAGATGCTTCCCGGCTGTGGGGCCCTGGGCAAGTGCCTTTGCCTCATTTGTCTCTGTTTTTCCAACTGTAAAATGGAGAAAATGATAACGCTTGCCTCATGGCATCGTTGTAATAAGGCCCTTAGCCTAGTAGATGACACATAGTAGGTACTTAATAAGTGCCTAAATTTCCTTCTTTCCTGTTTGTTTCAAGGGAGGACTTCTGTAAGCTAACAGCTAGCAACCCATACCAAAAATGAGCATGACTAAAGCATTTTAAATTAACGCAGAAGGAAACAAACCAAAAAAGCAGAAGAGAGAGAGAGAAAGAGAGGGAGAAGGAGGGAGAGGGAGAGGGAGAGAGAAAGAGAGAGAAGGAGAGAGGGAGAGAGAGAGGGGGGAGGGGGAGAGAGAGAGACAGACAGAGAGAGAGAGAAATATTAGCTATTACATTGTTCAACACACAAAGGTCTCCATTTCTTAGACAAACCTCTTGGTTTTTTTCATTTTACATTTGTGTTTATTGACAATTACTGTTGATAATAAAATTAGATTCAAAATAAAAAAAAGACTAGTCAGATCATAATGGAGAAAAAAAGTTGCAGCTAGATGTGGATGAATGATTTAAATGTCAGACTCGGTAGTTTATCCGAGAGGTAGTCAGGTGCTTCTGAGGATGGTCTTTTGGAGCATGAGAGTGACAGTCACTCCTGAAACAGCAGATGTTCTTTTTTGTCGTGGCACCTCTGTACAAATTACAAATTACGAATTTCAGTAGACAAGTTGAAATGGGGACTTTGAGAAATCATTGTCATTCCTCCTTCGAGCCATGACAGTAGAACTGGAGGTAACCATTGAGATCATCTCATCCAGCTTCTTTATTCTACAGATGAGGAAACTGAGGCCCAGAACTGACAAAGCTAGGACTGAAATGGAGCTGTGATAGAGCGCTGGGTCTGAGTCAGAGGAGCTAACTTTGGATCCCAGACCCTATACTCGCTGCCCCTTGGGCTTTGGACAGAGAACTGAACTTCTCTGTCCTCTGCTTTTAATTCATAATAGAGCTGTTTGGTCCGGTGATTTTAAAAGTCCTGTGAGAGATCTAAATTTGATAACCCCAAGTATCCCGTCTGCCGTTGCATGCTGTCCTGCTGCTCCTTGTCTGTCGCCCATGTGGCTGTGTTCAGTCATTTTCAGTTGTGCTGACTCTCGCGACCCCATTTGGGTTTTCTTGGCAAAAATCCTGGAGTGGTTTGTCATTTTACAGATGAGGAACCTGAGGCAAAAAGGGTGAATTGACTTGCCCAGGGTCACACAACTGGGACGTGTGTGAAGCTGCATTTGAACCCAGGTCTTTGGGACTCCAATCCCAGTGTTCTGTGTATTATGTGCACCTAATCGCCACCAACAGTCCATATATGTAATTCTGTTGATAATACATGTAGTTACTGCATAAAATCATAAAATATTGAGTCTTCAAAAGAATGAGACTTATTCGAGGTCAGATATTAAGCACTTACCACACACAAGACAGCAATAGAAGCAGACCCTGCCTTAGAACCGTAGATCAAGAGTTGGAAGGGACCTCAGAGGCCTCTCCTATTTTTGATACAAGGAAACTGAGGCAGGGAAGTTAGATGACTCACCCATGATCACACAGACTGGAAATATCAGAGGTGAGATTTGAGCCCAAGTCTTCTGGTTAGTGTACCACTTTCTACAGAAGCACAAAGCACATACACAGTTAAGAAAATATAAAGCATATACACAGCAGTTTATGGGGATTGGAAGAGATCCCTCATAAGTGAGGAATTAGGAAGGACCACCTGTAAGAAGGTGGTATCGTGAGCTGAGCCCTGAAGGGAGATGAGGATTTTAGGAGGTAGAAGTAAGTAGAGAACCTTCCAATCATTGGGGACAGCCTGAGCAAAGGCATGGAGATGGGTAGAGAAGATATCGTCCAGTTTGCTGAGGACATAGAGGATATGAGGAGGAAAATTATGGGGAAAAAGGAGTCTGCAGCTCTAGCTTGGACCTTCACTTGGATGGGCTTTATAGTCCTACAAATTGTATCTTAGGGGCAATAGAAAGCCAGTGATGCTTCCCAAGCAAGGAAGTTGCATGGTTTATGCCTTTGGAATGTCAATTAGGCAACAAAACAGAAGCCTTCTGATTTACAGGGCCGGCGTCCTTTTGACTGAAACGTCAATTCCTCCATTGCCTATGGATATGGGAATAGATAACAATAGCTCGAAATAGGAATATTGACTTTAATAAACACACGACGATTTGCCCATTATGAGCTGAAATGCAATAGAGATCAGAAATCTACTCCTGGCTCCCTGAATTAGTGTGATTTTGAGGCAGACGCTTCCCCCTTCTAGGACTCAGTTATTTTTTTCTTTGAAATGAGAATGGGAGCCTGGCTAAGAAGAAAAGACCTCTGAGGTCCATTCTAGTACTGACACTCAATGCTTTGAGTTCTAAAATCCTTTGTACTCTGACACTATGTTTCAATGATTTCTGGGTCCACCTAGACTCACATCTCATCCTGTTGGAGAGATTTTTATATCCATTTGGAAATAAGATGACACGTGGAGATAGAACACAGATCGACCTCTTGGAGATGGCTTGTCTGAGAAGCTGAGAGCTGTTCCTGAGCCAACATTTGATTTGTCCCTGGATAGGATGCCACGAGGCTCAGAGAGTAGGACCTGGCTTTGCTGGTGATGAGTTACAGTCAAGTGATGCTCAGTCCTACCTTTGCTTATTTGTATTCCAGTGCCGTAACCTTCCCTGCTCTCATGTGTCTTTGTTCTATTAATCTGCAAAACAGGGCTCGACTTGTGATTAGTCCTCAGAGCTTGTTTCTATTAATCAGGCTGCAAAACAGGTCTACTTGGATGCTTTTGTTGTAAGAGCCTAATGCCCTTTCCTTGGCAGCCTGTGGCACCGAGCTGCTGGCTGTGGCCCCAAGTGGGACCTGCTATGGACACTGGGTTTTTATATGCTGCCTGTGTGGCTGGGAGGGAAATCATTGTTTGAAGAACCCCCAGAAAAGTGCTTTGATGATTTTTACAAAAACTGTGTTGGAAGAAAAGTTTATAGGGAATGGGACGGGGGGCACCTTTTGGGGGATAGTTATATGGAAGATGCAGGATCTCCAGGTATAGAGAGCAAGAAGGTACGTTTCATAGGGTGTAGGTTGGTCTTACTCCTTGCTAATGTATCAGACAGTGCTGACTTTGACATTAGAACTAAAGCTGTACTTAAAATAATGTGTTAAGATGCACATGCTCCCTCCCCACAAAAAAATCCAACAAAATATTCATTATTAATAACTAACCATTGAACTAAGCAATTCTAGATCTCACTAGTCTAGTTTTCCTTTTGAGCATTTATGAGACTACAGAGAATTTTATGAATTAATTCTCTTTTCTTTTCCTTTTCCTTTCCTTCTCTTCCCTTTTCCTCCCTTCCCCTTCCCATTTCTTTTCCTTCCTTCTCTCTTCCCCTTCCCTTCCTTCTCCCCTTCCCTTCTCTCTTTTCCCTTCTCCTCTATCTTTCCCTTCTCCTCTATCTTTCCCTTCTCTCCTTCCTTCTTTCCT
This sequence comes from Potorous gilbertii, assembly GCA_028658325.1. NCBI lineage: Eukaryota > Metazoa > Chordata > Mammalia > Diprotodontia > Potoroidae > Potorous > Potorous gilbertii. The sequence goes on along the minus strand of CM053772.1, from coordinate 251,419,719 downwards.
TCTTCCCTAAATCATCATGAGTGCACGTGCGCGCGCGCACACACACACACACACACACACACACACACACACACCCCAAAGCAAAACAAATAAAAAAAAATAAAAACAAAAAGCCTCTCCCCAGGATAAGGTTAGAGAAAACCCTGTACTCTGGTTTTCTTATCTTCATTATCAAGGGACAAGGACAGACCTCCCCTGTGGAGATGCTGTATAGGTTAACTGAATGATGACTACAAATTGCTTTGTAAAATGCTCATTATCACCACTGGAAGAAAAGGACTCTTCAGTCTCTAATGTATGAGAGAACGCATCATGGGAAAATTATGTCACGACACAACTTTTCCTCATAACTGTGACTCTCAAAGAGGATTATGTTCCACTGGAACAGAACCTTTGGTTCCAACCAAACGTCACATTCCCTCCTTGGGAAATCACCACAGAAAAAAGTTAAATGTAAACAAGGAGCAAACTGTCAGAGCCCCAAATTCAATTTGTCATCAGTGATAAATTTAGTTGTGTAAAATACTTTAACTCATTCTTCAGCATGATTTATTGGTTTTGATGGTTAGCAGGAGTATATTACAGCTTACACAGAATTTAGTGAATAGAATTTCTGCCTAGATTTCTGGAGATCTTAGAGTTAGCCGACCTCATTGACCAGAGAGTCCAACCAGTTCCTGATCAAGGATCCCCTCTACATCACCCTTCATGAGTGTATATGTAATCTTTGTATTAAGACCCTTCCCATCCCACAGTGAGAGGAAGCCTCAAGGCTTCAAGGCTACATCTCAAGGCAGCTCAGGACATCTTGGACTAACTCAAAAGTATCAGACTTTGCTGACCTCAAATCTAGCTTTGGGTCTTTGCAATCTCTATCCATCGCTTCTACTTCTGCCTCTGGGAGCAATTTTAAGAATCCTTCAGATAAAACAAAAATCCCAGGAAATAGACACTAGTTCGAAGCAAAGATTAAGTTCTGAGTGGACAAGGCAGATACCAGGGTGACTTTTTAAAAATAATAATGGCCACTAGATCTCCTGGTTCTTGATAATTGTTAAAAAGTCAGGAAGGAAAGAAGGAAGGAAGGAAAGGGAGGGAGGAAGAAGGGGAAAGAGAAAGAAAGAAGAAAAGGAAGGGAGGAAGGAAAGAGACAAAGAAAGAAGGGAGGGAGGAAAAGGGAGGAATAATTTCCATCACATAGTGCTGTACTTATTTTCATTCTCACTTGAAAGCTGAGCATTTTGGGGTCCTGCCTGGCATCAGGACCAATCAGTCCCTCTGGAGGTTATTTATCCCTTAGGCTTTGTTTCTCTTTTCCTCCTCTCTCCTTTGTGTGTGCAGAAGGCCTAAGCTGGTTTCCCAGCTCCTGTAGCTTCTGGTACTGTTCTTGCATGTGTAATGACTGCTGTGCCGCTGATTTGCTGGCCTTTATGCCTCTTTCACCCCCAACACTAGCAGCTTCATTAGATGTTGTTTGGTCCTGCTTGATCTTTCCAGCCTCCAGTTCACTCAAATACCTCCCCACCAATTGAAACAATCCAGACCTGATTTTCCTGGTTCATATCTTATCAGAATCTGCTACTGACCCAGGCGCAGTTCCCCCTCTCCTGTTCCCCCCATCCCAGGTCTGTCTTTAGCATCAGCTGCCCCAGCGTCTCCCACTGTCGTCTGCTTCGACTCCCTCTGGGCCTGAGTGGTACAGTCTGTGTTCTGGAGCAGTGTTTAGCATGTTTCTCTGTTGACATAGAGCTTAAAATGGATTATCACTCCTGTGACTGTGGGAGAAATAGTTACCCTCCTAGAAGGCTGTCCTTTCCAGACTTCAGAAAATACATCGAATTCATTATTAATGATCATAAATAAGAAAAAAATGAAAAGGCATTCGTAAAGACGTTTACTGTTTCGACTCTCATCCCTGACCTGTCTTCTTGGGAATGCACTCACCCTAAGAATAAACAGTTTAGCAAGCAGGTGGTAGAGAGTTTTCTGCTTGTTGTGCTTGCTAAGGATCCTGGAGAGAACCATCCTTCCCTTCCACTTAGTGCCCCTATGTGATTTTTCAGCCTTTCATGCTAGACTTCCAGTTTTCCAGCAGGATTAATTCAGTGAGGCAATCAATAAGCTTTTCTCAGATACCCTCTCTGCGTGGGATACAGGGCAAGGTAACATTGGGGATGCAAATGCCAAATCTGGAACAATCTCTGCTTTCAAGAATCTTGGGAATTCTCTTTTCTCCTGATTCTCAAAGAAACAGCCCTATTTCTATAGATTATTTTACTTAACTGTTTACATATCTCTCAGTAGACTATAAGCCCCCTGAAGGCAAGGACTTTTTTTCCCATTCTGTCTTTGTATCCCCTGGATCTAGAACAGTAGACACTAAATAAATACTGATTGATGGATTAATTATTGGATTGGCACAGAGCAGAAACTCAATATTACTTTCATATGTAATGGCTAAACAGAAAGGAAATCTGAGTTGTTGGGTTTTTTTAGTCTCCTCCATCAGGCCAATTTTCTGATGATCCTGGTTTGAAAAGGCTGAACATCTTCCTTCTTTTTTGGAGAAGTATAAAATTGGTGATGCAAAAGGTCTCTGCCTGCATCATTTTTTCCACCCTGTTGGCCAATATGGTCTTGATCCCCTCTGGTGTTATTCCCCAGTGTTTATGGGAGCGGGAAGGCTTTTTTGTCTTCTTCCCTCTGGGAAAATGGCCCACTCTCTTTACTCCTCAGCCGTGGGTTATAGCCTCTGGGCTGGCACCTCTTCCAGCTCCATTTGTCAGCTTCATCTTGTACTGCTTGGTACTCATCAAAGGACATGGACCCTTATTTGTCCTTTCTCAATTAGCTTGCCAGAACAAACAGAGGGGAAAGAAATCCATGTATACATGTCTTTTTCTGTGTTGAAATAAGCAGCAGGACACCATGGCTCCTCAATCTTTTCTCTCTCTCTCTCTCTCTCTCTCTCTCTCTCTCTCTCTCTCTCTCTCTCTCTCCTCTTTTTTGGTTTAGTTTCTCAGTATATCTGATTTTGTGGGGAGGAGGGTGGGGTGAGTGGTGCAAACTAGTGATTTCCTCATTATTGGGAATTCCCAGTGGAAACTCCCTTCACCAATGAACATCTGTAACTCATAACTTATATATGCCTATAGAGTTGTCTGGATCACTGTCTGAGGTCACAGTCAGTATGTGGCAGAGGTCAGACTTGAGTCCTTGTCTTCTCAGCTCACAAGAGTGACCCACCAAACACCGGAGCTCGCTATCTGATTTTATGTGGTTCACAAATGACTATAATTAATTCCACAAATAACTTTTCCTCTCCTATGATTTAAGTCCCTTAACATTATTTTGTTTATTGTGATGTCATCACTTTCTTAAAGAGTCTTGGATGCTATTTTCTTTTATTATTATTAATTTATTTGTTTTCAGTTTTCTACAATCACTTCCATAGGTCTTAGATTTTCTCCCCTTCCCTCCCTGAGATGCCATGCCATCTTATGTAGGTTCTACTCATACATTCTTATTAAACACATTTTCACATTTGTCATGTTGCACAGAGGAATTAAAAGGGATGGGAAAAACCATGAGAAAAACCCAAATAAAACAAAACATAACACAAGAGAAAATATTCTGCTTCATACTGCGTTCCAATTCCATAGTTCTTTTTCTGGATGTGGATGGCATTTTACCTCAAGAGCCCTTTGGTAATGTTTTAGGTTCTTGCATTGCTGTGAAGGGCAAAGTCTACCAGAAAAATTCCTCACACACTGTGGTTGTTACTGTGTATAGTGTTTTCCTGGTTCTGCTCTTTTCACTCAGCATCAGTTCATATAAGTCCTTCCAGCCTTCTCTGAAGCCTTCTTGTTCATCATTTCTTATAGCACAATAGTATTCCATCACATTCATATACCACATGGGACACTATTTTCTTGGTAAGTCATCTTGCATTCCCTGTTGCCCGAGAGAGAAAAAAAGAGAAGTAAAGAAACCAAAATCTCCTCAAAGATGAAAGCAATAGTAGAAGTAAAAACAGCTAACATTTATGGATGTTATTTGACATGATCTTCATAAATTCCCAGCGTAGTATGATATTACCCCATTTCACAGATGAGAAAACTGAGTCTTATGCAGGCTGCCACACAGTAATCAGTCATTTAAATACCTACTATGTGCTATGCACTCAGAATACAATCCAAAGAAAGACTCATCAGAAGTGTTGGGTGATCCCAAGTGTCTCCTGACTACACCTCAGATACTTTTCTTACTGGGTGCCAGATATATACCTAATAGATTAATTAGAACTATGTTTTCAAGTCTAGCTTGTCACAAGAGGATAATATTTATTCAATCAACAGACATTCATTAAGCACATTTGTTGCAGACTCAGTGAAGCTTGTAATCTATCAGGAACAGATGTCTGATGCTTTGCAATAACTATTATGTAGAATAGAATAGGATGAAAACATTACAAAACCTAGGGCAGCTAGGTGGCATAGTGGATAGGGAACCCCACTTGGAGTCAGGAAGACTCCTCTTCATGAGTGCAGATCTGGCCTCAGACACTAACTGTGTGACCCTGGACAGGTCACTTAACCCTGTTTGCCTCAGTTTCCTCATCTGTAAAATGAACTGGTAAAGGAATTGGCAAACCACTCCAGTATCTTTGCCAAGAAAACCCATAGGCAGTATTGGCATGCAATGTATCATCCATAGAGTCACAAAGAGTCGGGTATGACTTTCTTAGAGAAGTAGCATGACAGAGTATGGTTAGAACAGGAACTTTGGAGTCAGGAGGGGCCAAGTTCACAATGCCTACCTCTGCCAGATCTTTGTTATGGGACCATGGATAAGTCAGTCTCTGAGTAAACAAGGAAATTTTCTAAGATTATGAGTTATAGAGGAATTCCCAGTATACCTTGGTGCAGGGAGTTTCCACACTGGAAACTCCCTACATTGATGAAATGATTGGGAGATGTATTACTCCCTACCCCCTACCATGCAAATGTGCACCTATTTACTGTCTTTGGATCATTTCACATGCAATTCAGGGCTTCCTTATTTAGAAATAGAGTGTGTTTTTGAAGGTTCATGGATCACAGTTTGAGAGCAAGAAGGGATCTCAGAGGCCATCTAATCCAACCCTTTCATTTTATAAACAAGGAGACGAATCCAGAGAGTTTGTGACTTGTCTAGGATCACACACTAAGTGAGTGATAGAAACTAGATAAAAAAACCTAGGTCCTGGGGCTCCAAAACTGGAGTCTCGAGGACTTTAATAAAAAAAAATTCATAGAAAAAAATACTATCAGGCTATTAACTAGAAGATAAGCATGGTGGGTAAAGGAATAATCCCAGGTAACCTGAGGGAGATCTTGTTAGGTTCTACTCTCTCCTTTCAGACCCTCATTTCTGGTAATATTCTTCACATTTTACTGCACTTTAAATCAGATTCTATGAGCCCATTCTGGGAAGGGAAGTGATAGGGAAAATGTCTTCCCTTCATTAAGGGAAAAGATGTCATTTCTAAAAGTGCTTGTAAAGTCTATCTTGTTTCTCCTGGGCATCCTTTAGAAAGAATTAAACCAAGTTCCCAAGAGTCACAGGCAACGGATGCTACTTTGTAACCAAGATTAAATTGGCTAGAATTGGGGCAGAGGAACTGGGAAGAAAGTTAGGTGAACTTCGCATATATTTTTTAAGAGTGCCTGGAAGCCTAATGGACTTGATTATAGAGAAGAGAGAAAGCCAAAGAGGCATTTTCTCCCTTTGTGGTTTGGGGACTTTATTTAAAAGGCTGAAAAAATATACAAGTTGGCAGATTTTTAATAAGCCTTCAGTTGGACCATAATCTTACAGTTTTTTCAGAGACTCAAAAGAAATACGTTGTTACTATTTGTTGTTGTTTGGATTTTTTGAGATAGCTAGGTGACACAATGGATAGATATTTTTGGACCTGGAGTCAGGGAAATTTGAGTTCAAATCCTGCCTCAGATTCTAAACAACTGTGTGATCCTGGGCAAGTCACTTAACCTCTCTCAGACTCAGTTTCCTTATGTGTACTCTTAAGGATGATAGCAGTAACTATTTTACAGGGTTGTTTTGAGAACCAAGTGAGTATCACATGTAAAGTACTTTGCAAAACTTAAACTAGTTATTAATATTATTAAGCTGGTCTTGTCATGTCACCAGCTTCTTGTAATAAATTTCCCTCTACCAAGATAGATAAGCCTAGTTTTCTAGAAGAAATCAGTTAGTTATCAAAACTTCTCTAGTCTTCGTTTCCTGGGGCACTGAGATTTCCAGAATGTGTAGAGGCAGGATTTGAGCCCAAGTCTTTCACATTTCATAACCAGCTCTCAGACTTCCTGCTTAATGCCATTAATTTCTATATTTGTTACCACATCAGACTTTAAAAATATATCTGATAGTTAAATATTTATTTCATTCCTGACCTATGATTTCATTGGTTTAAGCCTCAGGGGTGGGGAACCTGTGTTCACAAGGATACATGTTACCCTCTAGGTCCTCAAGTGCATCCTTTGACTGAATCCCCTTAATGTAAGGATTTGTTCTGGAAAACTTGGACTCAGTCAAAAGGCTGCACCCAAGGACCTCAAAGTTACAGGTTCCCCACCCCTGCTAGGGAATACATAGTTTAGCAGTCTCTACAGATCACAGGTCCGTGTCATAGCGTCTTTGATAGTTTTCTGGAGGCACTAAGAGGTAAGTGTTTTACCCCCCATCATTCAGCTAGTAGGTGTGGGACATGAAGTTCAACTTCACATATTGAACTCAAGGTCTTCCAGACACCAAGGACAGCCCATTAGCAAAAATGCAACATTGCTCGTCAGTGATATGATTGTTTATAAATATCGTTTGGAAACTGAACTGACAAGTCTTTCCTCCATTCTCAGAATCCTTCATTTTCTCCAATTTAGCTCAAATATTACTGGCATGAGGTCTTTTCTGATCATATCACCTACTGGTACCTCTCCCCTAAATTTCTTTAGGTTCATTTTGAATGTGAAATTTGCATTTGTTTTCCTATAAAATATTTATAGTTATATTTTTCACACTTTCTCTCCGTGGTAGAATTTATTCCTCCTGAGGGCTGGGACCATTCATTTGTTTCCTTGTATTGTATCACCTAGGATGGTACTTGCCATGTAGTAGTAATTTAATAAATGCTACTTACTTGAGTGTTACTAGTTTTCATCTAGAGATTCTGGTTTAAAGGAATGATTGAGTCTGTAGTTTGTAAACTCATCTTCAATAGAGCATAAGCACCTTTAGGGCAGGAGTCTTTTTTTTTTCACTCTTTTTTATTTGTATCCCTAACATAATACCTGGTATACATCAAGCACTTAATAAATGTTTGTTAAATGAATGCTTGTTGGAGTGAAGGCTATGTGCTTTCAAAATGAGTGGAGAAGGGAGGAAGTAACTAACATATATACAGACAGACAAAAAACATCCCTTTTAGGAAAACCTGTGGGAAGGAACAGATGAACATATACACACAAACTGTATAGCCTGTGGGGGAAGGGAGTATAAGGAATCCCCCTCCCCCCTTTCTTCTTCCATCCAAAGCTGTTAAAATGTAGGACTTGCTCGTCTACTTAACTATCAATCACTGTCGAGACCTTTGCCAGTCTGTCTGTTGGGGCATTGTACTCCTATTTTTATCTGTTCCTTCCTGTACACCAGACATTCAAAATAGCCCCAGCAGAGGTCAGAAATATCTTAATGGACTTGGTTCCCAGAGATATCAGTAACCAGAGGAAGAGTTTTGTTGAAATTTCTTCCTGAGCTGATTAAGGAGGTGAACTGGGGGCAAGGTGAAGAAAGATGGGAGACTGTGACCCCCAGAGTGCCAGGGTAGCATGGAACAGGCATGGGAGGGGTGTATATTTGTGTGTGTCCGTGTGTACATATATGTGCCCTGGTGCACCTGTCTTGAGGATGGTACAGTGGTGCGTGTCTCCCTGGAAAACCTGCCATGTGCTAGAGTAGAATGACTTCCCGTTTGCAGGTTAATGCTCGTGAATGACATTGTGTAATTGTTTATGGCAGCCAGGCCTCTCCGTGCTGTAACCATGTTTTTCATAAACAAACTTCCTGGAGAGATCCCGTTACTCTTGCACATGCATGTAGACAAAGTCCCTAAACCTTTTCAGAAATCTCTTTTGTGCTTCTTGCATGCATTTTCCTCCTGTTTCCCTTGCTGTATCTCTGGAGGCACCAAAACTGGTCATTGCAATCAGTTTGAATTGAGTGATTTTCATTCCCACCGTTGGGGTCACTGTGTGCCATGTTCTTTTGGCTCTGTTTTCTTCATCCCGAAGAAGTTCAGAGGCCAACAGGACTATAGACTCTGAGCTGGAAGGAACTTCAGGTGACATATAGTCCAGTCCCTTCACTTCTCAGATGAGGAAATTGAGACCCAGAACGACCTTAAGTGACTTATCCAAAGTCACATGCATTAATGTCAGATTTGGAATTTGAACTTAGATTTTCTGCCTCCAAATCCATGGACTTCCTTGTATGCCTTGTCTCTGGCACTGGGATACTGTTACATTATATATGTAGGCAATGTTGATTCTGGCATTCCCAATCAGTTGGTACCCACTTTGGATCCATATTTTTATTCATATCACAAAGACCTCTGCCCCCAAATTTTATTATATATTGGACTTTTACTTTTGTCCCTTGACCACCTCAGGCTAAATATACCTACCGGTGGAACTTCTGCGTCAAAAGGTACAGAAATGTCATCATCTAGCATCTTTCCACATTGTTTTGCAGACTGGTTAGACCAACAAACACTTCCAAATGGTTTTAGTTTGCCTTTCTTCCCACAGTCACACCAGCAGTAACTATTTCCAGGTTTTGTCATCTTTGCCAAATTGCCGGGTGTGTGGAAGAAGGTCAGGGTTATTTGAATTTGAATTGTTCTTGTAAGTGATTTGGAACATTCTTGTATTTGATTGGAACGTGCATAAAGAGTTTTAAAAGAAGTTCAAACTTCTCCATACTTTTGGCCACCTGGGTCACAAAATGAATCTAGCGAAGCTCTTTTGTATGAATTTAAAATGCTACAATATCTTAATGTGAAATTGATTCTGGAGAAACAAAGGCGTTCTGGAGAGACAGTCTAATTCCAGCTCCTTCCAGATCTAAGTCAGGAAAAAAGATCATGAACAAAATAACCAGGACTTTTATTTTAATTGAAGGAAATTATCTTTGGGGTAACAAAGAGGCTAATCTTTTTCTTTTTTACCTCCTTTAAAAAGAGCAAGTGTTTTTCTAACATGCTTTTGTTAACTCATGTGCCAATTCATTTTTATTACTTGCAGCGAATTTATACTACATGTAAGTGCTCTGCATACTTATAGTTCTTTTCTGCTCAAGTTTAAATTTTCAGGCTATAATCTAGTTTTATAGTTGTTTTGTTTTAAGGGCACTGGGACTCATGAATTTTGCTTCCTTCCTGGATGAGTCAAACAAGTATATAAATAGATTGGTAGGATGAATGAGACTTTTCTCCATCTCTTCTAGCTCACCTGCTTTGCCTATTGGGGCTACATAGGGGATTAAAGATAACAGTACCTGTAGAGCCTCCCTCTTGGGGTGTTTGTCAGCACCAAATGAAGTTGTGCATGTGTGTGTGTTTATGTGTATATGTTATTGTTGTGCAGTCGTTTCAGTCTTGTATAACTTTTCATGACCCTATTTGGGGTTTTCTTGGCAAAGATACTGGAATGGTTTGCTGTTTCCTTCTCTGGCTCATTTTACAGGTGGGGAAACTGAGGCAAACAGGGTTAAGTGACTTATCCAGGATCATACAGCTAGTAAGTGTCTGAGGATGTATTTGAACTCAGGAAGAGGAGTCTTCCTGACTCCAGGGCCAGAGCTATGTCCATTGTGCCACTTATTTGCATATATGTATATGTATGTACATGCACATACATACACACATACATACATGTATATGTATACACACAAATATTAAGAACTGGAAAAATGGAAAGGCAGCATGAGTGAGGTCCAATAGATTAAGCAGTGTCTTTGAAGTTCAGGAAGACCTGGAATCAAATCCTTCCTTTACCCCTTATCATTTTTGTGACCCTGAGTGAGTCACTTTGCAGTTCTGGGCCTCATCTGCAAACAGAGGGGATCAGACAAAAGCCTTTTCCAATTCTCCATCAATACCCACAGGATCATAATTCCGTTAGGCTTTGGAGAGAAGGCTCCTGGATTCAGTCCTGTTTCTGCTCTCTGGCTGCGTAAGAATCTTAGGAAATTCTCCTTGTCTTTCTGGGACTTGGTTTTCTAATCTATAAAAGGGGCAGGTTAAAATAAATGATCCCTAAGTTTTCTTCCACTTTGACATTCTTTTATGTATAAATCTCACGTGTCCCATGTAATATTCATGATGCATTCGTTTTATTTTGTACTTCCCTTCTGGCGAGGTGTTTTGGGGGTTTTTCCTGTCCCAGGAGGCAGAGCACATGGAAGAACCCTAGGATCAGTGTGGTCTCTTTGTAGTAGAATCCTCCAAAGACACAGCCAGTGTCAATCTCTTGTTGCAACATATATTATTCATAGGATCATAGCCTTTGAGCTAGAAGGGACCTCAGGCAGAGGCCGTCTGATCCAAGTTCCTCAATTTAGAGACACAGAAACTAAGTCTTAGAAATATCAAGGAAATTAGCCAGAGTCACACAGGTGAGTGCGGAAGGGCAGATTCAATCTGGACCCTTGGACTCCAGAGTCTGTTCTTTTTTATTATAGCATGTCACCTCACTTATTTTTCACTGACTATCTCAGCTTTACTGCATCAGAAAGATTATAGGATCACATTGAATCCAGCTCTTTCTTTTTACAGATGGGGAAAGTGAGGCCTAATGACACTAAGTGACTTGACCAAAGTCACACAGGTGATAAGTGGCAGGGACAGGATTTGAGCCTGGGTTCTCTGATTCCACATCTAGGCTGCCCCATAATAGAACATTAGAACCGTAGGTTAAGAGGAACTCCAGAGGTCAACTCCAGCACATGGACACCTCAGCAGAAATTCTCTGGACCACCTCTCCAATAAGTGATTGCCCAATCTTGTTGTGAAGACCTCAAGTACAGGGGAAATTACTCCTTCCCATGGCAGCCCATGGGACAACTTCAAGTGTGAGAAAGTTTTTCTGATGAGTCAGTAGGGTTAAACATCATGGGAAACTGTGTCTGGCAGTTCTGTTCCAATCTGTATAATTTCCACAGAATGAACTTTAAGAAAATCGCTTACTTCCAGCCTTGGAATAAAGTATGTAAAGCACAAGAGGCAGCTAGGTGACTCAGGGGATAGATAGAGCACTGGGTCTGGAGTCAGAAGGTCTGAGTTCAAATGTGACTTCAGACACTTACTAACTTTATGACCCCAGGCAAGTCACTTAACCTGTTTGCCTTTATCCACTGGTGAAGGAAAAGGCAAACCACTCCAGTATCTTTGCTAAGAAAACCCGTTGGATAGTTTTGGTATGCTATGGTCATAAAGAATTGGACATGAATGAAAAAACATCTGCATGGAAAGCCTTCACTTAGAAAGTGGCATGTTATGTATTGCAGTGAGAACAGAGAAAATTATTCCAGAGATTAAAATTGTTGGGACGATCTTTATCCCAGATCTCTGAAGGACAGAGAAACAGTTTTTTTCTTCATCAAAGGAAGTTGGGTTTAACCACTCTATTGAGGAAGATCTGGGTTCTGTTTCCACCACACATACATATTGGCTGACATCATATAATTTCTCAGTGTTCTAAGGAGCAATCTAAAATTATAAATCGCAGAAAAGGTGTTGTTCAGTTGTGTGCAACTCTTTTTGATCCCATGGACCACAGCCTGCCAAGCCTTCTGGCCTACACTATCTCCAAAGTCTATCCAAGCTTATATTCATTACTTCCATGACACTATTTATCCATTTCATCCTCTGCTGTCCCTGTCTCCTTTAACCTTCAATCCATCCCAACATCAGGGTCTTTTCCAAGAAGTTCTGTCTTCTCATTATGTGGCTAAATTATATCTGTATTGGTAGGAGGGGTTTCCTCATGCAGGATTTCCTTTTATCATTAAAATCTTAGGACTAGACCCTATTCTCCCTCTGTTAGTTGGGTCATCAGTGAACATTCTCCTTTTAAAAAAAATAGCTTTAAATAATCACATTCCATCCTATCCTTTGGGCACCCTGTGCCAAACAACTATCTCTCTATTCCATAATAACATTGATATTCTCTGTGTTTACCTTCATGAGATTAACATTATACAGATAGCCACAATGAGAGCCTCGTTTTAATTTAACATATGTAGAGGCTCAGACTGTTCCATTTCTGCAACACAAAGGGAACGCTAACCTGCACATCGGTAAATGGCAGCTAATGGATGTGACCTCACTGACTTCTACCAGAATCACTTAGGTCAAATCTCCCTTTTTCCTGCTTTTTCAAACAATATCAGGATGCCAATGTGCCACTATTGGCTTTATGAGAGTCAACGCTTGCCTAAAAGTCTGTATGATTCTAGATTGAGAGTTGGAAGAGACCTTGGAGATTACCAAGCCCAACTCCTTTATTTTACATATGAAAAAACTGGGATCCAGAAAAGTTAAGGGCATGCCCAATGTACACGTAGAAAATGCAAGGTCCATAATTCAAGCTCCTTTCATTCCAAATTCAACTGAAGCCTCTCCTTGCCTCCCCCCAATATGCTTTTAGGTGAAACAGTGCTATGGGACTCATAGACTCATAACTCTATAGTTAGAATGGATCTCATTAGCAAACCCCCCCATTTTAGAGTTGAAGCTGAAACCTAAGGAGGTCGCACTGATAACAGTTGTCAGAGGCATCATTTGAACCCAGGACCTCTGGCTTCAGAGGCAGTTCCCTACTGTATCAAATTGCTTTTATGAAACAATAGTATTCACAATAGTTACACTTAGAATACCTGTAAAGATTTTCAATTGTAGAATTCAACCCCCAAAGACAAAAGACAAAATTACTCAGGAAAAGGAAGTTAAGTAGGGAATGTGTGAAAGAATAAAAGGGGTTTTTTTTTTTTGAAAGACAAATTCAGAAAATAACATAAAATTGAGCATGGAAAGATGACTGAAAAAAACCTGGCTCTTCTTGATCGAAATATGAATCAGGTAGGAAAAGTCTGAAGCAACACTGGCACCTGTTTGTTTAAGTATAGCCCAACCCTTTGCACATCAGGACCAAAATGGATGATGATGCTCTGGGAGGAGGTCACTTTCTAATGAGATTGTCCAAGTAAGTAGCCAAAAGAACCAATAGCTGACTGGATAGCCCAGTCAAGAATCCAAACCTTGGTCCTCACCCTTTGGGTACTTTAAATTGTGTCTTTGTCTTTCTGGAGGAGGAGTGAGCCGCCATCTCTCTTCGGTCTTCTCAAAACAACGGGCCACTTCTGGGCAGCACTAATTAACCAATGTAACCCAATATCTTCCGCCCATTTCCCCCAAAGAAGCAAGTACCAGTCATCTGCCTAATCACATCACACTTCAGAATAGGACACGGGACAAGAAAGGACATGATTTCTGACCTCCCAGATGTTGGTTTGCTAACCCTGGGCACACCATGGAAGACCCTAAAAACCAGAGAGCTTTTATATTCAACTTTGTGGGTTTCAGAGCTGCTGGATTGAATATTTTATGAACTTCTTGTGGAGGGCTTTTGCTCATAATGTGATCTAAAAGCACTGCAGTGGCTCCCTCCTTGAGAAAGCATTTGCACATTTCCTGTAGCAGAAAAAACCCTCAAGAGACAAGGCCTCCAAGGCTCCTTTCTAGGGGAGTAGAGCAAAAAGCCCTGTACTGAGAGTCATAGAGACTCGGGTGAAATCCTGTCTCTAGCTGTCATTTGTTTCTGGGAAAGTAACTGAAAACTACCTAAACCTATGTCTTCATCTGTGAAATGGGTATAATAATGAACACACCTGTACATGTACATGTATATATATATATATATACATATAAATATATACATATAGATAATACTTACACAACTTTCCTCATAAAGGGTGCTTTGAGAAAAAAATACCTTAGAAACCTTAAAGTACAACATAAAAGTGAGTCATGATTATTTTGCCTGTCAGAATGTTTGGGAATTTTTTCATTAAGTTATAATTATCATTGAACGGCATCGGTTTCAGGCCCCATATCCCTTGGTTCATAGATCTGTGAAAGATATGAATTCATGAGCTGGAGAACATCTGAGACAAGCAGGCAGAGTAGAGAAAGACTCAAGGCTCTTGCCCTGGTTTCCATGTATTGAGAGAGAGAGAGAGGGAGAGAGAGACAGAGAGAGAGAGACAGAGAGAAGGAGAGAGAGAGAGAGACAGAGAAAGAGAGGAGGGAGAGAGAGAGGAAGAGAGAGAGAAGGAGGGAGAGATAGAGGAAGAGAGAGGCAGAGAGAGAGAGAAGGAGGGGGAGAGAGACAGAGAGACAGAAGGAGGGAGAGAGAGACAGAGAAGGAGGGAGAGAGAGACAGAGAAAGCGAGAGAAGTAGGGAGAGAGAGAGACAGAGAAGGAGGGAGGGAGAGAGAGAGAGAGAAAGGAAGAGAGAGATTTCAAAACAATTGATGTTCTTTGTAATCCTATGTATTTAAATTGATGCCTCTAAAAGTAGTTTTCTGAGAAAGGGTCCACAGCCTTTACTGGCCAGAGGGATCCAAGACACTTGCAAAAATGCTAAAAACCTCTTCTATGTGGGCATCAGTTGAAGACTCAATAGGAAAATGATAGTAGCTGTCAATGGAAGATTCTTTTTTTTCTCGGTCCTAAAAGACAAAACTGGAAGTAAGTGGAATCTGAAATGAGTCCAATTTAATTTAATATCAAGAACAAAACTTCCTACCTATTAGCTTTGTCTCAAAGTGGACCGGATTGCATCAAGAGGTTGTAAATTGACCCTTACTAGAGCTCTTCAAGCAAAGACCGAATGATCACTTAGCAGGAATATTGTATTGGGTAAAGGTTGGACAAGATGCTCTCTAAAACCCCTTCCAGCCTGAGATGATGTGTTACTCCGAACGAATGGGCAACTGAATTTACTAAGGAATGGAGTAATTCATACATAGTGATTGTAGAGTGGGAGAAAGAGCAGGATGAGGAGTTGGAGTTTGTGTGTAATTTTCTCTTTGAGACATAAGCAACAAAGCATTTTTGTATATATTTGAATTTTTTTCATGCATGACTCCCAGTGCAAAGGGGTCTCATTGAACATTGTCAGTTTTCACAATCTAGTCTTGTCACGTAGGAGGTGGAGAAGATTTGATTGAATGAGGACTGACCCCTGGAATTAGCTTCTTGTAACTATTGGTTTGTTTTCCTTCTCTTCAAAGTAAAACACAATTAAAATTCATTTCACAGAACCTTTGAATTGAAAGAAACTGTAGACATGTTCTTACATAACCTGTACCTGAATAAGCAATCTCTTTATAGCAATCCTGACTAATGGTCATCCAACTTTTGCTTAAAGACATCAAGTGTGCAAGAACCCAAAACTTCCTGGCACATTCCATTCCACCTTGGGATAGTTCTAAGTGAATTAGGACATCATTTCCTTATAGTGATCCTAAATTTGTCTCTTTGCAACTTCTACTCACTGACTGAGTTTTCATTGGGTATTTATTTTTATCTTCTTATCATTATTGTCTATTATTCTATGATAGCCTTTTGCCTTTGATGTATCACTTCATTCATAAAATCATAGCATTTCTAACAAACCAGTGAACTTCAGAGCCAGCAGGGCATTAAGAATTAATTCATCTAACATTCTCCTGAGTCCTAGAGGTTAGGTGACTGACTTCTTCAAAGGAGCATAACTGCTTAGTGGAATAACTGGCACTTAGTTTTGGTTATCCTGCCTCCTTAATGTATAGCACTTCTAGTAGTCTACTCTCATCTCATCCATTCCATTTCAAAGATGTGATTTCTTTTCTTCTTATGAAAGGCAGGTTGATAAAGTGGAGAGAGATCTGTCTTTGGGATCAAGAAGACCTTGGTTTCCACCCTTACCTCTGACAGATATTGGCTATTTGACCCATGAGCAAGTCACTTAATATTCTAGGCACCTCCCTGCGAATTTAAGTTGTAAGTGCCTACCTACAGTGGTAAAGGGTATTTCTCATGGGGGAATATTCTGTATCACTGAAACCACCTCATTTCTTATATTGCTTCATGATCTGATGTGCTTTAGAGAATTTATATCTCCTGATCTCTAGAAGTTTTAGAAAGTGGGCTCTGATTCCAACTGGTACATTTATGCCATCTTCACTCAAGGCACACAGGGACTGAAGAGACTCAGATGGAAATTAAAAGTGAGTTAGAGCCTGTGTGGAAACCAAATCCTTTTTCTGCCTCTGTAGGCCAAAAATATCTGTCCCTGTAACCTTTTCTGAGTAGTAATGCCATGGCACAGGTTTAAAGATTTATCACTTACTTATTTTTTAAAAGATTTATTTTAATATCTTCTGAATATTTCTTAGAATTTTGCTTTCTTAAGTTTTGAGGGTTAGGTGCTTTGTACATTTAATTGAGAATGCTTCCTTCTCCACCCTGAAATTCTAACTCTTCAGGTGTTTGGACCTCAGTTTATATTTCAGGAAAGAACAAACCAAACAAACAAAAACCAAAAAGGAAAGTTACTGGAAATCAACAAAGAAAATCCCAGTCACGAGTACTGGAAAGAGCATTGGATTTGAGTCTGGCCTCAAATTCCAGTTAAACTGATGATAACCTTTGTGACTTGGGATGAGTTGCCTCCATTCTTTGGACCCTGGTTTTCTCATATTTAAAATGAAGGGTTTGGAATAGTCAATTTCTAAGATACTTACCATCCTAGCTTAAAACTGCTGATCCTTTGGATTACCTGGCAAAGTGCTGCTCTTTCTTGGTTTGGAACTTAACTACCTCATAGACTATCCTCTAGAGAATAAATGTCCTATCAGCCTTGATTTGGGCTGGGGGCCGGGAGCAGGGTGGGGGGGTGTTGGACAGGGTAGGTAAAGATTTAATTCCTGCCCATTTCTTTGAATCCTTTTTGAAGTTTCTCACTGGTTCATAAGCACACATTTTCTTCTTAAATAGTTTTATTGATTCTTTTTGTTTTTTTAAAAATAGTTAATTCTCCCTAATCCTTTCCATAAGTGAATTATTCCTTCTCTTCCTGCCTAGACCCCTCCCCAAATATAAAGCCAACCTAATGACAGTGGTGACAGTGTAAACTGAATTACACATACATAGTCAACACCTCTCTACTAAAAATATACCCCTCTCACACATATACCCCAAGTCAGTTCACCAAGACTGAAATGATTGATTATGATGAATCACAGTTTAACTGCTTTTTAGATTGTCTTTTCTATTATTGCAGCAATTGTGTAGGGACAGATGATTACAGATCAGAGTAGAGTGAGAAGGGCATGGGATTTGGGGTGAGAGGACCTGAGTTTGAATCTCAGCTTTGCCACCTACTGTCTAGGTGACCTTGGGAAAGTCCTTTTTCCTGTCTCAATCTCAGGTTATTATCTATAAAAAGAAGGGTTTGGAATTTATTACCTCCAAGATCCTGTCTACCTCTAAATCCTGAAGCCTGGTCGTGGTTCCCTGGCGTTTTCATTGTCATTTCTTGTGGCGCAATAATATTCCGTGATAGTATCAAGCATACAGTTTATTCAGATATTCCTCAATTGGCATGGTGGCGATTCTGTTTTCTGATTTGTTTTTTGTTTTGCCGTGAAAAGTGCTAGAGTTGGTATTTTGGTACGTGTGTAGCCTTTCTTTCTGCTAGTGACTTCTTTGGCATCCATAATACTGATGGTGAGGGGGATGGATATTAACATCATTACCACTGTCTTTACTACTAGTAAGATCGCTGGGCCAAAGGGTATGGTCAGTGTATTGGCTTTGACTCTTAAGCATGAAATTTCAAAGTATATTCCCATTTATATCTTTCATGTAAGAGTCAGTCATAGGAATGCCAATAAAAATCAGATTTATTGGAAAGAGAGCCAACTTTGGTGCCAAGAAAACCTGAGTTTAAGCTCTGCCTCCGACACATCTTGGCTATGTGATCCAGGGCAAATCACTCAGTGTCGCTAAGGCTGTATATTGCAAATGAGTTGCCAGCTTATGGTGGTGAAGTGAATTAGCACACTGGGAGATCCTGCATCCACAAAATCACAGGTCCAGACCAAAAGCAAACAAACAGACCTCAGAGTCATCAGAACATTGGCTTGAATCTCTCTTTCTTCAGTTTCTTGGCCATCCACATGAAAATCAGCAGGGACCATTTTGATCCCATGGGTGCCCATTCTGGTTGTAATATATGTTTGCTGAACCCTCTCTTGTTCCTGTCTTCAGGGTTGTTGCATGAGTGATTAGCATCTTTCCTGGACTTTAAAGGGCTGACCCCTCCTGGGAACAAGGTTGTTCCCTTTGCCAAGACCTCCTATCTGAGAACACAAGTACAGCACTTAGCCTGTGAGAATGTTCCACCACTGAGTGGAAGGAAGGTTCTGAAACAGGCATGACTCTGCCTCCCCCAAAGGTGGCCTTTTCCATCTCTCTGCTGTGACTGTGAAATGTTTTATTAGTAGGAATTGCCAGTAAAAATAGAGGAGAGGACTGAAATACTTTTACTGGTTATTTTTACTAACATAAATTTTCTAAGGAGGAAAGAATCGGTAGTTTACACAATTATTTGGTGCCTATTATATGCTAAGTGCTGGGGATAGAGACAAAAATGAAATGATCCCTGTCTTCAAGATGCTTACATTCTAGTGAGAATATAAGAGAGGGCTGAGGGAGCCTGTCTAAGGAATGTTTTAAAATTTTTAGGTTCTACATCAAAACTAACCCTTAAGCCTAATCTAATTCAATTTTCAGTACTGTGTGCCAGGTTCTGTGCTAGATCCCAAGGTCAAAACAAAACAAGTGTCTGGGTCACTAAAGGAATTCAGTTTACATTCTAAAGGGGGAAGAGAGAAAACATAAACAGATAAGCAAATAAAAATTATATGTACATATAGAGGGACAGAGTCAGAGACAGAGTAGTAGTAATTGGGGATCTATAAGGAAAAGACCTCATGTAAGATGTGGCAATTGTGCCAGGCTTTGAAGGAACCAAAGATTGTTGTAAGAGACAGAGGTGAGGAGGTTAAGTGTTCTAGCCATGGGGGACAAACCAAGAGGGTGGTGTCATGGATAGTCAGGAAGACTCATCATCCTGAGTTCAAGTCTGGTCTCAGACACCTACTAGTTATGTGACCCTGGGCAAGTCACTTAATTGTTTGCCTCAGTTTCCTCATCTGTAAAATAAGTTGGAAAAGAAAATGACAAACTGCTCCAGTATCTTTGCCAAGAAAACCCAAGTGGAGTCAGGGAGAGGCAGACTTAACTGAGCATCAACACAGACGTTAAATAGAAGTTTAATATTTTGTAACCAGGTAGTCTCTATATCATTCATGTAGATAAACCGAATCAGCACAAACTTCCAGGCGTAGCCTGGGTAGAGTCAGCCTTCCCAGACTGAAGGACCAAGAAGTCCCACAGAAAAGTAGGGACTAGACTGAGGGAGAAAGTTGGGAAACCTCTGCACATCCCAGAGCAGAGACCTCACCTGAAGAGACTCTGTAGCTATGGGGGCTTCTTTTGCTGCGCTTCTCATACATGGAGTATCATTGAAGGGCAGGGTCTGAAACATGGGTCCTCTTGACAGGTGCCTCGAGGCCACTGGTGGGGATCCTTCCTTTCGTGATGAGGAAGCTCCCTAAATCTCATCGCATTAAGTCAGGCTGATCTGCAAAGCGATGTTTCTCTGGGGGCTGGCGGAGCTTAATTGATTTACCCTGTTCATGGAGTACACTGAGGCACCCACCTCCTTCTTACCTATCTACTGGCCTCTGCTGTAGATACGCAGGGGAGCGTATGGAGCGGGAAGCTACCTCCATTTTTTCCTTCAGAAATGAGGAAAAGAAGCAGTGGGATAGACCTGAGAGAGATGGTTTGGTACAAGCCAAAAGAGTCTACTAATGTGACCTTGTGTGTCTCTCTGACCTCACTGGGTGTGCCTCAGTTTCCTTCTCTTTTGAATGAGGAGGTTGGACTGGATCATCTCTAAAGGTTCTTTCCAGCTACAATTAAACCCAATGTTTTTATTTTTTTAATTTAATAGTTTTTTATTTTTTCCGATTACATGTAAAAACCATTTTTAGCATTCGTTTTTGAAAGATTCTGAGTGCCTAAGTTTTTCTCCCTTCTGTCCCCTCCTCCCTCCCAAAGACAAAGCAATCTGAAATAAAACTCAATGGTTTTTAAAAAAGAAAATGATATTCATGGACAAATATAATACCTAAATATAAAATTATTAAGGAAAATGTTTTTTTCTGTCTTCTTGTAGTCACTATTGTGGTTGGCGTTGTTAGTTAAGACATATGATTCATCAGTGAACTCTCTGATGCGGAAGTTCCATCTATCAATGGAGATCAGCAATTCATCCATAACAGTCTCAAATTGTTGCTGAGGGCACTTAGAGATTAAGTGACTTGACCAGGATCATATAGCCAGTGCCCGTTGGAGGATGGGCTTGAACCCAAGCCTTTCTGGAGCAGTCACATGGGTACAGTGGATAGAGCACCAGTCCTGGACTCAGGAAGACCTGAATTCAAATCCAGCCTTAGTCACTTACCAGCTGTGTAAAAGTCACTTAATTTCTGCCTCAGTTTCCACAACAGCTAAAGGGGGATAATTAATACCACCTATCTCACAGGGTTATTTTAAGGTTTAAATGAAATGTTTGGAAAGCACTTAGCTCCGTGCTTGGCACTGGTAGGTGGGCACTTAATGAATATGTACCCCCTTCTCTTCCATTCCCCTTCCTGCCTCTTAAGACTAGCCCTCCATCCACTAAGCTATATTGCTACTTGTCTCAAATGTCCATAAGGAAAAAGATGATATGCTTCCTGATTTCCCCTGCTAGTGCCTTCCATCCAATAAATTAACTTACATTAATTTGATATAAACTGCCATATGTACATGATGACTCTCCCCACTTTTCACCTCCCAATAGAATAGACACTCCTTGAGGATAAGGACTGTCTTCTTTTGTATCTCTCCTACCTGGAACCCAGCAGAAACAGAGTATGTGCTTGTGATGGTTAATGCTGTCTGTGTAATAGAAGGTAAAGCCCCTTAAGGATCACTTTGGACTTTGTATCCCCCAGGACAGTGTGTTAGGTACATTTATTGTTGTTTAAGTCATTTTTCAATCATTTTTGAACCTTTGTGACACCATTCAGGGTTTTCTTGGAAGAGATACTACAGTGGTTTGCCATGTCCTTCTCCAGCTCATTTTATAGATGTGGAAACTGAGGCAAACAAGGTTATATGACTTGCCCATGGTCATAAAGCTAGTCAGTATTGGAGGCCAGATTTGAGATCAGGTCTGTCTGACTCTAGGTCAGGTGCTCTATCCACTGCACCACCTAGCCACTCTGGCACACAGTAGCTATTTAGTCAATGTTTATTGGTTGATTGAGCGCTATTGCCAAAAAGGGAAACAGTATGTGGAGATGGCCCTTTTTATGCCTATAAAATCTGTAATGTCATCATTTTTAGGAAAAATAGAAAAGAAGACAATCAGATATTAGATGCTATCAGACATCCTTTTTGTTTCTTTTAATGGAGGTTTTTCCAGAGGATCTCTTCCCTTGTTATTCTAGAGGGTCACCCCCACAGCTATTGGGGTGCAGGATGAGATGGAACCAAAGGATGTTTCCCCTTTCTCAGGACTTATTTGCTTGTAGAGACAGGGAAGTGGCTTTTTTTCTTTTCTTTTCTTCATCTGTCACCACAGCAATATGTAGTGACATTTCAAACTGCTCGCGTGGAAACAAGATAAAAACTGTTCAGGACGACTGGGAAATTTCATTTAGACAGGATGTCAGACCTCAGTCTCCGGTGTAAATACTGGAGGCTTGGCCATGTCCAGCTATGTTCCATTATTTTGTATTAAATTAAATCAGAGGCCAGTTAGAAAACTGAGCAATCTCCAAAAGGATGGGGTGGCTAGGTAAGTAAATTTGAACTGGCCTGTTCATGGGGGTCTTCCCTGATGGTGATGAAGAAGTCTTTTATGATTCTGCTGTGACACAGTGAAAGTACAGAAAGTTTGGTGACTCTCATCCTCCCCCAAGTCTCATTCTGGTATTTCTTCTTGGGAGAGCTGCTGACAAAAGGGATTTGGAATTCTCTAGGTTAGGGCCCTGCATGGTGGAGGCATGAATTCTTGGGTTCATTTCTCTAAGGGGGAGATGGGAGGGAAAGGAGGAAGAGAAAAGAGGTTCACTTTCATCCTGCTGCTGACCCTTTTATCTTTTAAGGAAATCAAATTTCAGAAAACCTTTCTCTTCCTCCCCCACCCCTCCCTTTAAAAAAAAATCTGGGTCAGGATTTCAAAGGCCCTGTCTGTTCTTCTAGACAGAAACAATTTTTTTTAAACTTCTTAATTCTCATAATTCTAATCCTGTCTTTCTATGACTTTTTCCCTCTCTCTCTCCCCCATGGTCAGAACAGCCCAGGGAAAAATGCGTGTCTTCATTCTGACCTCACTTCCTGAGATTCAGCACCGGGCATTGTTCTAGCTAATGCCCAGTTTATCCACATTGTGGTTATGGGCATAGCTGGAGCCCATTGTTGAAGGATGTTAGACTGTCATTCATCACTGTTTGTCAGTAAACCCATTGTAAAAATGTCCTACTAGTTAAATGAGGCTTAGATTTAATGAGGCCATAAGAAAGGAATGGTTTTTTTTATCATACTGTAAATAAGGTTCCTATGGCAATGTCATTGGGATTAAGGTGCCAGATTCCTTTTGTTTCCAGGCCACCATGGTCTCCTTGCCCAAGGTAAGGAGACATTTTTCTTATCCTCAGGCAGCTCTTGAAGAAGCTGTTGCTTGCTCAGTCTGTACTTGGAGGAACTGGGCACAGAGAGTTGTGTGTGTGTGTGTGTGTGTGTGTGTGTGTGTGTGTGTGTGAACAAGATCAGGACAGATGTCTAGGAGAGACAAATAACTTGCCCTTGCCATTGTAAGTTCACCGCAGCTCCAAGTACAGAAACCTAACTGAGAGACTTTGACCCTATGAAGCACACTCCTCCCTGCTTTGCGCTTCCCTTGTTCCAGGGGAGGTTGAGCCAGCTAGTGAAGGATGAGGAGCCAGCCTCACTGATGACCTCATGAAGTATCGGTAAAAAGGGAAGACAGTTACAGTTAGAGAAAATGAGAGGACCAAGGGCAGCTGGTGGTATAGTAGAGAGTACTAAAGTCAGGAAGTCTCATCTTGTGTTCAAATCTGACCTCAGACAGTTATTATCTGTGTGACCCTGGGCAAGTCATTTCATTCTGTTTGCCTCAGTTTCCTTATCTGTCTAATGAGCTGGAGAAGGAAATGGCAAACTACTCCAGTAGCTTTTGCCAAGAAAACCCCAGATGGGGTCATAAAGAGTCTGACACCACTGAACAACAATAACCAAAAAATCCTCCTTCAGGTACTTGCTGGTTGTATGAACTTGCATTGACCCTCTTTCCTCTTTGTGCCTCGGTTTCCTCATCTGTACAATTAAGAAATGGGACTGGATGGCCACTAAGATCCATTCCAGTTCACAGTCTATGATCTCAGCTTTGTCACTTGTTCCGTTTGACTCCATTGGTTTCATAACTTTTCTGGACCCTAAGAACTCAATAAAGTTAAATAAAAACAAATAACATGAAATAAAAAAATTAAAAAGTTAACCTAAAACACTCAATAAAGATAAATAAATTGAATTGGTAAAAAAAAAAAAGAGAGAGAGAGAGAGTGTGGAGCTCAATGATCTCTAAAGAACCTTCCTGTTCTAAACCTGTGAGTCTAAAGAAAGGTGGAATAGGAATTCAAGTTATAAGCTGAAATTGCCCTTGCAAGGCAAGTGAAGGATTTGGAGCTTAGAAATGTGACTTCCTTGTGGTTTTTTGGTATATGAAAAGATCCCGTCATTCTTTTTCTGAAGCAATGACTTAAACTAAATGTTTTGTGGGGTTTTTTTGTCTTTATACTACAATCATTTCCATATAGACCCAACCCCAAATGTACCTTCCCTTGTAGCAAAGAAAAAGTTACTACGAAAAGTATTTATGTAGCACTGTAAGGTTTACAAAGTTTAACAAATATTATCTAATTTAATACACAACAACCCTTGGAAAAAGGTGGCGTTAATGTACCCATTTTACAGATTAGGAAACCAAAGCAGACACAGGTTAAGTGACTTGATGGGGTCACGCAGCTGGTAAGTGTTGGTGGCTGAATTTGAGCCCAGGTCTTCCTGCCTCTGGATCCAACTCTCTAGTTGTCTAGTTGAGCAAAAGAAGAGATATAGGTAACACAGTGGTGTCAATTTCAGATAGAAACAGGGGCCACTGATCTATACACAAGGATCCCTGTGGGCTGCATGTTGACTTAGTGTTAAAATGTAATTTTGTCTATGTTTAATTGTGTTTTTATTTATTTTGTTAAATATTTCCCAATTATATTTTAATCTGTTTGGGGTGGGCCACACTGGGAGGGTTGTTGGTCTCATGAGGCCTGTGGGCTGCTTGTTTGATACCTTGGAAATAGCAGATAGGATATTGGACTTGGAGTTGGGAAGCCTGGAGTTCAGGTGCCCCTCTGAAATACTCATTTTCTCTATGACACTGGTCGTATAGAGTCTGTCTTATTCACCTCACTGAAAGATGAGCAGATGGGAGCTGATGAAGTCTCAGATCTCTTCCAGAGAGAGACCGTGAGAGAGTGCTCAACCCTGTGCATCCATTGTTACCTGCCTTCTCACCAAATGGCACTTCATTCTTCTCTTTGGCCAAGACCCGTCATTGCTATCACTCCACCTCTGCCTTCGTTTTCGTCTTCCTGCGTTATTGTGGTCATTTTTTTTTGTTCTCCCTTCCTTGGTGGTTCTCATCAGTGTCCAACAAAGAAGTCTTCCATTTCAAAAGCAGAGGGCAAGCCTGGAGGAAATGACTACAAATTTTGCTATATACAATTTGCCCTCCTCCCCCTTCCTTCCCTCCTTTCTTCCCTCCTCCAGGAAAGAGATGGGCTATTTTCCTAATGGACAAAGAAACTAGTTCAGGGAGAATGTCACTGTACACAGCTGGAGAGGATGAGGCCACATTATCTTTGGGGCTCCAATACGCTATTCTCAAAAATAGCCAGTCTGAGAATTGTCCTGTTGGAAGGAAATTTGATTGTTCCGGAAATAATAGTAAATAGGGACCATCTTCCAACTCTGCTTGGGCACCTGAGAAACAGGCAGAGATAGAAACGAGCCCCTGCTGGTTGGAGGGCAGGAGGAGAACATGGTAGCTGCTGGAAATTAATCTTCCTAGGGTATTGCTGTGATTACGTCACCCCACTACTCCAAAACCTTCAATGGCTATCCATTGGCTTCTGAATAAAGCCCAGACTCATTAACAGACCTTTGAGGCCCTCTGCAGTTTGGCTCCAATGTATCTTTTTGCTCACACTAACGGGGACCATGCTATGACTCTCCTAACATTTCCTGCCCCGTTCCATCTCTCCATTTTTTCATTGCTTTGCCCTGAGCTGGGAATGTATGACCAGTTCATCTTCTGATCTTACCTTCCTTGTCATGCTTCAAGAATCGGATCAGTGCTAGCTCTTCCATGAATTCTGCCCTCCTCCACCCTCTCATCTGATGTGATAGTACTATCATGCACTTGCCCTCTCCTCATCTGCATCATATTTCTATTTGCAAACAGTTGTTATGGTGTGCTGGATGGAGTGGAATCCTAGCTGGGAAGACTTGGGTCCAGGGCTACCTCTTGATATTCCATTGTGATGTGACTGGGAACAATTACTTAATGTCCCCAGGACTTCAGTTTGCTCGCCCATGAAAGGAGGGGATTGGATAAGACGTCCAGCTGTTGATCTGGGTGTGACTCTATGGTCCTCCGTTGAGCTTCCAGTCCAGGCTAAGCTAAGCTCACCCTGCCCTTGGTTGGCATTGGAGTGCCAAATGGGGCCCTGGGTTATTGATGGCCACTATCCAACAGGGAATGAACCCAACAAGGGAACTGGAAGATACGTCCATGACTGAGACCTCTACCACCACATAGTAATCCACCCATTATCAAAAGCAGGTGAGAGGTTGGCCAGACCCTGACGTTTCCACCTGCTTTTTGAAAAGGTCCCCCAAATCCTTGATTTCTCTTTAAGATAGTCACCAGTGGCTTAATTTCAGCTCTTAGTATATTTATTTAATGTTTTGAAGAAGGAAAAAAAGTTCAAAGGATAGTATTTTCCTTCCTTGCCCACAGCATGTAGCTTGATTGCATGCATATTCATGTCTGGGGCGCCTACTGACTTCATTAGGGACCTGCTAGAAGAAGCAGTAAGGAAGCATCTCCATCTTGGTTCACAAGGGTTGGGGGGAGGAGGAGCTCTCTCCTCTCCATCCTCCTCCCCTTTGCCCCTAGCCTCTTGCCAGCACTGCCTGTCGTTACTCTCTTAATAGAAGAATCTTCTTTCTGCAAACCCATACAGAATAAGGCAGGAAAAGGAGTTTAAGATGTTCTCCTTGTTGTCTAGGAAGCTCCCTCCAAGACTCAGCCCAGGGCTGCCTTTCTTGATTCCTTGTGTTTTTAGCATGCCCCAACCCCACAACTCCTCTGGCTTTTGTGGACTTGTCTGGTGCCTGCTCTTTTCTCATAGTAAAGTGAAAACTCATTGGAGACAGGTGCTGTCTGGTTTTTGTATATGTTCATTTTGTTTTTGCACATATTAAGAAACAAAAATGAGTTGGCTAAGGCCTCTTCAGGTTCTTACTCTGAGTAAGGTAACACCCATTCAGTGAATAGGCCTCTTTAAGAAGTGAGTCAAGGAATGGCCCCTTTAATTAGTAAAAAAAGAAAACGAATCAAGTTGGGAGGGGAAGACCCTTAAGGTTGCTGTTCCAAAGAGAAACAGTTACATTGACATTTATTCTTAAGGCAGGAGGGCCCCAAGTACAAAATACAGCCATTAAGTGGAACTTGGGCAGGAACTTCTTGTGGTCCGATCTATGAGCTTCAAAGTGAACTGGGGGAAGGGAGGGAGGGAGGGAGGGAGGGAGGGAGGGAGGGAGGAAAGAGTAGAATGTAAGTTCCTTGAGAAAAGAGACTCTTTAGATATAATATCCTAGATACGAGCTGGAAGGGCTGTAATAAGCCATCTACTCCAGCTCCCTCACTTTTTGATGAAGAGAACTGAGGCACAGGAGGAAGTAAATAACTTATCCAGGATAACATAGCTGGTAAGACTCGGAAGTGGGATTTGAACTCAGATTTTTCTGAGTGCAAGTACAGTATTTTATTTTCTCTTTGTATTCACTTATATATGGGTACCTTGCATTTTCACCAGTAGAATATAAGCTCCTGAGGGCAGGAACTATTCATTTTTGCCTTTGTATCTCCAGTTCCTAGCACATAGATGATGTTTAGTTATTTTCAGTTGTGTCCAATTCTCTGCGATCCTCCCATTTGGAGTCTTGGCAAAGACATTTGGAGTGGTTTGCCATTTCCTTCTTCAGCTCATTTTACAGACAAGGAAACTGAGGCAAACAAGGTGAAATGACTTGCCCAGCATCGCACAGCTAGTAAGCGTCTGCGGCTGGCATGCTATGCACTGTGCCATTTAGCTTCCCATAGCGCATGGTAGTGCATAATAAATGCTTGATGATCAGAATTAAATCGAATGTATAGCACTTTGCATTCTCAGAGTACTTTGATCGTAACTCACATTACAATTTACAAAGTGCTTTCTTCCCAATCGTCCTGTGACTCTAAGTAAGGTCAATAATGTGGTGATGAGGCTTGCTAACAATGATAGTTGACATTTGTATAGCCCTTTAAGGGTTACAAAGTGATTTACATGCGTTATCTCCTCTGGGCCACTTGTTGTAGAGGTTCCCTATTCCCATTTTTCAGATATGAAAAGCAAGATTCAAGGGGCAGTACAGAAGAACTGAAACAAATATATTGTAATAGTAGGCTGGCCTGACTCTACCATCCAGTGCTCATTCCATTAGACCACACTGCCCAGAGTGATGAAACTTGTAAAACCAGATCTTGCCTGCAAACTTGTATTCCGAGAGCCTTTGTACCCATGTTCATCATTGTTGGTGGAAATTGTCAGATGTATAGGTAAAGATAGCTGGAAATAAAGTACATATTTATTAGACATCATGGAGCCAGCAAAAAGGAATAAATCCTGGCATCTTATCCTCATAACATCTCTTTAAGCTTGGTTCATGGGCATTGTTCCCATATCACAGTTAGAAGAACCACAGTTAAATTATGCAAACACGTGAGGGACCTGTGATTTTATCAGCTTAGGAGCTTAATAAATTCTCAACTAAGCAATTGATTAAGGAACTCCTGTTGTATAAACTCGTTAACAAAGGCAGATTGCAATCCATTTTTGGCAGAGTACATAAATCTTAGGGAGTAGCTTGGAGCACATAGTATGAGAGGCAAGATTTGAATTCAGGTCCAGCCTATCCCCACCACCCAACTATGCTTCATCAACACATTCCTGCCATGCTGCCCCTTCTCTACCCTTCCTACCTCTGGCTCTGGGAATTAGAATGAAATTAGCATCATACTTCTGGGAAGGGCATGCCTATCAGTTGACCTATGGCCCCCTTCACCATTCCTGAAGGGACTCTAGATAGATGTTCTTAGCCTTGTTAGCATCCTGGACCTCTTGGGCAGTCTGGCAAAACCTATGGACCCCTTCTCAGGATAATGTTTTTAAATGCACAAAATAAAATCCATAGGATTGTAGAGGAAACCAATTATATTGATATACTATTATCAAAAGGGCGACTAGGTGGTGCAGTGGATGGAGTGCCAGGTCTGGAGTCAGGAAGACCGGAGTTCAAATCTGGTCTCAGAGACTTACTGGCTGTGTGACTCTGGGCAAGTCACTTGACCTCTGTTTGCCTCAGTTTCCTCATCTGTAAAATGATCTGGAGAAGGAAATGGCAGCCACTCTAGTATCTTTGCCAAGAAAGCCCCAAATGGGGTCATGAAGGGTCAGACATGACTGAAAAAATTGAACAACAACCATCCAGTTATCAAAATATGAAAATCAAAGTCATAGACCCCTGATTAAGAAGCTCTTCTCTAGACCATAACACACTTTTCTGGGCACCATTCACCAGATACGTTATCTCCTCCTATTAGACTAAACTTCTTGAAGCTGATGACTGCTTCTCTTTCATAATTGTATTTCCAGCACTTTGCACATGGTGCCTGGCACATAGAAAGCTCCAAATAAATGCTTTTTCATTCATTCATTCAAACCCAGCACTCTTTCTACTATGGGGCAGTCCCTCTATGAGGTTAAATTACTTTCCTAAAATAATATATGAGGATATATTTAATATATCCTTATATATGTATTACATACATACAAATATGTGTCGCATACATATATTACATACATATATATTACATATATGTATATAGCTACATACTTTAAAGGGATAGGAAAGGAAGAAGGAAAATCTTTGTCTCCAATATGAGCCTCCATTGCTGTTCTATTAAATTCTGTGATAAATGCTATCAGTGAGTAGATAGAGCAACATTCATTCGGAGAGTCTTTTGGGAGTTTTAGCTTTCAGAGGGAAATGGGGAACTTTGAACTTTGGTATCGTTGGCTACTTTCTTGTACCAGGAAATCTTACCTCCTTTTAAGGAGTCAGCAGAGAAGGCTGGCTTGTCAGATTAGATTCCACACAAGCCCCAAATCTGTACTCCCCAAAGTACTAACTCCTCAGGCACATGGTCTATTAATCACCCAGAGCTGAATGGTAAAGTAATAGGACTTTGAGCAGTTGGAATCTTCATTATTCATCATGAAAAATGTTTCCTGCCCTGGAAGACCAGCCTCACTCTCTCTCTCAGAGGCTGACTACATGTGTAACCTGCATAGCAGGAGGCAGTGGGGACTCTGCACCTCTGCTCAGCAAACACAAGTCATTCATCATGGAGGAACTCCAGACTGGTCATAGTCAATCGGGGGCACTCACATGCAGGGGACAAAGAAAGGAGGCTAAAAGCAAATGGAAAAAAAAAAATATATATATATATATATATATATATATATATATATATATATATATATATATATATATATCCTGATAAAGTTTCAGGAGGCAGCCAAACATAGGGAACTCCTTATGTGGAAACTCCCTCCACCAAGGCAGATAACAACTCTTTAATGTCTTAGTAGATAATTCCCATTACTTAAGGCACACAGAAATCATGTGGTTTGGACACAGATCATAGGCAGGACTGGAGCCAAGATCTTGCCAACCCCAAGACTCCAAGAGCAGAATTCTCTCCACTTTGGGACTTACTTGCTTTGGAACCCTAGGCAAGGCAGTTTCCCTCTTTGAACTTTAGTTTCCTCGAGTGAGAAATGGGTATAATAATTTTTGTACTTTTGATCTAAATGGCTGGATTGTTGAAAGAAATATATTTTGTGAGACTGAATGGTGCATCAGCTCCAGAGTTTGGGTACCTAGTTCCCTCATCTGCTATCTTCTGTCTGAGTGACTTTGGGCAAGGACTTTTGCTTGCCTGAGTCTCTGTAAAATGAGAGAGCTGGATTAGATTAACCCTGAAGTCTTGTCCAGGTTTCCAATTGGGATCCTATTTCAGAATCCTATTCTGGATCTTAGCATTGGCATCATACATCCTGGTTTTGGTCCTTGGCTAGAAAGATAAGGGCTAGAAATATTCTGGGGACAAAGCAGGTTTCCATGTTCCATTTTGGAGTGCTATGCAAATAGGAATTACTGCCATTGCTATTTAGTTTTTTTCTTTATTTGTTGAGTTGTTTCCAGTCCTGTTCAACTGTTTGTGACCCCATTTGGGGTTTTCTTAGCAAAGATACTAGAGTTCTTTGCCATTTCCTTCTCCAACTCACTTTACAGATGAGGAAACTGAAGCTGACAAGGTTAAATGACTTACCCAAGGTCACACAGCTAGGAAGTATCTGAGGCCAGATACTTAGGAATCTTCTTGATTCTAAGTCCAGTGCTCTATTCACTGTGCTACCCAGCTGCCCATTACTATTAGTACTCCTAAGACTGCTACTACTACTATTATATTGTCATTATTAAAACATTTAGTGGAGAGTAGAGAGATGGAGTCAAATAGAGCCCAAAAAACAATCTTGGCTTCCATACAGACTGGTTGAGAGACTCAGTGACTAAGTCATTTGTCTTCTAAGTGCCCCGGGTAACTTTAAGACTGCAAAGTGCAGCATCTCACCAGGAATTCCTGGCACTAGTAAAATTTCATATCTGAACCAAAGGCGATATATATATATATATATGTTTTAATTAAAATAATCTTAGAGCTGCAAAAGACTTGAGAGATTATCCGATCTATTCCCTTTATTAAAAGATAGCAAGAAACCTAGAGAAACAGTCATATGCCCAAGATCACACAGACTCCTTAGTGATAGGACGAGGGTTGGAACCCATGTGTTTTGGATCCTTGTTCATGCTTCTGCATTTCTTTTGCCTATAGCCTGCTGCATCTCATGCTATCATATAAAATGATGCTTCCCACAAATATTTGAGAGACACAGATTGTGAAGAAATCACGTTTGGAAATTGTTGAAGGAATGTACAGAAAGACTTAAGCAAATTTAGGCAATCAATAGAGAATGCTCAGATGACCTCTGCTCACTTCCCTGTAGAGTAAGACCAGGGCACTTGATGGTTCTATAATCAGTTTTAGAGTTGTGAAAAAAATACTGCAGTCTTGGGGTTTTTTTAAAATCTGCTTTCTTTAAAAAACAAACAAAAAAAACCTTAAATGGTGTCCTTCCCCTCTCTCTCTCTCTGTCTCTGTCTGTCTGTCTCTCTTTCTCTCCATCTTTCTCTGTCTCGCTGTCTCTCTCTTTCTCTGTCTCTGTCTCTCTGTCTCTCTGTGTCTCTCTCTACCTCTCTCTGTTTCTCTCTCTACCTCTCTCTGTTTCTCTCTCTCTCCCTCTCTCTCTGTCTCTCTCTCTCTGTCTCTCTGACACACACACACACCCTCTCTCTCTCTCTTTCTCTCTCTCTCTCTCTCTCTCTCTCTCTCTCTCTCTCACCATACCTTGTTCTTAAATCACTGAGAAATCTAAGCAAGAAGTGCTTTACTCTCTTTTTATTGATGAGGAACTTTAAGACAACAGAGGTGAAAGATAATTCTCAAATCACACAATATTTCTGAATCTGGAATCATAGGACCTGGGTTCCAGTTCTGGTTCTGCTTCTTACTGCTTTTGTGATCTTGGATAAGTAACTTTCCTCTGTAGAACTCTTGTTTTCTCTCTGGTTAAATGAGGGGGTCTTACTAGATGATCCTGGAGGTCCCTTCCAAAGTTAGATCTAGGACATAGTCCCTTCCAAAACCAAATCTATGGCCCTATGATCTCTAATAGTCTGAAGACAGCTCTTTTTCTTAGATTCCATTTTCAGGGCTCTTTTATCCATAGGACAATTCCACCTAGATGTTTCGTGGTTATCTACAGCTCAGATTTGTCCAGAACTGATCTTTCCTATAATCTTTCTCTTTGTTAGACCTCAGTCCTTGTATCAACCATCCCACCCGTACATCTGCCCTCCTCTGCTTGTGCTCTTAGAATTATTTCTGAGTCTTTCCTCTGTTTTACCTCAGATTTCCAATCAGTCCCCAAATCCTGTCCATTTCTCCCTGCTCCATCTCTCATCTTCTTCTCTCTTTCCCCATGGCCACCATCCTGGTACAGATCCATTTTAAGACTCCCCTGGATTATTACAGAAGCTTCCTCCCAGGTGGTCTACTTATATTCTCTCCCCTTCCAATCTGTCCTCCTTGTCCCTGCCAGACTAAGCTTTATTTTTATAAGCATGCACATATACATATGTGTGCATACATGTATACCTATGTGTATCTATCATTATGCAAATGTCAGCTAATTTTTTTATTAAAAGGCAGTAGGGGGTAGTAGAAAGCCAGGCTCAAAGTCATGAAGAACTGGGTTCTAGTCTTGCCCTTTTGACACTCACGGGCTCCAAGTATCACTTAACCACCCAGTGTCCCAGGCAATTCTCTAAGATGCTCCAAACTGTAGAGTAATTGCTGCTCTTTATCAGGACAGAGTTTCTTCACTAAGGACAGTCCTTTCACCAATGAAATCACAGGTCTGGTCCCAAGTTATCCTCATGCAGAAACTTAATCACCTCACTCCTTGGAAGAGCTTCTTCTTTGGACTACCAGGACAATTTCAAACACCCGTGGGGGCACTTTAGACCCTCTGTGGTCTAGGGGCCAGAGCTCCTTGAGAGCACAGACTGTCTTTAACTTTTCTTCCTCTCTCCAGTACTTAACACATAAGAGGATGCTTGGGAGATGTTTATTGACTGATTCACTATTACTCACTTTTATGAGCTCTTCTCTTCTGTCAAATTGAACTACTTTCTGCTCCCTAAACAAGCGCTGAATTCTCCCACCTCCATGTTCTTGCACAAGCTGATCCCTGTGCCTGGAATTCCCTTTTTCCATATCCCAGTGAAGTCCTACCATCCAAATAAATGAAAAATAAAACATTTATCATGTGCCTTCTATAAATATATTGCTGTGCATACAAATACGAAAATAGGACAGCCCCTTCCCTGGGGAAGCTTGCATTCTGATGGGGGAAAGAAGGAATAAGTCAAACCTTGTCTTCTACGTGAAGCCTTTGTTTATCTTCCCACATGTTCATGCATGCCTACAAAGCTACCCTAGATTTAGCTACATTATATTTATGTGTGTACACGTGTATACACACATGTGTATTGTATGTGCAGTCGTGCATGTATGTGTGCTGTATGTATATATGTATATGCTGCCTACACATACCACTTGTTTTTACATATAACATATATACACACATTGTGTGCATACATCTGTATGTATTAATTCAATGTATACATGTGCATGCATGTGTGTTTATGTATTTATACATGTTTGCACTCACATGTGCATATGAATATGTTCACACATGTATGTGCAGGTATACATATGTGAGCATCTCTACATGTATATGTATATGGGTGTATATATACACATATGTGCATACAATTCTAACTGTATATATGTGCTGATATACACAAATGTGTATCTGTATGTATATGTATATGCACACATGTACACACAAGTCTACATATTTAGTGTGTGCACATGTGCATGGGTTACATGCATGTGTGGGTGTGTACAGGTCTGTATCTATATACACAATACATATATATGCATACATACTTCTTGTTGCCCTCATTAGAATGGAAGTTGTTTGTTAGGATAAGTTCATTCTTTGTATTTGTATCCCTAGTGCATGCAGTAGGCACTTAATAAATGCTTGAATGATACAAGGCAGTAGCAGCCAGGAAAGGGAGTTTTGACTCAGGTAATCATAGGAATGGTGAGGAGAGCTTGTCAGGCCTAAGCCAATTGTCAACCCTGTTCGTGGCAGTGCCCACATTGATTTGATTACTGTTCCCAGACCAAGAGGTAGAACGTGGGATGGAGAATGTCAGGGTTGGTTAGAGAGGCTGACTAGATCCAGTGGGTGACATGAACTTGTACTCACTCACCAAGCTGGACAGCTCAGCGCCAGGCTGAGTTAGAACAGCTCTTCCTGGTTAGGTCGTCTGGTCTCTGGACCACCTAAGGGTGGGCCTCAGGATAGGGCGGAGGGGAGCTGCAGCAGGAGAGAGAGCAAGATGTTTGGGTAGATGCAGTTTTCCTGGTGAAGTACTCAGTTTGAACCACGGTCTTCCTGATTCAAGACCAGCTCTGTCCACTGATCATCCCTTCAGGGCCATGACTTGCGTTGGACATGCCGCCGCATACACGTCCCTGCCATCGCCAGGTGAGAAGACCCCAAAAGCCCCCTCTACACGAGAATGATTTCTCCTGCTCTACGTGCTCTCTGCCTCCCCGTGCTCCTGCAGCTCCTCTCCCTCCCAGTGGCCTCCCATTTATCAACGATCAATATTCAGAGAGTCTTGGCTCTTGTCAGTCTAATTTCTAGTTGCCGTTGCTTCCTGACATGCGACACTTTATCAAACGCACCCTGCTTGGCTCCTATTACCACTGATCTCAGCATTGCTAATAAACAGCAACACCGAGGCCATATTTTCCCGGTCCTGTCAGATTGCTGCTTTCCTGGGTGAAATAAAAGTCCTATTAACATGCTCCTCCTCATTGGCTCTGACAGCTTGATTAATTAGACCCCCTCTTTAGATGACCTCTGCACTGACAGGACAAGGAGGTGAATATAAAATGAGTAGTTTGCCCACATAATAGGCTACTGTGGGTTTGGGGATTTTTATCCAATCACACTGTCAGAAGTTAGGGACTTGGCTTCAGCACGGTGGCGTGTGGCAGCCTAGAAGGATGGTTGAGGAGACGGGGAGATCTACCCGGCTGGAATTAAAGCTTGGAGAGAAGACTTCCTGGCAAATGTCGGCTTCTCTTCTTGGTTGGACCTTTTCCCAAAGATCCCAAGCTCCAAATCCAAAGGAAAGAAAGCGGAGATAAAGCGGGGAGAGAGAGAGAGACAGAGAAAGGAAAGAAAGAGAGAGGAGATAAAGTGGGGGAAAGAGACTTTATATAATCCAGTCAAGCAATTTTTGCTTTGCAAGATTTTTATACAATGGCTTAAAAATCATGGGATAGTAGGCATAGAACTAGAAAGGACTTTGGAATTTATTTAGTGTGACTCTTCTCATTTTACACTTGAGGAAACTGAGATCCCCAGAGAGATAGTAGCAAGTGAGAATTGAACCCAGGCCTCCTGACCACAACGACAGTGATCTTTCCTTGGTAATATCCGTCCTGTCTGTTCTGCACCTCCTAAAACACAGATGCAAAACCATTACCATACAGACTTGTGAGTTAAATGTCTATCCACATTTCCATTATAAGGCCCAGCTTTCACACATTTCTATAACATGGCCATAAAAAGTCACTCAAGATGGAAACTTAGCGTGGAAGGGCTCGTCTGGCCTTGGTAAACAAATCTGCTTGTGTGTTTTAGATTGCAGGAGGGTGGAATCCAAACGGGTGTTTATCAGCTTCCTGTGCTTTTATGCCCCCTTGTCTTTGGAGGCAGAACGGCTTGGGAAGCCATTAGCCAGATTGAAACATACAAGGGGCCTTCTAATTGCTTTAGCGAGCTGGATCTGTGTATATTTCAAATCTTGCCTGCGAGCAGGAATGGAGCGGGTTGGCAAAGCCCCCAGAAAGTCTGCCGCGAGTGTGCAAATATGAACAGAGGTGCCAAGAGACTGATAGCTGTTTGTTTCTTATGCTTACCTAGAGTGGTGTGTGTGTGTGTGTGTGTGTGTGTGTGTGTGTGTGTGTGTGTGTGTGTGTGTGAGAGAGAGAGAGAGAGAGAGAGAGAGGGTATAAAACTTCCTGGCCTAGCTCTTAGATTGGTTTCTGTCAAGAATTAGCTCTGTGACCTTGACCACCTATTTCACTACTCAGGACCCTGGTTGCCTCATCTTTAAAATATAGGGGTTGACGAAGATGACCTCTAAGGTCCCTTGCAGCTCTAAGCTTCAGTAAGTCTGTGGTCCTACATCTGCCCTCGGATTAAGGGGCTAAACACTGACTCCAAAGCTCTCTAACTCTCACCAGGAGAGGCCTGAGCAAGGTCAAGGTGAGAGATCCCATCATCCAGTGGAAACCAAATGCAGGGAATTGGATGATTCAAAAGTTCCAAGAACCTCTGAAGTGAAGAGCTGAAAGTGGCCTTAGACCTTTTTATTCGAATTTCCTCATTTTAAAAAATAGAAAAACAAGGTGTCAAAGGGTTCCATGACTTGTCTAAAGTCACACAACAAGGTTGACCTTGTGACTGGACCCTAACTATCTTCCATGCCTTTTCTACTTTCCCAACTTGACTCTCTGCCCTGTGGGTTCCTGGGCTTGTTCCGAGAATTTCTGTTAGTGAAGTGTTTAGAAACAATGAACCAAGAAAATGGATGTTGTATAATTTTAATGACAGATCTTAACCCTGTAGAAGAGTTGAGAAAATGCACATCCCTCCCGTTATTGCAAGATACAGGTGTGCAACATGGTCCTTACAGTCAGGTCATCTTTGTCTTGAGTAGTTTTTGCTAATTGTTTTGTTTTTTCACAATTTTTTCATCTTGGTTACAAACATGACTCCCTGGATAGGTGAGCAAGGAGGGATATATATGAGGACAGATGTAACATTTTTAAATAGGCAGCAAGGAAAAGTCCACACATGTAATATGGTCAAATTAGTGAATGCTAACTCTAACAGACATAGAGTTGTTATTTTTAATCGTATTTTTACAGGAGATACATCAATTAACTGGAGACCCTTCTAGGATTACCACTGTAAAGGTTCCTTTAGAATAACTTCTTCAACATTTCCAAAGAACCAGGATTTCATTCTGCTCTTTCTATTCATATAGGACTTCTCCCTCACCCTCTCCAAAACATCCTTTGTTCCAATTTTCTGGTGGTGAGGCTTGTTAAGAAATTATAGTCTCACTATTTTTTTCTCTCGATTGAAAGTAATTAATGATTCCTTGAAGTTATGGAGAACTTGTTTCATTTGGAGGAAGAGGAATGAGCATGGCAGCCACCAAAACCCATAAATGGGAAAGCAAATTCTCAGGCAGAGAACCAGCATGGCAAAGAGAAAGTCAGGAACGCAGGGTGTTCAAATCCTGTCTCTGACATGGAACAACTGCTCACTTTCACCATCTGAAAAGTCAAGGTGTGGGACTGTGTGGCCTTTCCATCATGAGATCCCTGATCCTATGAGATGGTGCCATCAACAATGGAATCACATCATGCACCTGTGGGAATTAGAGAAATAAGTAACCAGCTCTGGCACATTCCTGAATAAGACAAATATATCACACCAAAATAATTAAAGCGAAGGGGTCAAAAGGAAGGAAATAAAATAACCCAGACCCAAAAGCAGAAGACCCAGAGGAAAAGTAGAACTGAGAAAGTTTTCCTTGTGTTCATGTGGGACCCAGATTTCCTCCTCATCTCAGCCCTGAGGGGAGTTATTTTGGAATGCACACATACACACACACAGACATAGATATTTAGTAAAAAATAAAACTAGGTTGAGCCATTGTGGAGTTAGGTCAGCCTGGAAAATAGGCATCCCTTTGGGAAAAAAAATTGGATACCTTCTCCGAAACTGCCTTCTGATTTCCGACTTGCTGTGGGCATTGTCCTCTGAGCGGAGAACATCTTTGACGCGTTTGAAGCCATTTGTGAGACAAACAAAACAATTCTCAGCAATTGAAAATGACACGGCCAGGCTCCCTGTTACTTCATTTTCATTACTGCTTTCAGGGAGCAGAGAATGCAGATCATAGGCCAGCGGTGGCCTCTCTGGAGAGCTGGGCTCATTATGCGGGTGGTCTCGTCCACCTTTCTCATTTTTAAGGGCAAACTTCAGCTCATCCCAGCCTTCTAGGAAGACTGCCCAATCATGGTTAACCTTTCCGAGGGATAGCCACTTATTTGGGTTTTAAACGAGTTTCAATAAGCCTTAATTAATCAAATTTCTTTCTAAAGAAATCATTCTGCTCCAGATCTCGGGAGTCAGAAATAGCACCGGGAGTTAAAAAAAAAAAAGATTCATTCTTTAGCCTTGGAACTAGCTCATTTCCAGAAATATCAGGTCTTCTCCAGTGTTTTTTCATTCATTTAACACTAACACATTTAATACTCTTTTGGGGGTGACCGAATCCAAACTCATTTTGCAAAGGGGGAAACTGAGACCCAAGGACATTATGGGACTGGATCCAAGTCATGTAGGTAGTAAAGCATCAGAGGTGGCATTTAAACTGAGGTCCTCAGATTCCAAGCTTACTCCTCTTCTACTGTGCCAGTGCTGGATAACGCTATCCTAAGAATTCAGGCAAGATTATATGGGCACACATACCTATATATATGGAAGTAAATATATACACATATATGTATATATATGTATATATACACACACATTTATGCATACATTTTATATTATGTTGGCATGTGTTGCATGTATGTATTTTATATACTCATGCAGGTATTTTATATTATGTTTGTGTATATTTCATATACATATTTATATGCATTTACATTCATGGATATGTTTTATATTATGTTTGCATTGTATATGCATATTTATATACATATTCATCCATGCATATATTTTATGTTTGTGTGTATTACACATACATATTTATATGCATGTACATTTATACATATATTATGTATTGTTTGTACATATGTATTTTGTGGTTGTTCAGTTGTTTTCAGTCATGTCTGACTCTTCATGACTCCATTTGGGTTTTTCTTGGCAGAGATACTGAACACGTTTGTCATTTCTCCAAATCATTTTACAAATGAGGAAACTGAAGCAAACAGTGCAGTGACTTGCCCAGAGTCATACAGCTAATACACGTCTGAGGCCGAATTTTACCTCAAG
>CM053772.1:251367894-251379950 GCA_028658325.1 Potorous gilbertii | reverse complement strand
ATTAAACATCGCTGGTCATAGAGATATTTGTGGAAATCTCCGTGAAGGGAAGAAAAGCATTCTTGCTGCCATCCCTGTCTTTTGGAAGCTCTCAATCTTACCTTCCTCACCCCTGGGATGATCAAAATGATAGTGAATATCTCAGTAAATTTTAATAATGAATAATAACTATAGAGCTTTAAGATTTGCAAAGTATTTTATAAATATTATTGCATTTGATCCTCAAAACTCTAGACAGGAGATGTTATTGCCCCTGTTTTATGGATGAGGAAATTGAGGTAGGCAAGTTAAATGCTTTACATAGTGTCACGCAGGTACCTTGCATTGGATTTGAACTCAGGTCTTCCTGATGCCAAGACCAACACTCTATCCGTTGAGCCACCTAGAAGTCAATATGTTTACCTATTTTCCTACACAGAAAATGGATTTAATTCTGCGGATTTTGTGTGTGTGTGTGTGTATGTTTGTGTGTACTGTGGGGGACAAAAGGAGTGAGTTACGGTTAAGTGTTGGTTTGTACACCAGTGATTCTGTTTGGATAAGGCAAATATTGATATTTTATCTGAAGAGTTACCCAACATTTAGCTCATGTGGTGTGCCCCAAACAAGTCAGCTTGGAGGCTTTAGTCATGATAAATATTGAAGAAGGATTTCAGTGGAGACAAGATGTAAATGGTACATGTCATGGCATCACCTCTGTGATGGTATGGTCCTTTTTGTGATAAATATGGAAGAAGAGTTGCAGTGGAGACTAGATGTAAATGGTACATGTCATGGCATCACCTCCGTGATGGTATGGTCCTTTTTGAAAACAAAGAAGAAGTAACAATAACAAATAGTGCACTTCACAGCTAATGTTTTTCCTAGGAGAAAGATGTTCCCCAAAACCAGGCTAATATCATCCAACATGCATTTATTAAGTACCTGTTGTGTACCAGACCCTGTGCCTGTTGCTGTAACTGTTGAGAAAAGATTGAAATAATTCCTACCTTCTTTCATTTGAATGGGGGAACTGACTTGTGCATCTATAGATTTATGCAAAAACATACAAAGAGGTGTAGAAGATGAGGAGGAGGTTGAGGAGAGAAGGTATTAGCAGCTGGAGCAACAGGAAAGCAGGAGATGGTGACCGAGCTGAGTCTTGTAGAAAACCAAAGATTCCAAGAGATGGAGTTGAGGAAGGAAAGAATTCCAGGCAGGGACAACAGCCGCAGTAAAGCATGGAGATGGTGCATGGAGCATTGGGCCAGGAGTCAGGGAGACCTGAGTTCAAATATGGTCTCAGACGCTAATTGTGGCAAGTCACTTTAACTGCTGGCTGCCTCAGTTTCCTTGTCTGTAAAATCACCACAAAACTGAGAAATTCCTCCCTTTCGTGGTCAACACAGAATTCAAAGAGACCGAGGAGATTAATAATGGCACCTAATGGGTTGTTGTGAGTATCACATGAGATCGTATTTATAAAGCTCAAAGCACAGTGCTTGGCAGATAGTTATTGCTACATAAACTTCAGATATTATTTGTAATTACTAGTACTAGTAGAGGGGCAGCTAGGCATTGCAGTGGATAGAATGCCAGACCTGTAGTTAGGAAGACTCATCTTCCTAAGTTAAAATCTGGGCTTTAGACACTTCCTAGCTGTGTGTCCCTGGGCACATCATTTAACTTTGTTTGCCTCAGTTTCCTCATCTGAAAAATGAGCTGGAGAAGGTAATGGCAAACCACTTCTTGCCATTATGACCAAGAAAACCCCAAATGGTGTCACAAAGAATTGGATGTGACTGAAAATTGAGTAAACAAAAAGTAGTAGTAGCAGCATCACCTACTATGTATCTGGCCCTGTGCTAAGTCCTTGAAATTAATAAATAAATAAAAAGCAAAAGACAATCCCTGTCCTCAAGGAGCTTACAGTCTGGTGAGGGGGACAAGATGCAAATAACTATGTACAAACAGGCTATATACAGGATAAATTGGAAATAATCAACAGAGAGAAGGCACTACAGTTGGGAAAGCATTCCCGTAGAAGCAGAGTGACTGAGGACCTGGCTTCAGATCCTAGATATCCCCTTTGTGATCCTGGACAAATTTGCTTAACCGCTCTAGGCCTCAGTTTCTTTGTCCGTAAAATGAAGAGGATGGACCTCTAAGGAGCCTTTGCAGCACATTCTTAAAGAAATAATGAAGACATTTCTTGGAACTACTCAACCTGCCTATTTCACATTCTTTCCAGGAAATAGCTGGTTATCTACCAGTCGTTCTTGCTAACTGTTATGTAAAAATATAAATCCAGAACTGGCTTCATTTTTGACTTTCACTGCAAAACTGACAAATTTTTCCCTTTCATGATCAACGCAGAATTCAAAGAGACTGAGGAGATTAGGAAAG
Source organism: Potorous gilbertii (assembly GCA_028658325.1). NCBI lineage: Eukaryota > Metazoa > Chordata > Mammalia > Diprotodontia > Potoroidae > Potorous > Potorous gilbertii. The sequence continues at coordinate 251,377,565 of CM053772.1, read as the reverse complement.
GAATAAGTCACTTTTTTTTTTAATCTATTAGAGAGCTTCTGTTTCTAGTAGGAGTTTCTGGAAACGATTTGATTAGTAAATGGTTCAGCAGTAATTAAAAAAGCATTGCCAGTTTCATTGGTTTTATTTTATTTTTATTTTTCTCAAAAACACACACACACAGTATCCTTCAAGTGCCTGGCATTCTAATAATGCATTGCTTCTTAAAAATGAAATTAATGATTTCTGGGGCTGTAGATTTCAGATTCCTTTATATCTTAGGGGTATGTCTGCGCACTGGCTCTAAAACGTGGTACAGAACCATGTGCTTCTCTCTAAAAGAGTACAGGAGAGAGCCTGTATAAAAATAATACTTCAACCTCAAGTATTATATGTGAAAATGATTTTTCATATGTGGGAAAATTCTCTTTTATTTAGAATATAGTAAAATTATATAGTTGCAAAAAGAATTTTCCATTTGGATCTGTTGTCCTGTGTAATACATAACAGAGTATGTGTGTCTACTGTGTGCTGAAATTTACTATCATAGAATGAATGAATGAATGAAATGCATTTATTAAGAGCTTACTATGTGCCAAATACTGAGAAGAGGGACTCATTATGCAATTTCATTGATGTAGGGAACTCCCAGGTAAGAAACTCCTTCTACCAAAGCAGATTAGAATTATGTCTACAACTTGTATTTTTCATTTTATATTTCGTTTTTTTAGAATGTGAGTGGAGGTGGGAAGGAAACAATAGTGGAAGAAAAGCTTATATTCTTAGAGAATTATCTAGAGTATTGAGAGATGAAGTAAGGGCCCAGAGTCACAGGGCTAGTCATTCACTATCTGACTCTGCCAACCCAGCTCATAGAGCTTTTACTCCATTGGTGTGGCCTTAGAGCCCAGGTTCATCTGCAGCCATGGAGAGATATCAGGCTGGAGTGGCACAATTTAATACACCTTAAAAGAAACAAGTAATTCTTTCTCAACTCCTTTCCACTCTCACTTCCAACCACTGACTTGGACCTCCTGCTTTGGGAACCTTGGGGTTTTCTTATATACTTCCCTGCTGCACAAGGATTGAAATTTCTAGGCCAATAACATCAAAGAAACTTCCCTCTGCAACCCTTCCTAAATGGAAATGACCAAAACAGTCTTAGATTTATGCTGTGCATGTTATAACTGCAGTCATAGATGCAGAAACATTACGATGTGACCATGGGTGTACAAATAGCAAAAGTCTGATGCAGATTGTTTCTTAATAAAAAATAACCCCATGTACACGCATTTATGTTTTTCCTCTTAAGTGGAGTAAAATTAGCCCTAGAGTCAAGTTTGAAATTATTTTCATAATTTTGGGTAATTAAGACACTTCCCAGATCTCATTATCGGAGGCCTAAAATAGCATAATTGCAATATAATTAGTGATTGGCAAACCTTTAGAGGGTTAGAGGTTTTATCCTTTTCAGAATATGGGAGCTCACACTCTACCCCAGGAGTCCCTGAACCCTTGAAGCTCCTTAGGGCTCCTCCACATTCCTTTTCATCTCACCTTGGCCTTGACCTTCTCATTCATTTTCTCTCTGCTTCCTCAGAGTTCTTCTTTACACCCCAGGTAGTATGTCAGTTGTGTATATTAAGTGTATTCTCTGGGGCCATTGTAGGGTTGGGTGTCATGGTAGGGATAAGAAAGAGTAAGCCCTGTCCTCAGGGAACTTTTATTCAGATAATATAAATGTCTTTCTTGAGGCCACACTATTAGTAACTATCATACCCTTAGACTTAAAACTAGACAGGAAAGATGTTTACACATGAAGCAATATGAAAAAACATCCTACAAAACCATGGGGAATTCTATAGTTGTTTTGGGCACTGAGACTTTAAATGAGCTTCTCTAGGTCAGCTCTACTCTATATATCTTGTGCCCTATGTACCTACTTATTTACATTTGTGTTCTCATTAGAGTATAAGCTTCTTGAATTTCAGGGACTGTTTTCATCATTCTTTGTTTTCCCAGCATTTAGTACAGTGCCTAGCACACAGCAAGTGTTTAATAAATGCTCGTTGACTGTTCTAAGACTTTTTAAGAAGAGGTATCCACTTGCATTGGAGTCAGGAAGACCTGGGTTCATCCTCTGCCTGAGATACTAGGTGAATGACACTGTGATTAACCTCTTAGGGCCTCACTTTTCTTATCTGTAAAATGAGGCTATTGGACTCAATGACCTCCAAGGCCCTTTCTGCTTCTAAATTTATAATCCTAATGTCTATTATCACACAGATACCTTGTAGATTATAGTAGGGCAGCAGAACTGAATTCTAGTTTAGTTTGTATTAATAATGAATGATATTCATTTAAACATATCCCTGAAACCTGTCTGGGCCTCACAGAATTTATGAATTGGTAGAGCCCTCAGAGACTATCTAGTGACTATTAGTCAAATGTATACCTGACCAAGAAACTCCTTTATAACATAGTTCTCAACTTATCCTTGAACTTCTGATTGACAAGATAAAGGGGGACCTACTATTTTCTGAAACATTTAACCTCAGTTTTCCCCTTTGTAATATGAATGGCTTGGATCAGATGACTGCTAAGCCCTTACAAGTTTAAATCCCATGCTCCTATATGAAGACAGCACTTTTATCCATTTTACTTATGGACTTCTCTCATTGTTGGAACTTCTTTGTTTTCTTGACATCAAGCTTATTTGTCTCTTGATAGCCTCTATTCATGGCTCCTACTTCTTCCTTTTGGGGCCAGGCAGATGCAATCTAATTCCTTATCCATCAATAGCTCTTCAAATCCCTGAAGACAACTATCTTTCTTTGTGACAATGTTTTTGATTTCTTCATCTCTGTAAAGTGAGGGTCAAATTAAATGATATCCAAGGCTCTTTATGGGTTAAGTATTTTGTGAATCTCAGAACAACTACCTTCATTTCACTGATGATAAGCAGTCTATTGACCTGTGTAGGACGCCAGTCATTTAGTGTCCAAAGTAGGACTCATATCTTCTTTTTTCTCTTGAGTTCTTAATCCCAGGTTGCTTATATTGTATTTGTTTTCTCAGGGTCCTTTTCAGCATCTCTGTACAGTGCCTCCCCATATCATAGTTGGCAGTTATTAATATAGTATGTAAATTGAATTTTGCCATGTCTATAGACAATCAGTTTGGAGTCTCCTATGTCCTCCAAGGAAAGGATAGTTTTCTTTGTGACTCAAGTGATTTCCTAGGGTGGTTTTTTATAACAAGTGGCTCATCCATTTTTGCTATATAAGAGGCATGACTTTCATTCCTGAGTCCTGGGAGAACCGCAAACTAAAATGCCAGTTATCACTAAGCATTCAGAATCAGACGTTTTACTAAATGCTGAGTATGCCGACCCAAAAGCCAGAGATGATGGCAGAAATGACTTCAGAGGCTATCCAATTTAATTTGTCCATTTTATGCTGGAAAGAATTGTAGCCCAAGGGATTTAAGTGATCTTCCCCAGGTCACGCAGATATAAAGAAATGGGATCTGAAGTAGTATAGAACAGTGAAATAGGATCTGAACTCAGGGCCTGTGTTTTCAAAGCCTGTGCTTTTTATAATGTATCATCCATGGTGCTTTAAAATTTACAGAGTATTTTTATTTTTGGTACGTATGTGTAAATAAACTCTTTTCACTCATGTAGTAAGTTGGAAAGCATCATGAAGTCAGAAGACCTAGCTTCTAATTCCTCTGACAGTTGCTACTTATGTGACCACATGCTTCAATTCCTTCATTTGTATATTGAAGAGATAGGAATAAGTGGCCTCTGTGGTCCATTCTACAGATATCTAGATACAAACATATATATAGATACACATATGTGTGTGCATATACGTATATGTGTGTATATAGATATACATATATGTGTGTATATGTGTGTATATATGTGTATCTAGATATACGTATATGTGTGTATATAGATATACATATATGTATGTATATAAATATATATATGTGTGTGTGTGCATATATATGTATATACATATACATATATCCTTACTCTCAGTGATTATACATTCTAACGGGGGAGACCAAACTCATTAGGAGTAAAAATTGTTTGATTCTCTGTCCTCATGTCCCCAGTACTTAGTTCTTGGTACAGAGGTGCTTAATAAATACTGATTGGTTGAATGAGATGCATTTGGGGAAATGGCAGAAGAAAAGCAAAGATATCTTTATGAAATTACCAAAAGCACAAGGACAAAAAATTTGGTCAGGTTCCTTTCAAAGAGAAAAAAAAATGACTGAAAAGAAAGCTCATTGGAAGAATTTTGAAACACTAGAGCTGTGGAAGGATGTGGTGATTGCCCATTGGGTAGTGAGTGAGTCCCTGCCATTTGAAGTCTTGTGGCAGACCGTATTTAGAAAGGAAGCTGGAGAAGGGTTTTGGGGGGAGGGGAGACTGTGTGACCTTTGAGGTTAACTTTTTGCTCTCAGCCTGTATCATTGAAGAGTTGTGGAAATACCTGAATAGTGCTTTGTCTCCAGAGCAGCTCCAAAGAGCCAGGCAGCAGGGTCTCAGGAAACACCACTGGCCTTGACCAAAGACTCAAATCCCCAGTTGACTGCTGAGCCTGTTTGAAAGTCATGGAATCAGAATATGGACCATGAAAAAAGCCTGAAGAGGTAGCAATTGTATTCAATTCAATATACAAGTCATCTAAATCTCTTTGGACTCAGTTTCCTCTTCTGTAAGATGAGTGGCCTGGATCAGATGATCTCTAAGCCTAATAGATTTAAATCCCATGGTCCCCTATTAGCACTTTTTTTTTGTCATATATTGGCTCTAATCACTTTAAACATTTGTTGTTTATTCAGTTGTTTCAGTCATGTCTGACTCTTCATTGCCCTCATTTGGGGTTTCCTTGGCAAAGATACTGCAGTAGTTTACCATTTCCTTCTGTAACTCCTTTTACAGATGGGGAAACTGAGGTAAATAGAAATGTGAATACTAGATCAGTATCACACAGCTACTAAATGTCTGAGGCCAAATTTGAATTCAGAACAAAGAGTCTTCCTGACTCCAGGACTGGCACTCTATCCACTGTGCCACTTAGCTACATTTATTGAGCACTTACTATGTGTCAGGTGATCACTAGGCACTCGTATTCTAGAGAAGACAAAACAATCCTTGTCCTTACAGAGTTTATCCCTTGTTGAGGAGTAAACAAAATGAACGTAGATAAATAAGCATAAATTATATCTGAAGCGAATATGCAGCAATTTTTTGGTGAGCTATAATGTTAAAAATGGGGCAATCAGGAAAGTAGAATATTAAAATGAAGCTGAGGAAGGAAAGAGAAAACCGATCCAGAATTGTGACTCAATCTATTTGTTAGAGTTTTTGATTGGGTCTCAGCTCTACGAGTCCGGGTCCTCACAGGGAGGCAATGGGATGACAGTATTCATTAAAGTTAATTTCCTGGTAGAGGCCATTTAAAATCTGATTGTTGTTTTAATTTGTTTCACTGCTAATTTCCATCAGTTTAAATAGAAGAAACATTCCATACTTTTCATGGAGGATATCCCAGGTGATCTGTGAAGGATTTTCTCAGCACCAGCTCTGATTTTTCGAGACTCCCTAGGATCCTTGCCTTGGTGCTGGACAGGATCCTCAGGAACCTTAGATCCAGCCCCCTTGCTTTCCAGGTGGGGAAACTGAGGCCCACAGAGGTTAAATGATCTGCCCAAGGTCACCCTGGCAGTCAGTGGCAGAACTGGCATCTCAACCCAAGTCCTCACTAAGATGGAGTTATTTTTCAGGTCAGCATATGAGACTGTACCTGTAACAGAAATGCTTACCTTGAAATTCTATATGTACAGCTACTTATTAGCATATGAATCTCGTTTTGTGGACTGCAAGAAAGGGCTCAAGTCATCTCTGTTGACTTGTGGGATGGTGGGAGGGAATTCTAGTCCATTCCCTTCAATTTGCAGATGAGGAAACTGAAGGTCAGAGAAGTCAAATGACATGGCCGAGGTCACACCATTATTACTCAGAAGAGACAGAATTCGAACCCTGATCCTTTAACTCCAAATGAAGCATCATTTTTACTCTATCATCCTGCCTGAAAATTTGCAGTTGATTATATGAGCATGTTTAAAAAGTATCAACTATCTACCTATCTCTATCATCTAGCTATTTATTAACTGTCAATCTATCTATCTACCTATCTGTATGATCTAGCTATTTATCTGTTATCTATCAATCTATCCATCTGTCACTATCTATCAACTATCTATAGCTATCATCTATGTTTATCTATCAACTCTCAATCTATCTGGGCATCTAGATGGTACAGATAGACTATTGGACCTGCAGTTAGGAATACTCATCTTTGTGAATTTAAATATGACCTCAGATAGCTGAGAAAGAGATACACAATTTTGAACATGGCCAATTGGGAAATTTGTTTTGCTTAATTATGCATATTCATTATAAGTTTCTATCCCTATTTTGTGGGGGAAGGGAAGTGGGAAGAAGAGAGAATGCATGCTCATTAATTGAAAAATAAAGCTAAAGAGAAAGGGCCAGGAAAAAAAAAGAGCTAAATAAAGATAGACTATATGTTTCAAACACTGTCATTTATCATTGATTTCTGAAATTTTCTATTTTCTGTTTACGAAAAGTTTGAGTTTTATTTTCCTTCTTGATTTTTTTCTGCTTAGCTGAAGGGTCAAGAAACAACATATGATTTGCATTTTGTCCAGATTTCTGTCAAAGGGATCTGATGCAGTAACTGGATGCTATTGTCATTGGTATATTACTAGATTGAGGGTATGTATTAGTGAAGAACAGTGGCTTCTGGGCTCTCTAACTGATCTAAGGATTCAGTTTTGTTCATGAAAAGAAGTTGAAATCCAAGGTCATCTGGCAACCTGGAGGATTGCTGTCATTTTAAGGAAGCAGCTGTCCAAGGACTGAGAAGAGGCAGAGGAGAGCAAGCTGAAGTTCCTCATTTATCTGTAGGTCAGACTTCTGGCAGCCCCCCTCTAGAATATAACTGTGAAGGAAAAAGTAAGCAAACAGGTGTTCTGAAGTGCTAACATAGTTATCAAGAGGCGTTAAATGAAATCTCACACAGTTCCATGGAAAAGATGCTCAGACTCTTAGAAATTTATTAACTTTTCTTTAGCACACAGTTCTGATAACCTTGTTGATATTCTTTTCCAAAGAGATAGTATGGAAGAGTGGAGAGAATATTGGAGATTGGAAGACTCTAGAGCTACACTCCCCTGAGCCTCTGGAGACTCTTCAAGACTAATCTACTGAGTTATGCATGGGCTGCCATCTGCTATGATAGAGAAAGAAGGCATAGATCCTTGATACTTTGCAAGCCTGTTTTCCAAGGCCTTAGTTAACTAAAAAATGGTAGGGGATTGTTGGAGAGATGTGGTATCAGCAAGAGATAAAGCTGGTTGTCTGATATAGTTTAGTATTTTATATCTTTATCTGTTTATCTACCTATCTACCTACGTATTACCTATTTATCAGCCAACAATTACCTATCATCTATCTATTTATCAACTATCTACCTTTCTCTATATTCTAGCTATTTATCTATCAACTATCCATCTATCTATATACCATCTATCTACCTATCTCTATCATTTATTTGTATATCAACTGTCTTCCTATCTCTGTCATCTATGTTTATCTATCAATTATCTATCATCCATCAAGTTATTTATCAACTTCCTCTCTACCTATCTTTGTCATAAGCTATTTATTTGTCAACTCTATCAATCCATCTATATGCCTATGATCTATTTATCAGCTGTCTACTTATTTCTGTCTATCTATCCATTCATCTATCTAGCTATCTACCCCATCTGTTTCTTTAAGCTTTCTCACAGATACACAAATACTGCTTACCGTATCTTTAAGATCTAAATGAAATTTTATGGGAAAAGGTTATATATATACGTGTGTGTGTGTATATATATATATATATATACACACGTGTATATATATACATATATATGTGTTCAAACATACATATATGTATATATACATATATATGCACGCACACACACACACACATATATATACACATATATATGAAAACACAGTAGTCAGAAGCTATTTAGTTTCAGGAGTAAGCAATTTATCTAACTACTTGAAGGTCATGCAAGTCAGGATTTACTTCTCAAGGCTACAGGGTTGTCTTGGAGACAGCTGGTGCTGACTTGCCAGAGCTGATTGTTAAATTTCATTGTGAGCATTTAAATCTCTGGAAAATGCCAAAAGTTGGGGTTTGGTTTATTGCTTTCTTGATTGTTAGTCTAGACTTATGAAAGTGAAAGAGAAAATGTTAATAATTCAAACCAAATTCGCGTGTACATTTTTTCCTTCAAAAATTCTATCTCTGTACGGCTATTTTCCAATTCAAAAAGAGCAGTTCCAAAAGGGGAATTCCCCAAAATGTAAACGTCTGAAGGGAAAATCCTTGTTTGACTCTCTAAGCTCTGGTCCATTTTTAAAAGCATCTCCTTACTTTTTAGCCATCCACCCTGTGCCTTTGTGAACTGATTCAGAGATACAAGGCACCATAAAGGCTGTGTTATTTAACTCTTATTTTCCATATGAGGAAACTGAGGATCCAAGAGATTAAATGACTTGTCAGTGCTCACCCTGGTTGTGTCTGAATTAGAATTTGAACCCAGTCCTCTTCGTCCAGAATTATTGGCCTTTTCCTTGTGAGCTAGCAGTGAGAGAAAACCAGCCCAGATCCACTCTGGGAGTGGGAGCCCATGCTCCCCATGACCAGGAGCTCCTTTTATTCAAATTTTCTCTTTATAAAAAAATGAAAACAATACAGAAACAGGCAAAGCCCTTTTTTATTTTTAGCAGACACCTCCAGAAAACAGTGAATAATGTTCTATTTATAAAATAAAGTGTCTGTTTTCCGGCAAACTTGCCCAGCAATAAGAAAGGAGGAACAGTATTCAAAAGCAGGAGCAGTGTTGGCAGATTAAATGTTTTTCAAAGATTTCCTGGAGGCATCAATAGCTCTTTAAGAAACAACAACAAAGGCGTGGGTGGGGTTCACTTTTTGTTTCAGGGGAATGGGAAGTTCACCTAGAACTTGCTAGACTGGGCCCCAGAATCCAGCTTGGTGTGGTTAGACCCAGAGGAGGAAGATGCCAAAGGCACCCTGAAAGAGCTCAGTGGCTGAGCTGGAGGCTGATAGGGTTAGAGTCTGACCCTAACCCTTTGTACCATATTCCCATTTTCTTCTCCCCGCTTCCCCCTCACCCCAGCATCACCTGCAAGTTTTAGAAGCTCATTCTCTAGTAAGAATTTTCTTTATTATTTCTAATAATAGGGATAGGGGCCAGACCTGAGATTTTACTAGTATCAGGAATTCCTTTGTGAGCAAACTTCCTCTGCCAGTAGAAGCTGGCAGATTTTCAACTTACAGTCAGTCCTAGACCTGAGGCGTTCACTGAGAGTTTAAGGGACTTGCCCAAAGTCTGGCAGTCAGTGTATGTGTCAGAGGCAGGGCTGGATACCAAGGCATCCAGCTCTCTGTCCACTCCGACCTGAGGTTTCTTAATTACCATTCCTAAGAAGGAGAATAAATTGAATGAGTTAATTGCGTTTGTGCCAAGGTACCTGGAGACTAGAAGTGTGGGCTCTCCCAAAA
>CM053772.1:251349777-251367394 GCA_028658325.1 Potorous gilbertii | reverse complement strand
ATATCACACCATTTATTTTCTGATTTATATCTGAAATTGCCCAAAGGCACCAGGAACCTGGCAAAAGTATGAGTCAATTTATTGTTTTAATATATGAAACCACTATATCTAGACCAGTTCTGTATTTTTTCTCCTGGTCCTGAAATAAGCTTACAGAAAGCCAGTATAGTATGAACTAGCAAGTGTGTATGCCTGTTTGTATTGTGCCTCTTTCTCATGTATTTCCCTCTCCATCTGATTCATGCATAGAGTTTACAAATATACCATTCTGTATTGAATCATTTGAGATAAAATCAACACCTATAGGTTTGGTGTCAAATAATTATGAGTCATATTTCTATAGTGCTTAAAATTTACAAGGTGCTGTCTACCTACCCTTGGAACAAACCCATGATGGAGGTAGTGTCACTGTTGTGATTCTTTTTTTTCTGAGAAGAAGAAATCCAAGGCTAAGAGAGTTGAAGCAGCTTGTCTGAAGTCCCACAATTGCTAACAACCACAAAATTTGAACCCAGGCATTCAGCACTCTTTCCACTCTACCATATTGCCGTATATACTGATACCTTTAGTTTGAATTCACACACATTCCCGAAAACTCTCACCTCTCCCTCTTCCCATCAAACCAAAATTCCCATTATGGGTAACAGAAAAAAAATAGAATGTGAATATCCAACCCAGTGACCACATCTCAGTATGAGTACAATTATTAGGCATATGGACTAGCTCTTTATCTCTCTTTAATCATTTTTTTTCTGGAACCATGACTGACTTTTCATACACTGTGAAGTAGACTTCTTTTTACTCAGTCAGTTAATAAACATTTATTAAGTGCCTATGTGCTAGGCATTGTGCTCAGCACAATTCTCCCCTCAAGAAACTTACATTATAAGAAGATAAAAAACCAAAGAAAGCTGAAAAGTGGGGGAGTGAGGAAGATACCGGGGCATGTTGGTAAAATCCAAAGAATCGCAGTAGGGTAGAAAATGAAAACTGAGCTTTTCAATGCATTTTATTTGTTTATATCCATAGTAAACTGACCTAAATATGGTGAGATTTACTTACACGCCCTTTCTGTCTGACTTTCACTTAAACTCAAATACAAAATTGGAATAGTCATCTTTCACTCTTGTCCTCAAATCAAATCGCTTCTTCTCATGTGCTCCAGTTTTGTCCTGCTGATCACCAAATCTCTTAATTTCGAAGCTATGAGTTTTGCCACATCACCACCACCACCACCACCACCATCATCATCATCAATAAATAGATGCCTTCTGTGGCAAATATATGGAACAGTTGATGGAGCACCAGGTCTAGAATCAGGAAGACATGAGTTCAAATCCAGCCTCAGACATTTACTAGCAGTGTGACCCTAACTGAGCAAGTCATTTAACCCTATTTGACTCAGTTTCCTCATCTGTACAGTGAGCTTGAGAAAGAAATGGGAAATTACTCCAGTATCTTTGCCAAAAAGCACCCCCCCTGACAAAAGAGGGTCATCTCCAGTCAGAAAGGAATGAAAACAACTGAACAACAACATTGAATACTTACTCTGTGTTAAGTGACATGGGAGATTGCCTGAAACATGTGTCATGGTCCTTGCCCTTAAGAAATACGTAAGTTAGTTGGACAGAGAATGCATATGCATGGCAGACAGCATGATGTGATGGAAAGCAACTTGGTCCTGGAGTTAGGGGACTTCGGTTTTTGTTCTCACTCCTGCTGTTTGTATAAGTGTAAGTCATTTGATTTCTCACAGACTTTGTTTCCTCAGATGAAAAATGGAGCATTGACCTGACTCTAGGGTCCCAAAAGTCTGAATAGCTCTAAGTTTCATGATGCTAGTACTAATTACTGTTTAGTAAGCGGGTAATGAATGGGATGGAGAGTCAATGCCCAGAGGGAGAACATCACCATTGGTGGAGTAGATTTGGGTAACTTAAAAGAATATGTGGAAATAAAGATGAATTATGAATATTGGGCAATAATAATTGACGTATATATAGCACACTAAGGTTTGTAAAACACTATAAATTCATTACTGAATTTGATCTTTACAACAGCTTGGTGAGATAGGCATAGTTAATGCATTGTCATTTTGACTCTACTAATGAAAAACCTGAGGGTGGCAGAGGTTAATTAATTTGTCCAGAGGCTCAAAGATAGGAGGAATCCAAGATGAGCTGGAAACCCAGGGTTGTGATTCAAAAATAGCTTTTTTTCTTCTTCTCCTTCTTCTTCTCCTTTTTCTTCTTCTTTCCCTTCTTCTTCTTCTTCCTCCTCCTTCTCTTCTTCTTCTTCTTCTTCTTCTTCTTCTTCTTCTCCTCCTCCTCCTCTTCCTTCTTCTCCTTTTACTTCTTCCCCTTCTTCTCCTCTTTCTTCTCCTTTTCCTCCTCCTTCTGCTCTTCCTCTTCCTCCTCCTCATTCTTCTTCTGCTTCTACTTCTACTTTTCTTATACGAATTAGACTCGATGGCCGCTGAAGTCCCTTCCAAGTCTCAGACTCTGTGATTCTTTCATTCCAACCCCAATATTATTCCAGGAAGAAAACCAAGCAAAGGGATAGAGATAGGAACATGCAACATTTGTTAAAGGTACATTATGAAGAATCATCTGCCAAGAGCAAAGAGTTTAAAGGGAAATAAATGTGAAGAGCTAGGATCAATAATGGAACTGGAGGTAGGAAATATTTGAATGGCAGGTCATGTTTTGGCTTTATTCTATAGGCTGAGTGGACTAGAGATGGTTTTTGCTCATCAGAAGATGTAATAGTCTTAGTTTGATACTCCTGTCAGGATATGTTAAAGAAAGAATATAATGGAAGCAGAAAGACCATAAGAAGCTATTACAGTTGTCCAGAAGTGAAGGTTTGAACTCAAGTGGTGGCAGTGAGAATAGTACAGGAAGCCTCATAGGATAATCCATTTAGAGATGGAAAGGAACTCAGAGACAATGTAGTCTAATCTAATTATTCTATGGAAAAGAAAATGAAGGAATTGTTGTGGAATTTTAGTCATGTCCAACTCTTGAGGATCCCATTTGGTGTTTTCTTAGCAGAGATATTGGAGTGGTTTGTCATTTCCTTCTCCAGCTCATTTTACAAATGAGGAAACTAAGGCAAGGGAGAGTAAGTGACTTGCCCAGGGTCATACAGTTCATTAGTGTATAAAGCTGGATTTGAACTCACAATGAGGACTCTTCCTGACTCCAGGCCCACTACTCTATCCAATGTAGCACATACCTGCTCCATTTTACCTGGCAATGTGTCAGAAGTGGAAAAACTAAGCCTTTTATCTCCAATACCACTGATCTTTCAACTAGAGAAGAAATAAATCTGAGTGTCACGCTGGAGGTATGTTTGTCCTTAATTGCCGAAGAAGACCATGCCATCAGAGAAATGATGACATGACTTGCACTTGACTTTGTTTTGAGTGAGGGAGGGCTGTGCAGGTCACAAGCCTCACTTCTCCTCCACAGACATGTGAATCCAGTGGCCAAATATTCATCAGGAAGATTGGAGATGACTCAGGATGAGGTAATTGGGGTTAAGTGACTTGCCCAAGGTCACACAGCTAGTGAGTGTCAAGTATTTGAGGTGAGATTTCAACTCAAGTCCTTCTGACCCCTGCACTGGTTCTCTATCCACTGCACCACCTAGCTGCCCTGCTGGAAGATAGAGAAGAAAGGAAGAATTCTGGCCTAGATTGGGATTCTAGATAAGTAAGCAGGGGTCTGATGGATACCACAGGTTTCCTAAAGATCCTGGGCCAAGAGAGGGTTTATCCAGAATTGTCGTAGGATTTCTAACTGGAAGAAGTCTTAGAGATGATCTAGTGCAACTGCTTCATTTTACAGAGAATCAAACTGAGGCACTGACATACCCAAGGCCACCCAACATATTAAGCAAATAAAAAAGCTTTTGAAATGAACCATCCTAATTGAATTCAATGTTCTTTTCACTCTTATGGTCCTGCTCGATGCATGGTTGGGGACATGGAGATTACCTCATAATGAGAGCGTTATGAGGGAAGAACTAATTGGAACTAGTGAGTGTTCGGGTGGGCACTGGAGACAGAAAATGGGAAGAAGATGCCTGCAGTATAATGGAAATAACATTGTACTTTGAATCAGAGGAGCCATTTCTTTTTAGATGGGCAGCCTTGGGCTAATATCTCTATCTTTCTGAGCCTGCTTACTCATTTATAAAATGGTGATAACACCTGCCATGTCTATGATGGGGCTCTTTATAATAGCTGGTCTTCATAGAGTGCTTTCAGGTTAGTAAAGCATTTTACACTGGTTAACTAATTTTCATAATGACTCTGGGCCATAGGTGGTACTATCATTCCCATTTTATCAATGAGAAAATTGAGACTGGAAGAGCTTAAGAGAGTTGACCAGGGTCACACAGCTGGTAAATGTATGAAACGGAATTTGAACTCATGACTTTCAGACTCAGAATTCTTTGTTCTGTTTCTTTCACCTATTAGATAACTCACAGTGGTGAGTAGTGGAGACAGTGTTCGACTTGAAGTTCACAAGACTTGAATCCTAAGTGACAACACTTAACATCTCTTAGTCTCAGTTTCCTCATCTGTAAAATGCGGATAATACCAGCACCTACCTCCAGGGTAATTGTGAAATGCGATGGCACTAATATGAGTGAGTATTGAGTTATAATAAGCATAAAGATCTTTGTAGAAAGTTATCTCCATCTGGAGGCAGCTGGTGATACAGTGGATAGCATACTAGATCCAGAGTCGGGAAGAAAAAAATTCAAATTAAGCCTGCATCATTTACTAACTGTGTGACCCCCAAAACAAGTCACTTAAACTGTTTGCTTCAGTTTTCTGAGCTGTAAAATGGGGATATTAATAAAATCTACTTCCCAGGATTCTTGTGGGGATCAAGGAGATATTATTTGTAAAGTACTTACCACAGTGCTTAGCATATAATATAAATGCTTAATCTCTTCTCTACCTCCCCTCCATATAGATGTAAGCTATAATCCTTCCTGGAAATTTTCCTTGTCTGAGGCTATTGCTCCCTAAGTTGAAGCATTTAACTATTGGGAAGGCTGATATAAACAACTCTGGGCTAAGCTCCAAGATAAGATGCTATAAATCAAGAAGGAATATTACCATGGTGTCAGCACCTTGTTGATAGTTGAAAATGAGCTTGAAGAGGGAGGAAAGGAAGTTCATTCTTAGAGAAGGCCCAAGTACCATGTCCAATCTTGATTTTGCATGCAAGGTTGAGAGAGGTTGAAAACTGTGAAGCTGGAAAAATGCTTCCTGACGTATGGAGATATTACTGAACATCTCATAATACAAGGTGCTGGACACAGTAGGTGCTCCAGGAATTGGTATTGACTGATTGAATGACTAGTTGAATACTTCAAAGTCCATAGAGAACAAATTATGAGTGGCAAGACTTTTTTTTAATCTTCCTTTCTTTTTTGCTTTCATCTTTTCCTCCTCCTTTCTCTCTTTTTTCATTCCTTTCCTTCTTTTTTTCTTCTTTCCTTCCTCCCTCATTCCTTTTATCCTCCCTCCCTATTTTCCTTCCTTTCTCCTTCCTTCCCTATTTTAAAAATCTTTTTGCTTCTTTCCCTTTGTCTCTTTCTCTGTGGAAACAGTGTCATCATTGTGACTGAGGAAGCCTCGCCTCCAATGAATATTAGCTGTGGGACTGAAGAAGGCACTCAGCTTCACAGTGCCCCCAGGCAGTTGTTTGAGACTATAATTTACAAAGATTTGTCCAAGCTGTACCAGTGGTGAGTCTTCATACTAGGTGCTTCCCTTCACCAATGCAATCACAGACTATTTCCAAGTAAATTAATCCTTTTTTAAATATGTGAAATTGTCTGATTGGTAGCTAGGGTGATATAAAGTTATGGAGAATTATCCTTGGGGAGAATTTTGTGCTACTTGCAACAGTCGTCATAATGTACTGAGGTCATAGTGTAGTGGATTTAGTAGTTAAATGTACCTTAGAGGTTATCTAGTTCATCTTACTTATTTCACTGCAAGACAATAGGCTCAAGTTAAAGGAACTAGCCCTAGGTCACCTAGAGAGTAAGTGGTAGAGTCACAGGACCAGGGTAAAGGCAACAGGAATGAACTGGAAAGGTATGAGATGCAAGATAGGGAATTAAGAGCATTTGTTTGGAAGGAAAGGAAAGAAAGAAAGCATGAATGACCTATGATTTTGAGCTTGAGTAGACTGGGAAAATTGTGGTGTTTTTGACAGAGGCCAAGAGTCTGTGATGATGAATGCTGTCCTAGAAGCCATATGTCTCCCAGCCGAACCATAAGGTAGCCATTGTGATTAATCATCCATATGATGAGAGCAGCTGACACCAGGATAGGAAGTCAAAGGTAGACGATTGCTGAGCATGAGGTGACAGACAATGTCCTTCAAGGACACACTGCTGTGACATTGGAACCAATCACACTTTTATCCAGGAAATGACAAGACTAGACAGATTGATCTGCCACCACCAGAGACATCCTATTGCACATCAGCGAATGCCTCAGATTGCTACGTTGTTAGCATCTCTCCCAAAAGGAACTCCCTTTGACACACACTCACTGATGCTTTACATCAGCACAGTTTTGGTTTATTTTCTTTGCAATGATCAAAAGGGGAAAGAAAAATGTGCATTTCATATTTATATTTAAAATTATATAATTATATAAGAAAAATTATAAAACATAGTTTTAAACATTATTATTTATATATGGTTTTGTTTTTGTGACATGCACAAATATCAACTAATCCACATGGGATTATCTATTTTATATCAGGTAAGATTTTCTTTTGCTTTCTAAATTTACTAGTTTCCTTCTATCCTCTTGCATGTTTCTGTGTTATGTCTCTCTACCAGATCTAGCTGCCACTACTATCAAGGAATGAAGGGGCTTGTTTTTCACTCATTTTTCAGTTGTGTCCAACTCCTCATGCCCCTGCTTGAGGTTTTCTTGCTAAAGATACTTGTAATGGTTTGCCATTTTCTTCTTTAGCTCAATTTACATATGGGAAAACTGAGGCAAGTAGGGTTAAGTGACTTGTCCAGGGTCACATAGCTAGTAAGTGTCTGAAGCAGATTTGAACTCAGCAAGATGAGTCTGCCTAGCTCCAGGTCCAGCATTCTGTTCGTTGCACTACCTAGCTGCCCTGAGGGGCAGCACAGGGTTGTTAAAAAAATAACGAGATAGAGTAGTAGAATCTTATGACATCAGGAGTGGGAAATGAGAGTAGTGTACCTATCCAGAGAACTCTAGAAAATAGCAGCATGGGGAAATGTTGAGAGCCTTAGAATTAGCATAACCAAAGTTTAAATCCTGCATCAGACACACATTGACTATGTGGTCGTGGGCAAATTGCTTTACCTCTCACTGCCTATCAGGCAGCTTTCTAAAACCGGAGTAGGGAACCTGCAGCCTTGAGGACATATGTGGCCTTCTAGGTCCTCAAGTGTGATCCTTTGCAGTGCTCTAAGTTTATAAGTTGCTACTGCTGCTGTCCCCTTCACATTTATCTATCACTGTGGTTTCCAAACTGTTTTTATGTGTATTATCTGAGGGAGTACCAGGAAAAGCACAGGATTGGTGATTTTCTTTAAAACTGTGTATTTCTTTTCTGTGCAATAATATCTGAGGTTCTCAAATGATTCTGCATCTACTAGCTTGACTGACTTGTTTATAGCTTTAAAATCTATGTTGGACAAACTATCAGTGAAGCATGGCATTCTCTGACATTTACCTTAAAATGTATAAAGTGCTGCAATCCATCTTGAGATGGCACGGTGAACACTAGGAAATTATTTTTAATTGGAAATAAGGCAACCATTTCATTGGTTTTCTGCATTGGGAAAGGAAAATTTTATACTGGAAGTTCCTTACACTGCTGACATCTCAGATGCAAAGAGCTGACCTTGAAGTCAGGGGGATCTGAATTTAAGCCTGGCCTCTGAAACATGATCCCAGGCAGGTCATTTAGTCTTTCACTTTCCAAGGCAGCTAAGACTCTGTCTATTATCTCTCTTTATCTAGAAATATACATATACATATGTCACACACATTTATGGAAAGAGAAAGAAGGAAGAGGGGGGAGACACACAGAGAGACAGAGAGAGACAGAGAGAGAGAGAGAGAGAGAGAGAGAGAGAGAGAGAGAGAAAGAGACAGAGAGAGGGGAGGAGAGAGACAGAGACAAAGACAGAGATAGACAGAGAGATAGAAAGAGAGGTAGATTGAGAATTTCCTCACTGGTAGTTCTCAATATCAGTAAAATCATAGACTCCTGTAAATGCCCCTCTAACTGAGAGGGGGAGACAGAGACAGAGAAACAGAAGTAATAGAAAAGGGAGGGCAGAGAGATAGAAAAGTGAGATGTGAAGAGAGTCAGAAAGATGGAGACGCAGAGAGGAGGAGGGAATGGAGTGGGCAAAGTTAGAGAAGAATGGTGTGAAAGAGAAAAGTTACAGGATGGAATGAGGAGAGAGGGAGCCAGGGAGATATGGGGAGAGAGGAAGCCTTTAAAGTTCAAGCACAATTTTTCCTCCTCAGTCAGTTTATGCATTATTATGCTCTTTTTGCAGGTGAGTAAACTGAGGTACTGAGAAGGTAAACAACTTACCTAGGATCATAACTGGTAAAGGTCAGAGGTGAATCTTAAACCCATGTCTCCTTTTTGTTTCCACCTTAGCCTGCAGCTCTGATTTATGACAGAAAGTAAGAACAAAATTTTAGAGGTCCTTTGCAAATGGCAGCATCATATTAACATCATCCTAGGCTACCCAACCCCACTACTAAGACCTTTCCAAGTTGTTTCTTAGGCATTCTCACCCTTGCTGCGCCCTGAGATCAACACCCAGTGCTATTCTAAGTGCTGAAGGGCACTTAAAACTTAGACATGACATTAACAAAGCAATGAGGTTCAGAGTGATTTCCCCCACCCCCTACTTTAATTTTCTGATGAAAGCATCAGCAATGCTGTCCTTAACCTGTCCTGACTATCCTATTTGAGGATGCAGGCTCAGCTTTTTGTCAGATGCTACCTCTGTTGATTCATTTTTTATGCCAAAGCCCCGGAGGAACCAAGTTGGCTGTTTTATGAATCTTTAGGAGTGATGAGGCGAAGACAGGGCTCACTCAGCAGAAGAGCAGAAAATGCCTACTGGGAAGTTTGGTCTGAAGCAGCCTATCCCTGGACCTGGATTGCAATGTACTTTGTGATTTGCCTCTATTGGCAACTAGGCTGTAAGCTTAAATAGCGTGAGAGTTTTTCTTCTCACAGAGAGCACCTATGGGTTAGGGATAGTATGCATAGTGAGGGGAATTATTAAATAACAACTTATTGGGGAAATTCCTGACCTTTCCCAAAAATTTAGCCCACATGGACTATCTTATCTAGGTGGATTTGTTGCCTCACCCAACTAGAAAAGCCTGCAAAGAGTTTAAAGTGAATTCCAGCCCTTTGTGTTCCACAAAGGGAGTAGTAGATCCTTTGTCTCGATTGTCTAAAACTGGGAGGAATCTGGAAGTAAATGACATAATCAAAGTCACACCCCCTAACCCCGAGTACAAAAGGTCCACCTCTCAATATAATATTCATTCTCTCTCATTGCTTTTTAACCAACCAATTAGAGTCATTTGCCACCCTCAGGAACACTCACTCTTTCAAGGTCCCCTTAGTGTTGAATGGAATCTGAGAGGGGTCTTCAGCATTCAAGAATGTCATTGACCCCTTTTATTAATTACATGCTAACATGATTAATAAAATGATTAATTACCCAGGAAGTTATGTCTCTCAAACGTCTTATATTTCAGAATAGTAAATATGGGTTCATGCCACTCTACTGCTCAGTATATACTGAGTATATATACCATTCCTCTAGGGTAGAGTTTAAATAAGCTTATTTGCCATTTGAAATCATTCACAATTGGCTCCTGTCTTAATGTGAAGTTTTGTTATATTTCATTCCCTTTTGTGCATTCTATGGACAAACCAATCTGGCCTCTTTGCTTTTCCCTATAGGTGATATACCAATAACTGTCTCTACGATTTTGCAGTCTATCTGCCAATGCCTGAACTTTGTCTCCTCCTGACATTTGATTCTTACGATCACTAGTTTCATCCAAAACACATCTCAAATATCACCTCTCGCATGAGTCCATTCCTGCTTTCCCCATTTACTAGAACTATTCTCTCTCTGTCTCTCCTCTCAAAATTACCTTGCATCTATTTTGTATATATCTTATATATGGACCAGTTATATCTTCTGATGGAAAATAAGCTCCTTGAGGACAGGGTCTGCTTTGTTGTCATTTGTTCCTCCTCTCCTCCCAGTGCTTAACCTAGTGTTTGATACAAAATGTCATTAATATATGCTTGTTGATTGATCAATTGATCGATAGGAAAGTAATAGAATAAAGTTCAAATGGCCAAAGGGCAAGTTGAGATCTGTCAACTTTTATACATCCATTCATTAACAGTTCCTAAGTAGTGTCTCATAAAAAGAGAGAGGAATGAAATACTGGTCACTAAAATGATAAGAAGAATAAAAGAAAAATAAATATATTTGCACATTTTAGAGCAAGATATGAGGTTAGCTGTAATAATCAGTAAAGTTATTTGATTTAATTAAATTTTTTATTGGGTACTTATTATGTGTAAAGGACAGTCCCTCCTATCTCTAATTATGAGTTCTTTCTCCATTGCTACAGATTACAATACATCCATGATTTTTCATCTCATTTAATTTTGTTTGTACCTTACTTTAAGGATATAACGTGTTGAAGAGCTTCCTCTGAAACTTTTTAAAGTCTGTGGATATCAGTGCAACCCTTGGGCCATGCATTTGTTATTGCTCTCTCTTGATACTTGGCTGGTCCAGAATTGGTCTTCCTTTGCTAGTCACACATGTCATGGGTGGTATTTTTATGCCACTTCTTATATATAAATTATGGCATAGCCTGGTTGTATCTATATGCATCTTTCCATTTCTCTTTAGATCAACTGTAGTTTTCATTTTTCAAATACCAGGGTGCTTCATAATTCATAGCCATATAGTATCACTGCAAGAATGTTGGTGTTAAAATGATAGATTTTGACAGCAGAGAGCAACTTGGGATGTGTCAAAGTGTTGCATATTTTCTCAAATGTGATGCAGTCCTTTCTGTTTCTCATACTCGTAGATAGAATTAGAAGCAGAGCCATAACTGGGATACAGAATTGTGTCCCTTCTGGGCTAACCCTTCCCAACTGAACTCACAGGTTGGATTTCCCAGGGCATAATGACCCAAGGGCAAGTGATCTCATTGGTCTACAATCCCCAAACTATAGACCATGGGCTTTCACCAATGAAGGTGCCTTTACTCTGGTTAGTCAGAGGGCACAATTATATCAACACAGAGGCAGTTGCTTAAATGTTATATTATGAACACTAGTAGTTAAAAAAAGAAGCACCTTGTCCCTATGTATATTAGGTTTCCTCTCCAAAAGAAAACACAGCATCATTGCAAATAATGGGCACATACAGAGTTTATAAACAAAGAGGTACACATTGTCACCATTTATGGAGAGGGCCAATTCAGGTCTCTGTGACCATAGAGTGGCATATTTATTTCATCCTTTCATTTTCACTGACTCTGGTCTTATGATCTTTGCTAAACTCTGAGAAGAAAGGCAGTATGATATGGTGAGAGGAAATGAGACTTGGAGATAGAAAACACTGGCTCAGAGGCTAATCTTTTTTGTGAAACTTAGACAAATCACAGCATCTCTGGCCCTCAGAATCATTATCTTCACCTGTAAGTATCTTGTATGTATATAGTTGTTTGCATAGTATCTCCTTCTTAGAATACCCTCAAGGGCAGGAATAAGTTTTTATTTAAAACATAGTAAGCACTTAATAAATGGTTGCTGAAAGTTGGCTTATTCACCTGTAAAATGAAAGGATTGGATTTGATCTCCAAGGTTCCTTCCAGATACAAATCTGTGTTTCAATGACTGAGAGGTAGGGAAACCAAGACCTTTTTTCTCAGGGCACCAAAATTTAGAGGGGATAATTTTCACACTTTCAGTCCCTCAGCATCTTGAAAACAATTACACCTAATCTTATCATCTAGTTAGCAAGAATAATTAATGAAAATAAGTTACTAGATAGATGGTGATTTACTCCTCCCAGTGGCCAAACCCTACAAGATATTCTCCCTGCCTGGCCTTACTCTCATACTTACCCCTCTGGGTGGTACCCTCTCCCAAAGTGGCCCTATGATGTCCTGATGTCTCTTTCTTTTCTTGAAGGTGTTTTTTCATGTCTCTTGGCATGAGAACACTTTGTGTTGCTTGCCCTGGGAGCAGCAAATATTCCTACTTTCAATGAACAACAATGGGTGAAATTTGCAAGAGAGACAAATGTGGAAAGTTAAGATCAAGGAATGGAAATTTTCTTAACAGTTAAACATGTCCCAAAGAGCTACATTGGGAGTTACAAGTTTTTCCTTCAAGGAGAAGTCTTTTAGAAAATCCAGAATGACTACTTTTTCAGTGATGCTGTAAATGTTTTTCCTGTTTGCATTAAATTTAAACTACATTAAAGTTAGCCTCTGAGGCCCCAAGAAATCTAAAATTTTATTATTCTGTGTTAGATGGATATTATATGGTTGTACATATATATATATATATATATATATATATATATATATATGTGTGTGTGTGTGTGTGTGTGTGTGTGTGTGTGTGTGTGTGTATGTGTGTGTGTGTTTATGGACATATATTTATGTATTTACTTGTCTCCTCCTTTAAAATGTAAGCTCTTTCAGAGTTGAAATTGATTTGTTCTTCATACTTGTATCCTCAATTTCTAACATAATCCTTAATGCATAGGAGGCCCTTAATAAATAGCTGTTGATTGATTGATCAGTATCTAAACTTGGGGACAATATTCAAAGGTAATCTCAACAAGGAAGAAACCTTCAGGAATGTTCTCTCTTAAGCATTTTGAAGTAACTATGTTTTCTCCAGCTCCAACATTACTTGATAATAGTGATGACCGCTGCTTGAGGCTGCCATATAGTTACAGGGCTATGAAAACATTTACAAGAAAGTCCAAGGCACTATCAATACATTCTCCCCCCAGGAGGAAATGGAAATCATTTGTATTCATTAACATGTATAAGTGGATAAATAGCAATTATGGAGATAAATGACCTAAATTCTTTATTCAGTAAAACTGCCATCCATCAAACCAGATTTTTCACACTTTTTTCCTCATCTGGAAAAATGATTTGAATAGATCTTTCTTCATTTGATAATTATGATCTTGGTTATTATATAGCAACTGAACCTATAATCAGATGGCAAGGAGTGAATGTTATGGGCTAATTTAGGTGGGTCTCCACAGTCAGTTGCTTTTCCCTTATTCAGAAGGATCCAGGATTTCTTATCTTTCTACGCCAGCTAAAAGCTTCAAACAGATTCTTTTTTGCCTTGATCTACCCGTAGGAAGGTCTTCCTCATATTTTCTTTCATTCACTTTTGATGTGACTGAAATATATACAGGTGATGAGAGAATTCCTGGAAAGGCAGGAGAGACATGTTTGTATTTTGAAAATGGGCTTACTTGGGGTACTCTAACCTATTTTTGACCCCAGGAGTTCTCTTTCACTTATGTTCTATGAATACGGCCCATGTCTTCAGTGTGAATTAATACATATAAATATCTAGTACAATCCCAGACATCAGAAAGATTGTGGAAGATCACTATCACTTCAAATGAAACTTGGCCACTTTGAATATTGGAAATGAAAATCATTTTATATGAGGGTTAGTATAATGAGACTGCCTATAACTGGGTCTATTTCCCATCTGACTCTGACTCCTCTACTATTTTCTTTTGTTCCTTAAGCTAATGGGCCCATTCCATTTCTTGCTAACAGAATAGAGGATAAATAATCCTAGATCATAATCCTAGATCAGAGCTGGCAGAGACCTTGGAAATCAGCAAACTCAATTCCCACATTTTAGAAAAGAGAAAATGACCAGAGCAAAGAGGAACTTGTCCAAAATCACACAACTAGTAAGTGGAAGATCTAGGAGATGAATGCAGATCTCCTGAGGTCTAGCACACTTGTTTTCCCTTCATTACTTTATGAACAAATGAATGAATAAACAAATGGATAAAGCATTTATAATGTGCTTTATATATCAAGGCACTCTGCTAAGCACTGAAGATATAAACAGAAAAAATAAGACAGTCCTTGTTTTCAAGGAGCTCATATTCTAATAGTGGGGGCAGCTGTAATAGTAATTTAAATAGGAAGATCTTTCCCATTCATTAATAGGACTTTGTGACCTACCTGAGTCACATGGAAGTCTGAGTCACATGGAACATGAGGTGGCAGGAGTTTGTTGAATGGGTGGAACAGGAAGGGTAGAACAGGAAGAGGTGGGGCTAGAGCAGAGCTGAGAGGAAGTTTGGTCATGCGAGCAGTCGGAGCTAGGAAGGATGCAGGCAAGTAGGCAACTGGTTAGGTGAGTGAAAGAGCTTGTTTGTAATTTTGTTTAAGAGAGCCTTTTTGTGATTTGTTTAATGGAGCAGTGGGAAGTTGGGCAGGGGGAAGGTTTGGGGACGGTATTGTCCTCTGCATTGTTATTGTGCATAGAGTTTTGTTACTATAATGGATTTGACTTTCTGGTGTCTGAATAAATGTTTTGATTCTGTCTTCCATGTGGAGAGTCAGTTGTATTTCATGATTCAGAATTATGCCAGGGTATTCCTGGCTGCCATAGGTGCTATGAATATTGTGTTGGCACCACTACAACACATAATGGGCAATTTCAGCTGTAGATCAGATATAAAAGTACCATGGTCCTTAAGGTACAACAAAGCAGAGGTTGCCTCTACTTTTATGTTGTTTTCACTGAAATCATTCCAGTTTCTCAGGTTGAATCAATGGACAGTGCCAAGGATTTGAGGCCAAGATCTTTCTTTTCCATGTCTTCAGTAGCTGTGGTTGTAACACCTATAGGAGCACTTGCCATAAGGCTACATAACCACAAGACTTGCTTCCCAGGATGGTGTCTGAGAGTAGTGGGATATAAGTAGTACTATTTCCAAGGCTCTTGGGTACTGAGTCTTGGATTGTCTTCATCAAAATTTAAGGAGAGATAGCAGTCAAGGTGGTGGTGGTTTTTTGACTTACTTGCAAGGTGTTGCTTCCTGTCTCTCCTTCAGAATCACTTGCTGCTTCAGCTAGAATGGCTTGGCTTCCTTGTATGTGGCAGAAGCAGCTAGGTGGCCCAATGGATAGAGCATTAGGCCTGGAGACAATAAATCCTCAGTTCAAATCCAGCCTGAATCACTTCCTAACTGAGTGACCTTAGGGATCACTTATCTGTAAAGTGAGGATAATGAAAGTATCTACCTACTCGGTTATTGTGAGGATCAAATGAGACAATATTTATAAAGCATTTATCAAAGTGAATGACACATGGAACATTCATAAACGCTTATTCCCTTCCTTTATTCCCTGAGTGTGACAATTGATGGAAATGAATTGATGGAACTCTCCACAAGAGTTGCTTCCCTAGATAACATGTGTGAGGGCTGAGATGGAAGCAGGGATGTTGGCCTGGAGTTCCTGATATTTCCAGGACTTCTGTGCTCATCTACCTAATGCAGATTTTTAAATGAAATCTTGCTAACCAATGACCAATATCAGAATGGATTGAACTGTGCGGCTGCAGTGTTGTACTAGAGATCGTTTGCAGACTTCATCAATACATTTCAATGCACTTTTGCCCCATCATTAATGAATACCAACAAGAAGTTTCCATAAGTGGTAGTTGGGGATCTGTCCGTGGTACTACCCATCACCTTGAAAGGGAAGCTGCAGAAAGACAAGCACAGCCTGGCAGTTTGACTTCACACAATCATGGAATTTCTGAGTTGGAAGGCACCTTAGAAGTCCAATCTGTACCTGAACAATAGTCTCCTCTATGAAGAGTGGTTACTGGCTTTTTGCTTGAGGATCTCCATTGAGAAAGAGCCTGATACCTCTCAAGACAGTATTTTTGGATAGGCTTAAGAATTAGCAAGTTTTCTTTTCCCCTTTCTTTCTCTCTCCTTAACAAAAAGCCTAAATTTTCCTCTTGGCAATTTCCACTCTTTTCTCCTAATTGTGCCTTCTGAGGCCAAGAAGCACTGGTTTAATCCATCTTTCACCTGCTTTCCTTTCAAACTTTTAAGAATTGCTATCAAGTCTCCCCTGAGTTTTCTTTTCTCCAGGCTGAATATGCCTTGGTCTTTTGACTCATACTCATGTAACAACAAGCTCCATTTATCTTATTTTTCTAAGTCAAAAAGGGCTTGCTGCAGACATTAGCTGTATTCCCAGATCCTGAGTTTTGTTGGTCCCTATTCTCTGCCTTTTCTTATCCACATTTCTTGGAACTCAGCCCATCCCACAAATCTGGTTCATCTTTCAGGTCTTATTTACTTTAGCATGGCTTAGTTGAATGAACCCTGGACCAAAAGTCAGAGAGATCTGGTTTAAAATGACACCTCAGACACTGACTCACTTTGTGATCCAGGGAAAGTGACAACTTCTCTGGGACCTCAGGTTCCTTGTCTGTAAAATGAGGGGCTTGGAAAGACTTTAGGACTGCCTTCAATGACATGACAGGTCAAAATTCCAGATCAAAGAAGACTCATGTTACCCATCTCTTTCCAGAAAGGTAATGAACTAAAATTCAGAATGGGACTTAGAATTTTGGACATGTGATAAACCCAAGGATCCCAACTTCTGGGATAAGAACTCACTGTTCAACGAAAGTTACTAGGAAAACTGGATAACAGTGTGGTGGAAGCTAATCATAGACCAATGCCTGACACCATACACAAGAATAAGGTCCAAATGGGTACATGATCTAGGTATAAAGATTGATACTCTGGAAAAACTAGTGGATCAAGGAATAGTGTATTTGTCAGATATATGGAGAAGGGAAGAATTTTTGAGTAAAGGAGAGATAAAAAGCATTATGAAGTGCAAAATGGATAATTTTGATTACATTAAGCTGAAAAGTTTTTGTACAACCAAAACCAATGCAACCAAGATTTGGAGAGATGTTGAAAAATTGGGAAAGAATTTTTACAGTTAGTATCTGTGATAAAGGCCTCATTTGTAGAATATATAGAGAGCTAAGTCAAATGTACAACAATACAAGTCATTCCCCAATTGATAAATGGTCAAAGGATATGAACAGGCAATTTTCAGAGGAAGAAATTAAAGATATCTATAATTATATGAAAAAATGCTCTAAATCACTATTGATTAGAGAGATGTAAATCAAAACAACTCTGAGGTACCACATCACACCTATCAGATTGGCAAACATGAAAGAACAGGAAGATGATAAATGTTGGACAGGATGTGGGAGAGTTGAAAAACTAATTCATTATTGGTGGAGCTGTGAGCTAATCCAACCATTCTGGAGAGCAACTTGGAACTGTGCCCAAAGGGCTACAAAAATATGCATATCCTTTGACCCAGCAATATCGCTTTTAGGACTATATCCCCAACAGATCATAAAAATGGGAAAAGGTCTTA
>CM053772.1:251314894-251349277 GCA_028658325.1 Potorous gilbertii | reverse complement strand
GGTTTTGTGAGAATCAAATTAGGTAATATTTGTAAAGCACTAAGCAGGGCAGTTAAGTACAGCCAATAGAGCTGTGGGTGTGGAGTCAGGAAGACCTGAGTTCAAATCCATCCTCTGACACCTACTATCTGTGTGACCTTGGGCAAGTCACTTAGCCCTGTTTGCCTCAGTTTCATCATCTATAAAATGAACTAGAAAAGGATATGACAAACCTCTCCAGTATCTTTGCAAAGAAAACCGCAAATGTCACAAAGAGTTGGACATCACCAAAATGACCAAATGAAAACAAAACACTTAGCGCAGTGCCTGGCACACAGAGCCTGAGGGCTCTATCAATGATGATTATGGTTATAGTGATGATGTCAGTTAAAATTTACCCCCAGGCAACTCTCTAAGATTGTAAATTAAAAATGAGTTGCTGATCTGCATCCATGGAGGTCCTTGGCACCAGAAATGACTCACACTTGGAGGTAACGGTAAGATTGAAATCAGAGGACTGTCCTATCCCACCCCACTCCTTGAAAAATGCAAAGGCATTTTGTTTTAGAAGACAATGACCCACCCTCAGTTGCACAAATACACACTGAGTCATTCTCCTAGAAGGAATGGAGCTAGTCTGGTGATCTTCCCATACTCCTTTGTCCAGTCCCTCTGAGTAAGATGACTGACCAAGGGTTAAGATTTGTGCCTTGCATGGAACATAGAGAAATAACCTGGCCCCATAAAGGACTTGACCACATGACTTTGAACTTATTGTTGCATAATGTTCTAGCCCATTGGGCAAACTAGATTCTGAGATTGCCTGATTGATTCTTTAGGCACATACAGGGGAGAACTAGGTTGCCCATTTACTGTGAACAGTGCAAGGCATCCCTCTTCTCTGAGGCTGCAGTTACTCCCCTTTCTCCCCATTAACATTATTTTCATTCTTCTAGTCATCCATTCATTGTTTCCTCAATAAGCATAATATCTCCAATACACTTCACTAGCTATTGAGGTAGATGGGTATAGAGTCTAGATCTGTTATTTCATTGGCATAGGGACCTCCAAGGTGAGGAAATATCCTCTACCAGTGCAGATAGCCTTTCTTGAAACCAAGAAACTTAGAAAATGGCCTCAAGAGGCCCTGAGAGGCTAAATGACTTGCTTGGGGTCACATGGGAATGTATCAGAGGTGGGATCTGAACCCAAGTCTGCCTAACATTAAATCTCACCAAAAGAAACTAGAATTTGCATTTTTGTTATCATTAAGTTAGCAGTAATAGACCAACACAATTAGCATTTTTAAGATGTTTTTTTTCCTGTGTTTTTCTCAGTAACTTAATAAGCATACACCACTTTCACTGTTCTTCAAAACATTTAGATTTTTCTCTGGTTAATATTAAAATTTATGTCCACAAAGTACTTACAAGCAATACACCAGAACCACAAGGGATGAGCTCCATTTCCTGTGGACGTGTATGGGTGCCGCTTTCTCCTTTCTTTGCTGTGGAATTGGATCTCATTTTTAAAGCCTAACTCACATGCCACCTCCCACATTGGGCCCTCCCTGATTGGTTACAAGCCTTCCCTGTCTAGTGTCACATAGCATTGTCTTCTCCCTTTCGGATATATTTTTAAATTTTTAACAAATATCTTAAAAATAATATTTTAAAATTTTAGTATTAATTTAGTCATCATTATTTAATATTCCATATGGGGCAGCGAGGTGGCACAGTGGACAGAGTGCTGGGCCTGCAGTCAGGGAAGGCTCCTCTTCATGAGCTCCAATCGGACTCAGACACTTATTGTGTGACCCTGGGCAAGTCATTTAACCCTGTTTGCCTCAGGTTCCTCATCTGTAAAGTGAGCTGGATAAAGAAATGGAAAACCTCTTCACTATCTTTGCTAAGAAAACCTCAGACTGGGAGACAGACTCGGACACCGCTGAACAGCAACCCAGAGTAACAGTCCAACAAAGAGTTATCTGTATCTCTTACCTTACTACTAAATAGAAATGCCCATGAGAGCAAGGACCGTATCTTACAAACGTCACATAATCCCCAAGGCCTCATGCTGTGCTCTTTACTGAGTAAAGTGCTTATTGAATATTTGCAGAATGAATGATTAAACCTTTGAGATTATCTAACTTAGGGGTTCTTAACCTTTATGCATCATGGATTCCTTCTCAGAATCATGTTTTTTAAGTGCATAAAATGAAATACATGAGATTAAAAAGAAAACCAATTATGTTAATTTGCAGTTATCTATCTCTTTATATGTGAAATTCTATATATATGATGTATATAAAAGGAGGCCCTTAAACACACACATGCACGCACACACACATACACACCCGCACGCACACACACACATACACACACACACAAACACATATATAATTAACTTAGGGGGCAGCTAGTTGGTGCAGTGGATAGAAACTGGGCTTGGAACCGAGGAAGACTCATCTTTATGAGTTCAAATCTAGCCTCAGACACTAGCTATGTGACCCTAGACAAGTCACTTAACCCTGTCTACCTCAGTTTCCTCATCTGTAAAATAAGCTGAAGAAGGAAATAACATCACTCCAGTGTCTTTGCCAACAAGTTTGCAACTCTAGAGTAAGAACTTCTGATCCAGTTCAGTTTCCCCAATTGCATTTTCTCTATGTGGAGAATACTGGAGGTCTTTGTATCTACCAAGACTTCGTCATCAGAACTCTTCAAAAGCTGATGTCACCCTGAGGGATGGCATAGAACTCAGAGTATGCAAGATCTCCAATCTGCTACATGGTCAGTGGGTCACCTGCCTCTGCCTGATCCAAGAACCAACTTACCCCCTTGCACTCAACGGAGCCGGTTCCAAGGATATACCTCCTCCCTTTCCTTTCACTCAATCTAAACACCAAATTAACTCTGACATGTTCTCCCTTACATTAATTTGCTAGCATTCCATTTCCATTCCACACACACTCAAGTAATCCATCCTTGTTTCTGTCTTTCTCATGCTGTCTCACTTGACTAGGCATCCAAGTGGCTTTGTGGACAGAGCACTAGGCCTGGGGTTAGGATAGACCTGAGTTCAAATTCCTCCCCAGATACTTCTTAGTGATGTCACTTTGGGCAAACTACCAAACCTCTGCCTACCCCAGTTTCTTCAACTGTAGAATGAGGATCATCATAGCCCCGACCATTCAGGGTTGTGTGATGATCAAATGAGATAAGCTTTACCTTAGCACATGCCTGGCACATAGTAGGTGCTTGTTTCTGTCCTTGCAGCCTGCTCCATGTGTAGTCACAAAGACTCAGTGCTGT
Organism: Potorous gilbertii; assembly: GCA_028658325.1. Lineage (NCBI taxonomy): Eukaryota > Metazoa > Chordata > Mammalia > Diprotodontia > Potoroidae > Potorous > Potorous gilbertii. The sequence continues at coordinate 251,345,984 of CM053772.1, read as the reverse complement.
TCGCACTCGTATAGTTCACATTCCATACTCATCCCAAACGTACCAAAGAGCCAAATACTGCCATTGGATGCAATATTTATAAAACACTTAGCACAATCCCTACTAAGACAAGGGAAATAAGGGAAGGGAAGAGGCATTTATGGAACACCTACTATGTTAATTGTGCCTTATTTTAGTATTCTTTTTAAAAAAATGAGTTCTGAATTCTCTCCCCTGTCTAGTCCCTCCCCCACCTATTGAGAAGGCAAACAATAGAAGTACTTTATAGATATTATCTATTTGATTCTCACAGCAAGCTTGCAAGGTAGGTCCCATTTTACAGTTGAAGAAACTAAGGTTAAGTGACTTGCTCAGGGTCACATAATTAGTAAGCATCTCAGGTTGGATTTGAACTCAGCTCTTTTTGATTCCAGGCCCAGAGCTCTATCCACTACATCATCAGTTGGCTAAAATAATGCACAGAAGTAATATGTAGCTGAACCTTCCTTCCAACCCCCTTCTGAGGGATCAGGAATTCCCTATATCATTGAATTTACAGATCTGGACCAAGAAATGATGCTAGATATGGAATCTATATTATATATTTCTCTCTTATTAAACATTATATATTTCAGGTCCACTGACTACAAAACCTATGTTCATACATACATACATACACACACACAATATGCCCCTAACTTTTAATCATCCTGAGTTTCGGTTTACTCATCCATGAATAATATCAACTCATTCATCTCATGGGATTCTTGTGAATATCTATGAGTATGGGAAAGTACTTAGAGGCATGTTAGGCAAGATCCAATGGGGCCAACATATTCACTAATAGACCTGCTGAAAAGTAGTCTTCTTATAGCCACCAAAGTTGATTCAATTGTTAAGTGTCTGTTGTGTAACAGACATGGTGGAAATCATTGGGAATACAGAGACAAAATGAAAAAAAAAACATCCTTTGTTTTCAAGGAGTTTACATTCTACTGCAGCAAAAATGTTGACAGAGGAGAAAGGCAGATGGAGGTGAGGACCCTTAGGAAAGATGCTGAGCTCGGTTCCAATCATGTGGATATCATGCAGCAAATGGGTAAATTAGCATGGTGTAGTGTAGAGAGTTGGATTTGAACTGAAGAAGGCCTCTCATTTACATCTTTCCTCTGACATATACTTGCTATGTGACCCTGGGCACATCCTTTAATTTCTGAGGGCTCCAGACAACTAAGGTGAGTTGCACAGTAGCTAGCTATCTGCATTGATAGAAGAATTTTTCTGATCAGGAATTCCCTATATCATTGAATTTACAGATATGGACCAAGAAATGATGCTAGATATGGAATCTATATTATATATTTCTCTCTTATTAAACATTATATATTTCAGCAACACACTACTGGGTTACATTTTAACTCTGTATTTCTCAGGCCAGGTTGCTTCTTTTATTTGCCATCATTGATGAATTTGAGCAATTATTTGAAAGGTTAGAGATGATGACCATCATTTCCGATATATGGCTTATAATCTTTCAGCTGGTAACTCAAGCAAAGTCTTTTTTTCCCTTTTCTCTGAGATAGCATTGAAGATCTGTGGCACAAATGAAGCCTCCCTAATCTGCACCTATTGTCCATTTACACATGAGCAAATATGTTAAACTGTTCATAAAATGATAAAATAATTCTAAAGATGAATTCAAAATGACTTTTGAAAAGACACGAAACAGTACATTACATTCCACTCTGGGTAATGCCTGCCAGCATTCCAAAGGCCAAGGATTTGATAAAATACCAATTTCAGGCATGGGAAGAGGTGGCGCCTTAAGTGAAGGACTCCAACTCCACTCAATGTGAGACTAATTTTGTCATGGAATAGGGAAAAGTAGACTTTTTTTTTTTACCTTTTGTAATTCAGCAATTCTGATGCTAATAAATTAGAGTAAGTGGTTTGCTTGGGACGTGGAGAAAATTGGATACAGAATGAAGAATTAACAATGACGTTAATGAGAAAATGACCTTGTAATTTTTGTACTAGAATTTACTAGGCAGAGCAATGAGTCCTTCATAAATTTGTGGATATTTTTTTTGATAAAAATATTTGTTCTTTTAAAAAATGTTTCCAGATTTTTCCAAGGTCAGAGAAGACAATCTCTGCTTTGTCACATTATGCTTTTATGTATGGTTTGATGTTTTAATGAAATTTTTGCAGAATGGTACATCGGCCATGTATGTGTCACTGGTGGGGAATCCTTCACAAACAATTAGGTCTTTATGAGATATGTGATCCACCCTACACTTATCATATGCTTTCTGGCCTGCCTGAATAAAAACATTATTTAGAACCAACCAAAATTGATCCAGGACCCCTCTAGAAAAATAGAAACTTACCTTTTGTGGGGTTTCTTAAATCTTTCAGGCCACTCATATCCTATTTTGTCCCCCTGCCTACAAATCAGGCTTCCTGACCTGAAAAGATATCTAATACATTCTTTAATTTTTTTTTTTTTGGTAAGGCAATAGGAAAAATGCAATTATTGAAGGTTAGAGTTTGGAGACCACCTATTCTACCAACCCTGTCATTTTACAGAAGAGAAAAGTTATGACTTATCCAAGGACATGTAACTAGTAAATGGTAGAGCAGGAACTCAAATCTAAGTAGAAATTTTGTAGGATTTAGAACGGACATAGCAGCCTTAAAAAAAAAAAATCATTGGCCAAGTCTGGTTAATGTTTTTAAAGGAAAATTATGTATGTTACACCTTTTATATGTAAATGTTTAAAAATAGGCATTTATATGTTTCCACAACTACCCTCCAATGAAGATCTTATTCTCTCCCCTTCCACCACTTCCCTTTTTTTCTCCCTCTTTTCATACTCTTGTATTGGTTCCAATAAATGGTTGCTTAAAAAAAAAAGCCCCAAAAAATCATCCTCTCTCAATTTACAAATGGAAAAACTGATATTGACAGAAATTTTGTGACTAGTACTCGGTTGTTTGCATGCCATTTCTCTTTAGAATATAAGTGTCTTGAGGGCAGGCACTAATTTTGCCTTTCTTTGTATCTTTAGCCCTTAGCACAGAGCCTGGGAACATAGCAAGAGCTTAATGAATATATGTTAATGGACCAGGGTCATATGGCTTACCCGTTTCATAGCAGGATGAAAACCCAGCTGTTCCTGACTCAAGACCAACACTCTACTGCACCATGTTGATTCTGCAGTTTAGCACAGTGTGTCCATAGTAGGTGTCATGTAAATGCGCACTTAGGGTTAGGGTTAGATCATAATGATGCTCCAAGATATTAAGTGACTTTCCTACAAGACTAAAGCTACAAAGGAACAGAATGAGGTTTCCAACCTTCTTACTCCTAAATCTAGCGTCCCAAACTACTTAGTTCAAGAGGATTATCCCATAAGGAGGCAAAAGCTCTAGCCTCTGATGCCACTACTATAGTCAATCATGGCTTTGTTCTACAACTACAGATTCTTCCCCTAGGCCTGGCCGCCACTTTGCTATCTCTTGTAATGGGTCACCATGGGGACTGGGAGTATGAGTGAGTCAGTGAAAAATCCATTACTGAAAACAGAGAGGTCACTCAAAGCATGTGTCCCATTGATGGTGGAGTCTCCATGCAGAAAGAGGTGGCATGTTATTATCAAATGCTTGCTGTAGATTGCCAGTCAGAAGAAAGATTAGGCTTGTTCTGTTTGGCCTCAGAAGGTAGAAGGAGGAACAATGAATGGAAGTTTCTGAGACTCAACTCTAAACTTGACAAAAAAGATGTCCTACCTATAGGCAGAACCGCTTGCCTTCGTGTGCCAAACTCAATGGGATTCTTCAGGAAAGTTTTAATAACCACTTGTCAGGTATGTTGTCAAAGGAATTTTTACTCCAGAGCAGGTAGGTTTGGCAGCACAATCCAAAGTCCTGTGATGTTCTTCAGTTTATTTCTACCATGAGAGAGGTGGCATGGCAAGTAGATAAGACTTGAAGCCAAAAAGAGATCTTTGTTCCAATTCTGCCTCAGAGGCTAGCAGTGTGACCATAGGCAAGTGACAGCCACTTTGTGCCTCATTTGCCTTATCTTTAAAAGGAGTGAGTTGGACTCTAATGTGCCTTCTAGCTTGAAATCTACTATGAATGAATTGATCAAGTCAAATTCTTCCATGCTTCTCCTGCCAGACACTATTGTCACTGATTGTTTGCCTTTGACCTGGATGTCAGTACAGTTTATATACACAGTCCTAGGATTATGAATCTCTACGATATAGTGTGAATTCAGATGATGGTGGTGGTGGTGTTAGTGACAGTGCTTAAAACAAAGCTGTGAGTCTTTGTTAGAGTGCCTCAGGGTGTATTTTCTTATTTGTTCCTTGAAGCAGCCAAGGAAAGAGATAAGGTAAGTGTTATCCTTATCCTTATTTTAGAGCTAAGGAGGGTAAAGCCTGATTGGTAAAGAGGCAGCTGTTGATGTTCCAGCCAGTGAAAAATTCTATTCTGGATGCTCAGATCAAAACACTGGCAAAGGTAGAAGGGCAGAGATGACCATCTGTGTGGAAACTGTGACTCGGAGCTTGGCCTTGAACCTGGGGTTTTCCCCCATGAACTTACTCTATTTCCTGGCTCTTCCTCCTGGCTCCTGGAGTCTGTGACCAGATGCAGGGAGAGAGGAACACATTTCAGACCTGCTTTGCAAAGCCTAAATTTAGAGCCACCATGTAAATGAGAGATACCTACAGGCACAGAGTGTGCGAGAAATGAACCAGCTAGTGGGTAAGAATTTGGAGGAAAAAAAAAAGAAGAAAAGAATAACATGCAGCTTGTTCCTGAGAGTTTAGTGCAGGGCTGATGGCATCTGTGGCCATCAGGGGGCTTTGGAAAGCATGGAATGTGGAATATATAAAGGCTGTTTCACCTAGACCAAAGGATCTTAGAAGTTACTCCCCAAAGAATGCCTTTGATTACAAATAGTTTCACAGGACAATAGACAGGTAGAGGATAGCATTGATTATTCATCTGTATCAGCTCAGTGAGTGCCCATGAAAATTTTAGAGCCTTAGGAAAAAAGGCACAAATTCTAAGGGTCTTTAGCATTAGGAGTGCCTCCATACCTATCTCCACACAAAGAATGTCTAGGAAGGTCAGTGATAAACAAACTTTCCCAAACATTTGTCCTAGGATCATAGTTTGTGAGCTGGAAGGGACCTTAGAGGTGCTCTAGTTGATCTCACTATCCCCAAGATTTTACAGATGGGGAAAGAGGGCAAATGACTTGGCCAGAGTCCCACAATTAGTATGTAAGGCAGGATTTGAATATAAATCTGGCAAATCACCCTGGGCATTCCTATAGACTTTTTGCCCTACTCTTGGGGCATTATCTACCCAGAGACATCCCTAATTTTTATAAATTCAGCATGTGTGAAGAAGGTTGACCCCAGCCAGCCAGCTCCCCATACCTTAAAATAACAAAGACCTTCTACAGTACCAAAGCTGTTTAAAAGTGGAACGGACTGCCGTGGTGAGTATCCAGTTTCCTGTCACTGGCAATCTTTGAGCAGAGGTTAGGTGACACTTGTCAGGGAGGTCATAGAGGGGGTTCACAATGCAGGTAGGAGCTGGATCAGGTGATCTCTCTGCTGTCCCTTTCGGCTCCTAAGTATGTGGGAATTTTTTTTTAATTTTTTTAAATACTCCTGCACATTCAAGAGCTAAGAACTTTGTAGGTCAAAGAGCATGAAATTTATGGATATTATCTGCTGCTACAGTTCAGTGTTTTAAAGGAAGAGGACAGCTTAAGTCATGGAGACCAGTGCTTATAAATCTTGGGACTGATATTAATGTGTGTGTGTGAGTGTGTATATGTACACATTTGGAAAAAAAGATTGATTACAAAGACTGGTTCTTGGGAAAGACAAGTAACTAATTGGCATTTAATTAATGAGGGTAAGTTGTATTAAATTAAAGATGTATAATCTTAATTATTTATCTCCATAAAGGCGATGTGACATTCCATTGTTAGCTTATTAACAGTGAACCAGTCTTTTCCAAGCCTTCTGCTCAGACCGTATAAATAGTCTGAATATGTTCACATCTCTACCATGGGAACAGCATCTCCTTTGGGAAACTGCAGGTGTTTTGTGGTGTTTTGTTGTTTTTTTTAAACATGAGCTCATTTTTTTTATGTTTTAAAGATGTAAAAATGTAAATTTTTTATGTTTTAAAGATGGAAAGTCACTTCATATGAACCCTAAGATCAAGCAATTTATCCCTGAGTCTTCTTTATCTTAAGATCATATACCTTGTGCTGAAAGGGACTTCAAAGGTCCAGCCCCTTTATTTCACAGATGGCAAAAATGAGAGTAGTGAAGGTTAAATGATCTACCTGCCTGAGGTCACCCAGGTAACAAGCAGCATATCAGGATTTGAACCTGGGATCTTTGACACCGAATCCCACACGATCGGTTGGCGTTGCACCATGTTGACAATGCCAGGGACAAGCTTCATTCCAGTTGGTGAGTGGTGATCACATGAATGCTAGATGAGCAGATGGTACAAGGCACTGACCTTGACATGAGAACCACCTCTAAAAACAAGCTCTACCAACTTTCCCCATCCTGCCCAAGGGCTGTCCTTGCTTTTAAGTTTCAGGATGAACCTGTGAAAAAAAGAAGAAAAAGCCGAAAATAAATATGGAGGTGAAAAGAGAAGTCTGGTTAGTTTCAAATGAAACAGACCAAAGCCGGGCTGTGGCATCTTCATCAGGGCTGCATCAACTAGCCCCGGGCACCTTCCTTTTAACTGCAGTCCAGTGAGGCTGGCTGCATCGAGTCATAAAGATGCCAGGCCAGAGGCAAACCCCCCATGGATTTGGTCCTGACTAGAAAGAAACCAGCTGAGGTGTTACAAACTGTTTATTTATGGAGGGCTGCTGCCCGCCCAGTGAAGGGAAAGAAAGCCTTGTGACTTCTCCCCTCCCAGGTAGGATGTGGGCACAAGACCAGCATGCTTTTCGTCTTTTCCGTGTTAAGAAGCCTGTTCTTTGTGCCTGGCTTAAAGGTGAATCTTTAAATCTAGAAAAAACAAAAGCACAATTTTTGTGAAGGATTTTCTCCTTTCTCCTTGCCCCTTTTCCTTGGGTGAGGTCATTTCAAGTTAAGGAAGGTCTGTCCCCTTTAAGAGCAAATCTCTTAAGAAGGGCTGGCTTCCTGCCAGGGTAGAAAGTAGAGCAGGAGGCATTTTAAGGGCCCCCTCCCCAGCCCCTCCTTTGGAAAACTGTCATTTTCCTGACTGCTTCAGATTGGGTGATTAATCAAGAGGCCAAGGCTGGAGAGAAATCATCTTTACCTGAGCAGGGCTTATTTTTAGAACCCCTGGCTGTTGTTGCCTAACCCTATGTTAAAGCAATTATTGTCTAGGCGGGTCACTCCAAGTTCAATGGTACTGAAGAACTCTGCCAAGCTTGTCTATGGAGGGTCTCTCCCTTAAAGAGACAGAGCCACCTGTCTGGTGGACAGAGCAGCTAGACACATCCACTGACAAATGAGCTTAACTTCCAGGGACCCCTCTACCCAAAGCCCCCAGGCTTCTGAAGTAGTTCAGATCTGAGGGGTCTTTTATTTGAACTCAAGAAATACATTTGTGATTCAAAAGGACTGAGGACATTGGAAAGGTGGAAAGGTCAGAAGATTTGTGCTGAATACCTAATCCCTGACTGGGTGACCTTGAGACAATCTTGAATCTTTGGGCCTCAACTTCTTCATCAGTAAAATGAGAAGCTGGGGTTGATTTAAGGCCCCCTCCAGATATGGACCCTGTGAATATGAGATTAGGTAGGAATGCCAATATTGAATTCCTTCAGTATTTCCCTGGATGCTCCGATTTAGCAGGCATTCTTAACCTTGCATCCATGGACTTGGTTTTAATGTTGTTTTTATTTCAAAAACTGTATCTTACTATAATGTATTTCCTTTTAAATTCTATGTATATTATCTTATGCACTTAATAATCTGAGAAGTTTCATGAGACTCACACACACACACACACACACACACACACACACACACACACTCAGACATACAGGTTAAGGACCCAGGTTTAGAGCTAGAAGTGACCTTTAAAAGTCATCTAGTCTTAAATCCCTTATTTAACAGACAAGGAAACTGAGACACAGGAGGGCAAGTGATTCATCAGTGATGCTATGTGTGTGTGCTATGATCAGTGTGCTATGAGATAGCACAGCAGGGGATTCTGACCCAGGCCCCCCAGAATCCTTCTCTGGAGCAGGTGACACTGCAGTACCACCTCTGTTCCCTCTCCCAGCTCCAGGCCAACAGTTCAATGTCGTTGCACCCCTCTCCAAAGACTTGGTTTCCAGCCCACCATGTAGTCATGTTCTTATACCTCAAAACTGAGAAAAACCACCATCACCATTCCTCCACTGGGATATCCTCACCCTCTTGCCTTCTTGCTCCCACCTCAGTTGATCATTCTAAAGATACAGGGTAGACTCCCTCCCAGGCAGGAAGGCCACACTTCTCATGGCACCACATCAGCTGACTTAGAGGTACTGAATTCTACCCTGGGACCACAATGAAAATAAAGGCTAGCCTTGAAAGCCCACTGAGGTGGAATCTTCAGTCCTTTACAATCTGCCCTGCTCCTTCACACAGTGGTGGCTTCTAGGAGTGTGATATTCTGGAAGGGAAACAGGGGTAGAGTCAGAACACCTCGACTTCTTCCCTTGTAAAACAAAAGGATTGGATTAGATATGCATGAACTACTACAGAGTGAAATAAATAGAACCAGAAGAAAAGTATACACGATTGCAACAATTTTTAATTATTTATTTAAATATTAATTTATGGAATAAAACAACATTTCCATAACCCAAATTAACCATGAGGGACATATGAAAAGATACACTATCTGAATCCAGAGAAAGAAAGAATTGACAAATATAAATATGTATAGAATGATTTTACATATATATGTACATATATGTGTGTGTGTGTATTTGGTCTAATGGTAGCAACTTGTTTTTTAAATAAAAGCAGAAATCAAGAATTTGAAAAAATCAGTAAATGATTCCAGAAAATGAAATAGAACGTCTTCTTGGCAAAGAGATGATGGACTACGGCAGCAGAATGTGGCATGCATAGTCCATTATTGTTGCTTACAACTCCCTTTATTACAAGGCAGGGCTCAATTCTGAGTAAGGGTAGAGCATGCAAGAAGTTTGTAAGTATAGAAATTACAATAACATAAATCAAAGGCATGAATGGATAAAAAGATGGGTTTGATGAGATTGTTTCTTTTTTTTTAAGCTCACTTTTGCTAATGAAACAGAGCATACCAGATGTGCTATTTACTAAGTATTCCTCTATAATATGTTAAGTTTAAGCCTGTATATAATCTTTTTATGTCCATGTATTATTCTAAATATGCATTTTTTTCTCTTCTTAGCTTGTAATCTTTTTTTTATTTTTAACACAGTTTATAACAGATAAAGCAATTCAGATTTTTGGTCAGGTAATACTTCTAAGCATTTACTATATGAACCACAAGAGAATTTTTTTTAAACATTAACCAACTGAGATACACATAATATTTATGTTGCTAACTTCACAAGCTCTTGACCTAATTGTCTCCACAGTATTACTAAGAATTAAAGGACCCTAACTTATTGTTGTTGGTCTAAGGTCCTATGCCTAATAGCTTAATTTTAGACTTAACCTTGGATGTTCCCCTACCAATAATCTATAATTGAATAGATCTGGTATTAAGCTTACAAATCTTTTGACTATAGGAAATTGCCACCAAGAGTAGGGACATTGCAGGGATACAACATCTCCCCAACTTCATGTCAATTCCAGGCAGGATTAGATTATCCACTTGCATTCAGTCAGGCTTAAAGTCAGCCAGGTGTCAGTGAGGAAATTGAGCCAGGAGAATCCTATCTCAGCCCAGGCTGAACAGCCGCTCTCCCACCCCTCCCTTGAAATCACCTTATGCAGTTCCTACCAGCATCTCACCAGCTTACTGGCATCATGGATTGGAGACTCAGATCACCTTTCTTTTAGCTTGTAATCTGAAGTAGAAATTTTATATAAGTTGTTGTTCATCCTTCATTTTTGAAGAGGATCCGATATCACAGGTGGTGTCCTGTGTGTAAATTGGATTTAAGTGAGGCAGAGTTACACAGTCATTGACCTTACTCTCTTCCAGAGTCATTGAAGCCCAGTGCCAGAACAAAAGTATATACCATGATCTTGCATTTAAAAATTTTTTTGCATCTATATTTCCGTGAATTAGTTTTCTTAGAAATCTCATGTATTTTGTTTTATGCATTTAAAAACATGATTCTGAGAAGGGGTCCATGGAGGCCTCATCAAATTGTTTCCAAAGGCGTCTATGATAGAAAAATAAAGTTGTCATTGTTAAGTTCTTTCTGCCATGTCCAACCCTTTGTGACCCCATTTGGGTATTGCTTGGCAGTGATACTGGAGTGATTCCTTTCTCCAGCTCATTTTATAGATGAGGAAACTGAAGCAAATTGAGTGAAGTGACTTGCCAAGAGTCACACAAGAACTCCTGGGCTAAATGACATCTCAAGTGCCTTCCAGTCCCAAATCTATTCTTGTGGCTCTAGTTCAGACCTGGGGCAGTTCTTACCTCCAGCTCCTCAGGGTCATTTGCTACTGAATCAAAGTAATCATACTAATGAATGATGAATCTCATGTACTACTAGTCTCAAGAGACTTTCTTAGACAGCAAAGTGGCACAGTGGGTAGAGTGCTGAACTTGGAGTCAGGAAGATCAAATCTGTGTGACTGGGCAAATCACTTAACCTCTATGCCTGTTTCATCATCTGTTAAATGGAGATAATCAGCCTACTATCTCGTAGGGTTGTTCTGAGGATTGAATGAGGTCGCGTTCCTAAAATGCTTTGCAAACTTGAAAGTGCCGAATAAATGCTAGCTATTATTTTACTATTAGAGAGGCAGGGGTGGTGGGGCTTAGTGTAGGTGAATGGTGGGAGTCACAGATGTGGTCCAGGAAGTCTCCTAGCATGGCTGATTTAAAGCCCTCTGTTAGACCAGCCCCTACAATTATGTAGTTAAGCCTCTCAGGGGAAGGGGAGGAGTGGGTCATGACCTTTTGCCTTTCAAAGGATGGACTGCGACCCTGTGGACATCACTGACCACAATGCTGTTGAAAAGAAGGTAGAAGAAGCTGGTTTCAGCTGCCTAGTAGGGAACCATGGAGATGAGAGGTTTCTACATTTACTCTAGTTGAACAGGCAGCTTCCCCAGAGCACCATTTCCCAAGATGAAGGATGACTGTCTCTGTCCGATAGGGGCTTTCAGCCTGGTTTTGTGGAATACTGCACAGACTATTTTAGGTCTCATTTAGGGTTCTTGTATTCAGAGAATGCAGGCTTTGCTAAGGAAATTTACGAATATCCAAAGTCCCCAGCCACAAGATAGGTGCCTTGGAGATGTCATGATGACAGGCTTCCTTTCTGAAGGGAGTACTGTCCACAGAAAGTATGGTGCTGAATCACCACAAATTGAGCAAAGCATGTCTATTAAAAGCCAGGGTTGTTTTTCCCTTGCACTAGTGCATTTAGGCCTTCAGGAAAGAAGGGCTGATGGGTGATGGGTGGGAAGGATTGTGTAATAATCAATACAACATCTCAGAGGGATTTTGGCCTTGCTCTATCTGGGCAGAGGGTAGGAGGCAAGAGAAAAGAATTCTCTAGCAGTAGGGGGAGAAAAGAAAAATGCTGATAAAGAAAGGTTGAAATAAAGCCTCCTGAGCAGAACTCTTAGGAAGAGATGACAGATTTCTATTGAAGTGAGACTCAAAATTTCCTCCTGTTTCTTACTTGTATTTTCCTGAGCAGAGCAATCAATCAGTTTACAAGCATTGATAATCTACCTACTATGTGCCAGGTGTTATGCCAAGCATACAAATGTGACATAATCCCAGTGTGTCAGTCATAAAATGCTGGATTTGGATTTGGAGGACCTGAATTCAAATTTTGATGGTCATTTACCTTGGGAAAATAATTTATTTCTCTGGGCTTTGGTGACCCCCTTTGTAAAATGAGGGCATTGGATTATATGGTTTCTATATGAATATGTAATTCCTTCCAGCTCTAAATCTATGATTGGCTTGCTTATTTTACTAAGGTGGTTCATGTTGACCAATAAGTAAATAGAGGTCATATACAAAATAAATGCAAAATAATTGGGAGGAGGGGTGAACATCTGGGGATGTCAGTCAAGATGTCTTGAAAGAGTTTGAGCTGAGCCTTAAAGGGAACTAAGGGTCCCAAGAGCTAGAAGTGAATACGGAAAGAATTACAGATATGAAAGAAAACTGAACATTTTCTCCATGGTTACAATTTTAGTTGTGGTTTTCTTTACTCCCCCCAGTTCATCAAGGGTAAGTGGAATTCAATTGCACCAACACCGAATAGAACCCAAAACTCAATAGCTGCTCAGGTCAAAATAACCCAGTCCTTCAAATGATCCACACAACAAAGTTCTTTTCAACTCTTCCTTCTTCCTAGTTTATTGTGAACCAATGAACTAAATGCTCTCTGTGTTGTATTTTGGGGCCATGGCACGTCACTCAATGAGCTCCCATTCCCCCTCCATCCTCTGAACCAGGTCTAAACTAATAATTCTCCTCTGATTCCCAGAAGTCATTTGGTATAATTGAATTTTTAAAATATGTATTAAGTCCCTACCGCAGACACAGCCCTGTTCTGGGCTCCGGGGGGAAATACAAAGTTTAGATAAGAAGTGATCTTTGCCTGTGGAATCCTATGATCATAGATTTAGCATTGGAAGGGGATGTAGATCACCAAGTCTCCATTTTACAGATAAGGAAAACTGAGACCCAGAAAAGGGCTATCTCATCACTTCTATCAAGCCTCCTAATAATACATGTTTCCTCTAGGCTCTTTCCTATTCTTCTGTCTTTACCTCCTTGGTAACCTCATCCACTTCCATAGGTGTAAGTATCATTTCCGTGCAGGTGCCTCACAGTTGTGTGTATTTCCAGTCCCCATTTCTCAGTTGAACTTTAAACCCAAATCACCAGTTGACTATTGGACATTTCAATTCAGCATGTTTGAAACTGAACTCATTTTATTTTCCCCAAAGTCTTCTTCCAGTCCACCAGTCAATAAACATTTATTAAGTGCTTACACTGTTTCAGGCACAAAAATGTAGTCCCTACTGTTCCAGGAGTATATGGGGATGATGACATGCTGATAGCCAGGTATGTAGAAGATACATGCAGAGTTCATGAAGATGATCTCAAAGAGGAAGGCATTAGCAGCAAGAGGAACCAGGAAAGGTCCCGAAGACTGCTTTCCAGCCTCTTATATTCATAACCTGGCATTATCCTTGGCTCCTCCCTCTCCCTCACTCCAAATCCAATCCTCTGTCAAGTCTTGCTGTCCCTGCTTCCACAGTATCTCTTGCATTTGGTCTCTACTCTATACTCACGTAGACACCACCTTCCCCACCTCTTGAACTTTAATTCTTGCAAGTCCCCTGATGGATCTTTCTGCCTCTCACCACATCAGTTCATTTTAGACGCTGCTGCCAAAGTCATTTCCCTTACATGCAGATTTGAACACGTGACTTTCTTATTCAGTCAACTCCAGTGACTTTCACTTGCCTCAATGGTAAAGTATAAATTCCTCTGCTTAGTTTGAAAACCTTCCAGAATCTAGTACCGACTTATTTTTCTAAGCTCATCGCTTCCCTTCCTACATTGCATGGCCCAGTCAAATTGACCTTCTCTCTATTCTTTACATATCATCCTCTATCTCCCATCTCCATGCCTTTGCATGGGTCATGGCCCATTCCACGAACATACTCCCTTCTTTCCTCTGCCTCACAATGTAGTGGGTGAGACAACATAAAAAGAAGTTCAAAAGTGGGAGAGGTGAGAGGGCTATGATGATGTCACGCAACCAGATGGGAAATGATCTGAGAAGATATGAGTTTCTAAGTTGACTTCATCTTGCAGAATGATGAGTGTCTGGAGATGAGCAAGTTGAGAAAAATAGCCAAGTGGGAAATGATGAGAAGAATTTCCTGGGTGCCATCTTTCAATGGAAGAACTCACACTCATGCCCTTTCTGCCCTCTGCTGGCACACAGTAGGAACTTAATACTTATTGATGGATTGCTGAAGGTCACACAGGATCACAGCTAAGTGTTGTGTTCAATGATAGAAAGAGCCCCAGATTTGTAATCTGAACATCTTGACTTAAATACTGGCACTGGCACTTACCACCTGTGGGACAGTCTATTTTTCTGCAACATGGTGTCTGTATCTGTAAAGCAATGGGAGTAGGGGAATGGGAGGTGGGGGCTGGGAGGGAAGGACTAAATCATCTTAAAGATTCCTTCCAGTCAATCAATAAACATTTGTTCGACATCTATTGTGTGCCAGGCCCTGAACTAAGCTCTGTGCATACAAAAAGGAGGACAAGAAACCTGAACATCCTGTGACCAGTGTTGTTGTGTGTCTAGCTTTGTTTTGTCTTACATGGAACTTACATTATGAAAGCCATGCTTTTCATCAATAATATTATAATTGTCTAATAATAAGAGCTGACTTTTATAATTTGTGAGTTTTTAAGGTTTGCAAAGCACTTTCCTGAGATTATTTCATTTGATTCCCATGACAATCCTCTAAGGCAAATACTGTTACTATCACCATTCCCATTATGTATATGAAGAAACCAAGGCTTGGGGAGACTTAGACTTACTCAAAGTCATACAACTACCAAATACAGAAAGCAAGATTCAAATCCATGCCTGGCCTGAATCAAAGTCTCTTCTGCCATGTTGTCCTGGATTGCCTTTGGGTAGATGGCGATGCTTAAAATATATATTGGAGAGAGGGTGGAAAAACACTTGAATCATGCCTTGGCACAATGGAAAACCAATCTGGATTTGGGGAAGAGTGGAGGCAGGGTCTCATAGATGAGCTTCCTATCATAAGATCATAGATTTAGGACAGTAAGAGACCTTAAAACCTCCCTCGTTTTACAGATGAGGGAACTGAGGTGAAGAGATACTAAATGACTTATCCAGGGTCACACATCTGGTAAGTGACTAAGGCAAGATTATAATCCAGATCTTCTCAACCCTAAATCCAGCACTTTCTCTATTATAGACTGTCACCTCTTAGCATAAAATGATTGTCACAAACCTGGCCAAAGGGCAATAAGGTTTGCCCACTCCTGATATTTTTAAATCTCCATTCCAACTAGCCCTGAAAACGTCACCCAGGGGTAGAGTTAAATAGAGAAGTCCCTGACTCCTTCCTATTTGCTCCTGTATTAGGAGAACAAGTCCTTCACGAATGGCACTCCTAGGAAGGTAGAGGCTTTTGGCATGTGAATAGGATTGAGAAAATTCCCAGGTGCTCCCAGGCTGCTCTTGCAGATCAGGAGGCTTTAGTACATGAGAGCTGTGGGCAGTGGGGGGAGTCAACCCTCCCTTCACCCCAGGAGCCGGCGGCTGGGAGTCTCACAAATGGAGCCTTGGATTGTGTGCCTCGGTTGGAGCCTTGGGCTGATTGACACAGCAGGTGCCTCCAGTCTTGAGACAATTCCATATTTCAATGGAGCGTTGTCACAACCAAAGCTTATTATCTAGGGCAATAAAGTTTAGGATTAGGGGGATTCGGGATGATTGTGTGATTTTCCACAAAGCTTATCTTCTAATAGACCAGCTGCTTTATTATGCTTCTTCTCCCCCAAACCCCTCCCCCATCTCCTTCCCATAGTAGACAGAAGTCCCACACAGAAGAGGGAATGCATTGATGCCGGCAGTGGCAGCCAGCTGGGGGTATCGTATCACCCTCACTCTCCATCTGGGAGTATTAAATTACGGGAGGATTCCAGCTGGGCACATCCCATCTCCCACCTTCCTCCAACAAAGCCCATCAGCATTATTGTCAGGCCTCTGCCAAGGACATTAACGGGGCTTGCTCCTCCCCCAGTCTTCTGTGGCAAGGGACCCTTAGCTCTGTAGCCCCAACCACCAGTCCGACTTATATTGCCAGCTTTCAGAGATAACCACTAGGGTTCAAGAAAGGGCAGAAAAGTTCTCAGACATAGTCCTTATACATCCTTCTCCTTGACATGTGTCCTTGAAAAGGTTGTGATGGGTGTTAGAGGAAGGGGGGTGATTTCTGTTGCAAGAAAGGTTCACACAAATGTGCAAACCATGTATCACTGTGAGGATAAACGGAACTATTCTTCGCTGGCTTATGGATTAACCAGGAAATAACCAGGACATTCACATCTCATTAGAACGAGACAGTGTGGGGTATTGAATAGAACACTGGATTAGTGATCAAAGGACTTTGATTTAAATTCCGATTCTATTACTTAATTCTTGTGTGACCTTGGGCAAGTCACTTGACTTCTAAGTCTCCTTGTCTGTGATATAAAGGAGTTGGCTTGAAGAATGCCCAAAGACCCTTCCAACTCTAGACTTACAAAGCTACCATTTTACAGTAGTGACCTAGGCAAGTCACTTTGCCTTGGTGCATCTCAGTCCAAGGAAGAGGTTAGTACTTAATGGACTTATTGCTACATTGATCTGGAGAATTACAGTCTAAGGAAATTTTCTCTACCAACAGAGGTCAGAAACTTTCGGCAATATACAGGGGGTTTTTTTGTCTTCCTCAATTAATATTGTAATTTTTTCCAATTTTATGTAAAAAACAATTTTTAACATTCATCTCTAAAATTTTAAGTTTCTATTTTTCTCCTTCCCTTCTTTTCCTATCCCCTCCCTGAGACAGTAAACAATTAGATATTGGTTATACATAGGCAGTTATGTGGAAGATATTTCCGTTATTTTTCATGTGAAAGAAAACAGATCAAAAACACACACCCAAAATACAGAAGGTACAAATAGGATGCTTGGATCTGCATTCAGGGACCTTGGGTAAGTCTCTTCAGCTCTCTGGAGATCTAGTGAATGAAAGGGTTACACTGATCCTCAAGGCTCCTTTACACTCGAGTTGCCATGATTTTTTAGCTGATAGATAATATTTGAAAACCTCCATGTAATCAAAACTGGGAATTAACCAACTTCATGGCATTCTGATGATAACTCCCACCAGCCCATTTCCCAACTCCACTGATTTTTCTCCCAGCTTCCATACAAACTGGATTTTTCAGGTTAGTTCAGATGAGAAGAAAAATACCTTTTACCAAAACTCTGCAATAATAATATACTTTTTTAGACCCCGTGTCCCAATTTTTGCTCCAGGAAAACATAGGTATGTGGTTGGCAAACATAGGTATGTGGTTGGCAAAGACTGATTGGACAAGGCTTCTTCCCTCCAAGGGAGGAGAAGGGTCACATAGACAGAAGCAACCAGGATGACAGATTCCACCAAGGCAGCCTTTGAACACTGAAGGAGTTTTACCAAGTTCTGTATTCTTCATCATTTAGCATAATTATTATATACAAATGTGCCTGGGGGCCAAGAGGAGGAACAACTTGCTCTAGGTTATACAAACTCAAAGATGGGATTCATTGTTGTGTTTCTCCTTTGTTGCCAAAGAAGACCATGCCATC
The DNA here is from genome assembly GCA_028658325.1 of Potorous gilbertii. Lineage (NCBI taxonomy): Eukaryota > Metazoa > Chordata > Mammalia > Diprotodontia > Potoroidae > Potorous > Potorous gilbertii. The sequence continues at coordinate 251,328,367 of CM053772.1, read as the reverse complement.
AGAGAAATGATGACATGACTTGCCCTTGTCTTTGATTTGAATGAGGGAGGGCTGTGCAGGTCACTAGCCTCAGTTCTCCTCCAGATCCATGTGAATCCAGTAACCAGATATTCAAAAAGATGACTGGAGATGACCCAGGATGCACCAGGAGACCATGTGCCAAAGTCTTTGCAGGTACTCACTAGGGTGAGGCAATACTCATTCATTGAGTAGGCCTGTTTGAGAAGTAGCCTGGACATGGCTCGTTAATGAGGTGAAGAAAAGAAAGACTTCAGACTGGGAGGGAAACAGCAACAGTTACTATTGGTAATCACTCTGAAGCTATGAGGGTCCAGAAGAGCCCTTAGGCAGGGAGCCATTGGTGTCACAGCTTCACAGTGCAGTAGGGTTAAGGTGAAAAAGAAGAGGAGAGGAAGGGAGGGAAGAGGAGAGGAGGGCAGAGGAGAAGAAGGGAAGGAAGGGAAAGGGGAGGGGAGGGGAGGGAAGAGGAAAAAGGAGCCAGTAAAATCCAAGTCTAGCATGGTGTAATGGAAAGAGCATTGGATTGAAAGTCGGAAGACCTGGGATAGAACCATGTTGGTAGCTCTGACTTCACTTTCCTCATCTATAAAATTGTAGTGTTGGACTACGTTGAATCACTTCAGTAATGTCTGACTCTTTGTGACTCCATTTTGGGTTTTCTTGGCAAAGAAACTGACTTGCTTCACTATTTCCTTCTCCAGCTCATTTATAAAAGGACTGAAGCAGGCTAGTAAGTATCTCATACTGGATTTGAACTCAGGAAGAAGAGCCCAGCACTGTCTACACTTTACCACCTAGTGGCCTTATATGCATTGGGCTAGATGACTTCTAAGATATGTCCCTTACAACTTTCAATCAATGACACTCTGATTCTAGTCCTATCTTCATTATGTCATGCTACTGGAATCCTAGATTTGGAAGTCATAAATATGACATATGGAAGATGACTGCATTATCAAGAGAAAAAGCATGGAGATAGAAGTGAAGAAGACTGAGGACAGAACCTGTGGGCAGGAGAAGCTAAGGAGGAGCCGTTACATAGGGAGAAGGAGCAGCACCATAGAAGACAATGGACGAAAATGCAGCCAGAGGTTGGATCTTATCAACAGCATTAAATACAGCAGAGAAGGGGAGGAAGACAAAAAGCAAGAAAGCAGCATTGATGCCTGACTACATAAATGGGAGAAGTCAAGGCAACGTTGGAGTCTGTTCATACACCCCACAAAAGTCAACTGTTAAATTTTCAGCATAACAGCTCAGAAATGGGCACATGCTTAAAATCAGGGTATGATTTATTGTTAATTGTCTCAACTTAAGAATATGTTAATAATGTAAATTAAATTTAAAAATTTGCCATGTAAAAAATGTGTGTAACTGTATATATGTATGTATGCATCCCTGTGTATATGGGTATATCCATATATACACATGTACATATACACATATAAATATATACAAATGTCCATATTCGTATATATAAATACGTGTGTATATGCAGACACACATATACACTCTCAGAGAGAGTCAGTTACTAAACATTTGCTAACCTTTATCCTCAAGGTATTCCCTCCAATCAGTCAGCATTACTTAAGCATCTACTATGAGTTAGGACATGAGTGTAGGTCATAATCCATTCATGACTTTCTGGCATAGACCAAGAAAAACTGGAAATGAGGCTTTGGATGTTTTCTGATGGCCAGGAAAGAGGTTGTGTTTTCTCAGGGCCAGGGACGTTAGTGGTGCGACCTCTTCTTGTTCAGGCTTTCCCACTCTCATGATATTGGTATCTTTGCCAAGAAAACCCCAAACGGGGTCATGAACTGAAAAATGCCTGAATGTCAACAACTTATACTACATAGTGAGTGCTGTATAATATGTGTGCTCTACGTTGCAATATGGGACAGAGAACATCAAAGCTGTTATGTTAGAGCATAGAATTTCTAGGTTGGAAGAGACATGAGAACAGTGCTAAGTGTTTTTACATGTATTATTTCATTTGTTTCTCACAACAATGCCGGGAGGTAAATGCTATTATTATATCCATTTTTTACACATAAGGAAACTGAGGCATAAAGAGGTGAAGTTGTTTTGTCCAGGGTCAGAACTAGGGAATGTGTGAGAACAGATTTTAATTCAGGTCTTCCTGACTCAAGGTTGCTGCTCTATCCACTGCCCTACTTAGATACTTAAGTGTTCCTTGGTCTCTCAAAGACAAAGACATACAGCTGAGATATTGGTGGTCAGTATGGAGGATTGGGCAGCTAAGTGCTGCAGTGGATAGAGTGTTGGGTCTAGAGTCAGGAAGACTCATCTTCCCGAGTTCAAATCCAGCCTCAGACACTTGTCATCTGTGTGACGCTGGGCAAGTCACTTAACCTTGTTTGCCTCAGTTTCCTTGTCTATAAAGTGAGCTGGGAAAGGAATGTCAAACCACTCCAGTGTCTCTGCCATGAATACCCCAAATGAGGTCATGAAGAGTCAGACATGACTGAAAAATGACTGCAACAGCAGATTAGCTTGTGATCTCTTTATTTGTGTTTTACCAATGATTGGTAAACTGGAGATAGATATAAGGAGATAGATAGGTGGGGGCTTTATTTTGATTTCTTGAGCCTTCTCTGTCATCATAGTATGGAGTCACTTTGGTTTCTTGAAGGCTATATCAAAGGAGCAGTAGCTTCTAGAAGCTTCTGTTGAACTGAAGTAGCTTTGAATATAGGACGATGGCCTTTATGTAGGCCAGCAGAGGACCATCAGTAGAAAGTTGACCAATGGGTAATTATTTTTTTAATTACTTTAGCAACTCATGAAATGTGAAACATTTCATCAATAAGAATTCCATCCAAGACGCCAATGGGCAAAGCCTCAGTTTTCTGGAGGCCTTGACTGTCCTGAATAGATTGTCCCTTCAGGATTCTGCGTAGTTCATTTCTTTTCTATATAGGAATGGTAGAGTTTTAGAGCACTCAGTTTCCTCTGCCATGATCCCCTTACTATAGAGATGCCCACAGAGAGGAAATCACTTAGCTAAGGCCAAATGAGATCTGAATGCTTGTCATAGGACAATGAAACAACATGGTAGAGTGAGTCAAGGGCTAGATTTAGAGTCAGAGTTGGGTTTGATAATTTAACCTCTGTGCGCCTCAGTTTCTCCATGTGTAAAATCAGGGGCGTGGATTCAGTGATCTCTCTGGTCCCTGCCAGCCCTAAATCTATCCTCTTAAAACCTCTCAGATTCCTTCTAGTGCTAAATCGATCCTCTGAGGACTCCAGAGTCAGTGTTCTCTTTGCTACACTCTAGGCTTTGAAAAGGAAAAAGGGACCACACAAAGGTCAGGCACCACTTGTGCAGAGAACAGTGAATCATTGATGTTCCTGCTATATTGATGTGAAGGAGATTTGAAAGGAAAATCAAATAGTACGTGTCTGGGTTTAGAGACACAGACTTGAACACATCGGAAAAAACCTGTGTAAACAATTCCCATTAACATTAAACATGAAAAGGCTCAGGTAAAAGCCTGACTAATGAACAGGAGACAGACAGACAGAGAGAGATAGAGACAGGCAGAGACCGAGAAAGAGATAGACAGAGACAAAGAAACAGAGACAGAGAGACACAGAGAGAAAGATAGAGACAGAGACAGACTCACACACAAACACACAAACACACAGAGCTTTGCCAAGATGCACTTGGACATAATTTCTTTAGTGCAGAAGGCAGAAATGTTAATTGATGGATGAGTTGCTCACAATAGGACAACAAATTTAGCTGCAGAACAGGACAGTTTCAGCTGGCCAAAAAAACATGAGAGGGGGAGGCTAAAATAAGGGGGTGGGGGAGGAAGCTGACTTTCATAGACTTCAAATATCTCTATTTCCCATCATGAGGAGGTCCATGGAACCCATCAGCCAACCTCAGCCTGCTGGCCCAGTACAAGCCCCATATTTCAGAGCACATTTGTGAGGCGAGTGCCAGTACAAATCTTGGAGGTGGCAGAAGCTTTCATGGGCATCTTGACTCTGCCACTGCCATTGTATGGCCTTGGGTAATGACTTCACCCTTGGATAAAGGCAGCTACAGCATTAGGGCAGATAGATGGTACAGTGGATAGAGAACTAAGCCTGAAGTCAGGAAGACTCATCTTTGTGAATTCAAATATGGACTCAGGTACTTCATAGCTGTGTGACCCTGGACAAGTCACTTAATCCTATTTGCCTCATCTGTAAAATGAAGTGGAGAAGGAAATGGTCAACCACTCCAATATCTTTGCCAAGGAAATTCCAGTGGGGTCACAAAGAGTCAGACACAACTGAAACGACCAAGCAACAGCAAAAACGAATTGGCAATGGCTTCTCTGCTTCCGTCCCTGCATGATGGTTACAGGATGCTATGCCACCCCCAGGGCCATTTGGTTACTTTGTAAACTGAAAAGAGCTGCTACAAAAGCATGGGTCTTTCTCATTTCTTATTACAATGTCATTCTCTGTAAAGAGTGTTTTTCACCAAGGATGGAGGACAGAACAGAATGTTGCTTGTTTTTCCTTAGGTGGTGGTTTTAAGGGGACATAGTCAAGGTGAACAGATCCTAAATTTAACTCACCCCAATCCATATATCACTACATAAGGAAACAAATCTTCTTGATCCTGACAAATCTAAATTGAAGACTGCCTACCTGGGACAAATCCTAGCTTATCAACCAGGCAGCCCATTGGAAACTAATCCAGAGTGCTGAGTTTGTTTGTGCTGCCAGCATGCTCAGCCCACACAGCTCGTTTCCTACCCCCAGCCCCCACCTCCCTTCACACCTCTTTCTCCTTTGAGTATATGACCTATCAGCATCCTGAATGCCTGGGATAAAAATTGGCAAAGTCAAATTTGGGATTTATGTGGTGCTGGACAAAATCACAGAATTATAAAGCTGGAAGGCAAATTAAGGCTACAAAGCATTTATTAAGCATCTACTAGGTACCAGATACTGTGTTAAGGGCTAGGGATACAAATACAGAATATAGGACATAGAATGTCAAAGTTATAAAGGATATTAGAGCATAGAATTTCTGAGCTGAAAGACAGATTGGAACACAGAATGTTAAAACTAGAAAGGACCTCAGAACATAGGACACAGAATGCTGGAAAGGACTTTATAATATAGGAAATTGAATCTTAGGGCTGGCATTGCCTTTAGAATATGTGACACAAAATGTCAGTGGAACATAAAATATTGAAGCTGTCTACCTTAGAACACAGAATGACTGAGCTGGAGGGAACTTTCAAATATATGTTACAAGGATTAGGTTTTCTTTTATTTTTCCCCCCTCAATGGGGTAGAGGGTGGGTAGGAGAAAAAATGGTTTTTTATTCATTAAAAATTAATTTTTAAAAAGAGTATATGACAGAGAATATGAGCTCACTTAAAAATTGGCTATGGAACACAGAATATAAAAGAGAGATTGACCACAGAACATGGAATGTCAAAGCTGAAAGGATACAAATCTTCTCTAAATTTCAGTAGTCTGCAGCAGTTCACTAACATCTCTTTATCTTTTTCATACAAGTCATCATAAGACACAGAGCTGGAAAAAACTTAGAGATCATCTAGCCAACCCTCTTATTTTAACAATGAGGAAACTGAGTCTAGAAAGGTTAAACAACTTGCCCAAGGTCATACAGATAGGGCAGAGCTAAGGCCACTATCCAAGTCTCAGATTCAATGTTCTTTCCACTATAATTCCCCCTCCCCTACCTTGGTAATTTGCCTTTTCTGGCTGGTGTATGCTGTCACAAAAAGAGTTAGGTAGCTAGGTGGCTCAGTGGATAGAATGCTGGAGCCAGGAAAACCTGAGTTCAAATCCAGCCTCAGACACTTTGTAGCTGCGTGACCCTGGGCAAGTCATTTGTGTAGGCTCTGTTTGTCTCAAAATGTAATATAAAGATAGTAATAGCATTACCTCTCAGGGTTATTGTGATTACCAAATGAGATAATATTTGCAAGGTGATTAGTGCAGTGTCTGACGGAGTAAGCACTCTGTGAATGTTCCCTAGTTATTATAGAGGGGAGCATGAGTTCTCCTTATGCTAGACTCATGCAGTCAACTGGTAGGTATTAGTCAAGAAAAATCTGAGGATATCAGGCAATTTCTGACTGGAACTGGGAAGTTGGGCAACAAGGGATGGGGCAGAAATGTTAGGTGTAACAATAAACACTGAATGGTAAGGCCTCAAAACTCACAGAATGTCAGAATCTTAACGTAGAATTGGAAGAGATCTCAGATGTCATCTGGCCAAAGTATTTGAGCAAGAAAGACCTTGATAGCCTTCTGACAAACAATCAGTCATTGTTTGAAGACTTCCAGTGAGGGGTGCTCATTTCCCCCCTAAAGCAGTCCATTCTACTGGAATAGCTATGATTATTTTTTGGTCTTAGAATGGGCTGAGTCTACTCCTCTGCAACTTTTTCTATTATTCTTCCTTCTGGCACTAAGCAGAACATGTCTAATCCATTGTGTGTGTGTGTGTGTGTGTGTGTGTGTGTATGCAAATATATAAATATATAAAATTTTTAGAAGGCAATTGCAGTTAAGAACTTGCCCGGGATCATATACCTAGTAAGTGTCTGAGGCTGGATTTGGACTCAGGTCTTCCTGATTCCAGGGCTGGTACCACCTAGCTTCCCTCTTCTGCATCTTTAAAGATAGCTATCACATTATTCACTCACACATGTATAAATCTTCTCTTCTCCAGATTCCAATAGTCTGTAGGTCACTAAAATACCCTTACCTTTTTAACCCAAATCATCATATAGGCAGGCCTCCTTACCCTGCCATTTTTTTTCAAAGATCACTAAGAGCCCCTAAGCAATTACAACCATAGATTATTTTGGTAACCTGAGATGTAGTTTAATAGGACCTACTGACTTGAATGTGCCTCTCTGTGCTGCAATTCTCATCTCATTTGATTCTCTCAAAAACCCTGGGAGGTAGATACTATCATTATCCTTATTTGTAGTTGAAGCAAATAGAGATTAAGGGACTTCCCCAAGGTCACAGAGTAAGTGTCTGAGGTTGGATTTAAACTCAGGTCTTCCTCAATCCAGAACCAGCCCTTTATTCGCTGTATCACCTAGGTACCTGTTATACTAGTTCCTTTCTTTGGGGGACTTCAAGCTCTTCATTAACCATTTCTGTTCAGTATCCCTAGTCTTCAGATCTTGAATTTTGATACTCATGTGTTTTTTGGTTAAATGTTATCATTACATATTTAATATTTATACTCAACATGGCCTTTTTGGATCTTGATACATTCTAATTACACCTTTCACCTTCCTGTCATCCACTACTTGATAAGCATTTCAATCACTGATAAAAATGTGAACAGAACTGACCCAGAGACAGAGCCCTGGACCAGCCTACTGGAGACCTCCTTCCAGGTGCATATACATCAATCCATTAATTATGACTCTTTGGGCCTGGCATTAAAACCAATGCTTAATTTACCCTGATGCATTTTCTTATAGACCAGAGTCTCTTAACCTGGGGTCCATGAATACCCTGAGTAAATTCCAAAGGGTGTAGAACTCATTTTTTAAAAAGTATTTTGATGACTGCATATCAATATAATTGGTTCTCTTTGTAATCTTACATATTTTATTCACAAAAAACCCTATATTGTTCTGAAGAAGGGTATGTAGGCTTCACCAGATCGCCAAAGGGAGCCTTGACAAAATTGAGTCTGTTTCCTAATTTAGACTATACTTTCCTATGTTATCTCTAAAGACACCATGATGGCCTTTGTCAAATACCTGGTTGAAATTGAGTCTATTTTATTCCTCTGAGCTATAAGTCTAGTAACTCTATCAAAATAAGAAATAAAACTAGTCTGGTATGATGTTTTCTTGATTAACCCATGCTGGCCGTTAGGAATCACCAGTTCTAGGGGTCAGCAGGTAAATGTTTAACAACTGGTTCTCTGAGAAAACACACACATCCACATGCACACACCACACACACAATGTGTTTTTAAATTAATCCTCACAATCAATGAAACAGCAAATCCAGCTCTGATTTGTAGTGTTTGCTGATTTCCAAGGTGTAAATGCTCACCTTGGAAATTTAACAATCAGCTCTTGTGAATCAGTTTGAGCTGGTATACTCCTTATTTCTCTAATTAAATGCTCATGAACCACTTATTTAACAATAACAGTGTATTTAACAATAATTCCCATTGGTTTTTTGCCAGAAATTGAGGTTATTTTAAAGAATCCCATCTTGTCCCCACCACCGCCTCCTTTTTTTAAAATCTAGGACAACCTTTGCCCACCTTCAGTCATTATAAGATCTTTTCTCATCTTTGAATATTTGCTCACCAGTCATTGGAGATTAGCAATCCCATCTACAAGGCTTTTCAGTATCCTGGGCAATAGTTCCTCTGGGTCTGATGACCTGAACTTACTTAGAGTAGTTAAAGAGAGAATTTAGATGACAGTGAGAGAGGCCTCAATCCACACCACAGCCTAGCAAAGGACTGCTACAGCTCTCGCACTGGGCAGACCTTACCATGTCTGACTCATCCCAGTCCTGTCTTTCCTGATGCTAGGTGTATCCTGAGCTCTTGCTGCATTAGTAACTTACTGGCCCCAAGGCACTTTAAGACTGATGCTAGTTAATAACATTATGGATCATTCATAGACTGAAGAGGGTTCAGAAGATTTCCCCCTGCCCTGCCTCCCGCCACGGAGAGGATGATGACTGTATTTGAAGGGCTATGATGTACAAGGGAAACTAAGTTTGTTTCGTTTGGTCATTAAGAACATAATCATCTAACTGGTCATGGTTGGTGTGGGGCAAGGGGAAGAAAAGAAAGTTACAGAATAACTTGATTATATATTTAAAAGGAAAGCAAATTGTACATATTGGATTTGTAGTTGTATGTGAAATCCTCTTTTTTTTCTGTTCTACTTTGTTATGAAAATGTTTGTTTTTATTAAGTTCAGAGTTTAAAAAAAATAAAGGGCATGGCCAAGAATGGTGGGTTAAAGCTGTGGAAAGCAAATATGAGCTCATTATAAGGAAAATCTTCCTTATCAGCTTTAGAGATGCTGTCCAAGAGGAGGGAGGATCGACTCAGAACAGGATGCTAGAGTCTGAGTGGATCTCAGAGGTCATCCACTTCAACCCCTTCATTTTTACAGATAAGGAAACTGAGGCAACAAGGAATTAGTTAATTCCTCCTTACTTCAAGTCTTCAAGCAAAAACTGCAAACTGACCTACTGGCACATGATAGAGGCAATTATTACCCAACTACAGATTGGAGCAAATGACCTTTAAAGTCCCTTCCCAATGAGATTCTGTACTTTCTTACCATCTCCTTATTTAATACGGTTTTCTACTTCTTGTTATGCATCTTAACTCATTTTTATAGTCTGAAGATTGTTCTTATTGGTAGACACAGAATAGGGATAGGACTCATGACTTCACTGATATAGAGGTCACAGGTGAGGAAACTCCCTCTACCAGTGCAGACATGCACCTTCTAGTCTTTGCTGTTTGCCATTTTTCAGCCATGTATATAGCTCTTTGTGACCCATTTGGAGTTTTTTTGGCAAAGATACTATAGTGGTTCCTTCTCCAGTTCTCCAGTTGAGACAAACAGGGTTAAATGACTTGCCCAAGGTCACACAGCTAGTAAGTGTCTGAGGTTGGTTTTGGACTTAAGAAGAGCAGCCCTCCTGATTCCAAGCTCTATCCATTGCACACCTAGCTGCCCTACCTTCTTTTCTTAATATTATTCTGGACACTGAGGTTAAATGACTTGGTCAACATCACATAGACAGTATGACCCTCCCTTAGCTTCACGGCCAACTATCTATCCACTACGTCATGCTCTCCCCTCTCTAACAGAAGCAGACTTAGGATTCAAGAGCTCTACCTTCACCATTAAAATTTGAACCCCACTTGGCTGAGAATTTTTGAAAAGAGATTCCTGTTTAGTCTCAGTGGGACTAGATTCCCTCTGTGGTCCCTTTCAGATCTGAAATTCTGCAGTTCTGGAAATGTATTGGTGTTTAAGGTTCCCTCCCTTAAATTCTGGCCTTTCCATTTACCCTCATTTCTGGTACACTGAGAATCTGACAGCCCCAATCTCATTAACATGAGACCTGTTAGGAGGTGAGATGGTCTGAGTAATGCCTTTGACTTTCATTACTCAACCACATTGTGGAGTCTATCAATTATCTCAGCATTGACAGTCCAGTGAATTAATTGGTGCATTTGACAAGGACAGCTATTACCCTATGTTGCTCTGACAGCTGGTTTTGATATCGGAAATTTGTCAACCTTTTCCCTCCTGTAAGTGGTGGAGTGAATGGTTGAGTGGACTGGGCCAGAACATTTTGTAATTTTCTTCCACCATTTCAATCGCCATTCCTAAATAAAAATGAGACATTCACAGCCTCAGCCCCTAACATGAGCATCAGAACAAATGGTGAAAAAATTTACTGAGTGGGCTAACAAATGGGGAAAGGGATGGGGAGTATTAACTAATTAATTACTACTGAACTGACTATTCCTTGGTAATGACTTTCTAAATGCCTTTCAGGTGCCAGATATACTTTTTATGCTCAAGCAATCAGAATTTTTCTGAAGTTGAGTGGACTGTTTTTCCCTCTGCTTACAAGACTGCAAACATCCTCAGCCAGAGGTTATATCCACTGTTTGTTGGTTTATTTTTCCCTGGGCCAGCCTTATTTGAGTTGCTTTTTAGGGTACATAGAATGCCATCTGGTTTCCTTTGTTTTACTTTGTAACCCCATGGCTTAGCACAGCTCCTGGCATGCAGTAGGCATTTAATAAATATTCATCAGCCGACTATAGGTGTATCTCATTTTATTGCACTTCCCAGATATTGCATTTTTTACAAATTGAAAGTTTGTGGCAACCCTGCATTGTGCAGGGTGTCAGCACCATTTTTCTAACAGCATATATTCACATGGTGTCTCTGTGCAGCAATTTGGGAAATTCTTATAATATTTCAAACTTTTTCATAATTATATCTGTTAGAGTGATCTTTGATGTTACTATTGGAATTTCTTTGCCCCACAAACCATACCCATAAGACAGCAAACTTAATCAATAAACATTGTGTATGTTCTGATTCCCCTACCAACTAGCCATTCCCCATCTGTCTCCCTCTTCTTGGGTCTCTCCATTCCCTGAGACACAACAATATTGAGATCAGGCCAGTTAGGAAGCCTACCATGGCCTCTGAGTATTCAAGTGAAAGGAAGAGTCAATGAATGCGGCAAACTTCACTATTGTCTTAATTTAAGAAATTGCCACAGCCACCCCAACCTTCAGCAGCAACCTTTAGCAAGCAGTCAGCAGCCGTTAACACTGAGGCAAGACCCTCCACCAGCAGAAAAGACAAATCACCGAAGGCTCAGAGGATGATTAGCATTTTTAGCAATATAATATTTTTAATCATGACATTTGCATTTTTTAGATGATATATCACACATTTAATAGACTACAGTTTACTATAAACATAACTTTTATATGACTGGGAAACCAAGAATTTTGTGTGACCTGCTTTATGAAATACTTGCTTTATTGCAGTGGTCTGGAACCATTTCCATGATATCTCTGAGATATGCCTATATATCGTATGTAAAAAATCTTTATTTATTATGAACAAAGAGCTTTGTGTAGTAGAATGAACACTGGACCAGTAAGACCAAACTCCCAACCAGTGACTTAATATATGCTGTCTCATTCTTTCTTTTCCCCTTAGCCAATCAGTTGTCAAGTCTTGTTGATTCTACCTCCTCAACGCCTCTCACATCCCATCCCCTTCTTGCCATAACATGAACAACCCTCTAGCTGAAACTTTCATGAGCTGTCTCCAGGACTATTGTAATAGTGTCCTAGGGGGAGCAGCTAGGTAGTGCAGTGGATAGAGCCCTAGTGCAGGAGTCAGGAAGACCTGAGTTCAAATCTCACCTCAGACACTTGATACTCACTAGCTGTGTGACCTTGGGCAAGTCACTTAACCCCAATTGCTTCTTCCCGGGCCATCCCCAGTCATCCTGATGAATATCTGGTCACTGGATTCAGATGGCTCTGGAGGAGAAGTGAGGCTGGTGATCTACACAGCCCTCCCTCACTCAAAACAAAGTCAAGTGCAAGTCATGTCATCATTTCTCTGATGGCATGGTCTTCTTTGGCAATGAAGGACAAACACACATGATAGTCTCCTAATGGGTTTGGTCTGAGTCAAGTTTCTCCAAACACCAACCCATTTTTCACATTATGGATAAACAGTCTTCTTGTGGTGTAGTTCTAATGCGATCACACCTTTTGTTGCTAGTATGCAGTATTGTGGGGGTTTTTTGTTGTTTGTTTTGACCTCAGCCAAATAAGATAAGCACTTTCCTATACAAAGAAGAAGGAAAAATAAGATGGCTGTACATAAACCTGAGAATCTCTATTATGCATTGTTTTTCTTTGTAAGTATATAATGAATCCAACATATAATTTTCAAAGCTGACCTGTTTGTTTCCTACTGACTCAAGTTGTGGTCTTTTCTGTGCATTTTTAAAAATGCATCAGTGACATTTTCCCTTCTTTTGCATTTCGTTGTGGTAACTCTTTCTCTAGCCCCATACTACCTTCAGCCCTCTTCAAACCAAAAGAAGAAAAAACAAAACCCTTGTAACAAACATGGATAGTCAAAGCAAAACCGATCTCCTCGTTGGCCGTGTCTGAAAATATATATTTCTATCTGAACCTTGAATTTCTCACTTCTCCCTCAGGAGGTGAGCAGCCTGTTTCCTTATTGGCCCTTTGGAATCATGGCTGCCCATAGTGTTAGTGGAAGACCTTAAGTCTTTGAAAGTTTGTGTTTCTTTACAGTATTGTCATTAATATGTAAATTGTGCTCTAGTTTCTGCTGTCTGTGCATCAGTTCATACAAGTCTTCCCAGGTTTCTTTGAAACTATCTCTTGTCATTTATTATGATGCAGTTCTATTCTATTCTATTTGCATACTTTCTTTTCCCATTCTTTAACTGATGGGCACTACCTTAATTTCTAGTTATTTGCTACTGCCAAAGTAACTATCATTTTTAAAGAAACAAATATGTCCTTTTATGTCTTCTTTGATTTCTTTGGTGTCTTGGTCTGGTAGTTGTATTGCTGGGTCAAAGGGTATGCAAAGGCAAGTTATTGCCTGCGTGTAGTTCCCGGGTTGCTTTCCAGAAGGGCTAGACCAATTCTCAGCTTCCTCAACAGGGTAGTAATATAATGATTATATAATAATATAATAGTAATATAATATAATAGTAACATAATATAATAGTAACATAATATAATAGTAACATAATATAATAGTAACATAATATAATAGTAACATAATATAATAGTAACATAATATAATAGTAACATAATATAATAGTAA
>CM053772.1:251273506-251314394 GCA_028658325.1 Potorous gilbertii | reverse complement strand
TCACACATCCTTTCTGGAGCTATGGTGGTGTTGCTCATTTGATTAGAATTCTCAGGGCAAGGGGCAAAACAAAGGACAGAAAGATGAGAGTATATGGTTAGAAAGAGCATTTGGTGGTCAGGAGCTGGCTGGATGTGGTGGGTTGCATGAGTATGTGCTCACTGATGCTACTGAGGACAGCTTGGCCTAGGGTGGGGAATCCAAAGCTGAATGGATTAAGTCTGTCAGGTCCTGGTCCTGGAGCTTCATTGGTCCAGAAGTTTCAGTATCAAGAACAGATGGTGAAAAGATTACCAGGGCTGGACAGCTGAAAGCAATGTTAATAAAAATGTTGAATTATCTTGAATTATTGTTGAATTAGCTTTGGGGAAGTCCTATTATTTATTAAGTTTCTACCATGGTAAGACATCTGTTGGAGATTCACAGACAAAAGGAAATTAGTCCTGGCCTCTGGAAGAGCTGGTATTCCTCATTGCGGGTGGGGGTGGGAGGTGTTGAACACTTAAGTATCTAAAAGCTAAATATGGAAAAGCACTAACTTAGGGGAATGAGAAGTGTCTTCTTACAGGAGGAAATGACAAATATACCACCTTCAAAAGTTAAGGATTCTAATAGGCTGAGGTTTAAGCAGGAGAAAGTTCTCGACATGGCCAAGAGACTCTTCTGTGAGCTGCCGTTGTTCTGCCTTTACAGTCAGAGTGAGAGGAAGTGTGCTGTATTGGATAGAGTGCTAGACTTTGAATGAGGAAGAGCTGAGGTGGAATCCTAACCTGAATGCTCATTAACAATGTGACCCTGGTCAAGTCACTTAATTTCCTCTTCTCTATAAATGAATGGATGAATTCAGTGGACTCTGGAATGTTCCCTTTAGCTTTAAATCTGTGATCTTTCACAGAGACAGTTTAAAAATGAGAGAAATTAATGTCACTTGAGTCCTTATGATGGACTCCCCACATTTAAAAAAGTTATTTTTGGAGAGTTTGGTGAATACCCAAGTGCTGATTTCATTTTTTTTCACTCTGAGGCCAGGATCTACCTTTGTCTCATTGCAATGATGTCACATGTCCAGAAACCTACCACTCTTTCTGTCCAATTGTGTTACCATCATAGCAGATCCAAGGGAATGAGGAAGTATTGCTGAATGCTAAGTGAAATCTACTTTCTATAAAACAAAACATGGTGGAGGAAAGTGGTTGGAGGCTGTTTATGGCTGTTAAACAGGATGAAAAACAAAAGCGATGCCCAAATCCATTTCCTGGGCAACCAGTTGGACTCATTCTCCATGGCAGTGGTGGTGACCTCATGAAAAGGTTAATTTCCAAAGCAGTTGCTTACAAGAGCCTGGGCCCTTCCCTTAGGAGGTGATTAGCTCCTTGGGTAGAATATAGGGAGGTGTTTTGGCAGAGCTGTTTGCTGTAGGATGCTTTCTCAACTGCTCCTCCTGCCACTGTGATTAATCTCAATTCTAAGCCCTCTGTCCTGCTTAACAGTTGTGGTGTTTCTCATCCCTTATCTCTCCATCACCCCTTCCTCCACCATCTACAACTCAATATAGTTTTGTGCTGAGATGAGGATGGACTGATGTGTATTGTGATGACAGGAGAGGTTCAAGTGTGCTATAGAAGAGAGGAGAGAACAAGGGGAGCCCAGGGAGGAGGGCAGAAAGCAAATACCTCTTCTTCAACAAAGAAGCTAGTGCTCATCTTGCAGGAGGTCCCAAGGAAGGGTAGAAGGATGTGGACCATTCGTGGGCATTTCAAAAAACAAATGATAGCTCACTTGCTAGCAGAACTGCCTTTCTGAATGGGAAAAAGAATCAGGAAGTGGGTAAACTGAGCCTACCACTTAGTAGGGAAGGGTCATTTACAAAGATATATGCAATATACATATATATATATCATATATTATATATATGATATATATAAATATAATATATGTAATGACAGCACTAGATGATAACATGACATAGCAGTTGGGTTCAAAACTCATTTCTGATGTTACTACATGTCTGACTTTGGGCAGGTCATTAAATCTCCAGGACACAATTTCCTTTCTCATCTATAAAATGAGGGAGTTGAATTAGTGGATATCTGAGGTTATTTCTGTGGTCTCTTCAACCTAGTTGCAGTGTGACAAAGACCCATTTGTGGTATATCTTTATGTATTCCTAATGCTTTGCACAGTATCTGGTACATAGTAGGTTCCTACTAAGTATTTATTGGTTTATTTCTTAATTGGTGAGTGTGTGTGTTTATTTTTTTGGCATATATCAGAGCATCCAAAAAGTGTCAGTGTGGAGATGGTGGTGTATAATGGAAGTCATGTTGACCATGGAGTTAGGAGGAATTGGGTTCATATCTGCCAATGATACTTAGTATCTGTGTGACCATAGGCAAGTTAATTGATTTGAGATTCAGTTCTCTCATCTGTAAAACAATTATGAGGATAGCCATGTATGTATTAGTCACTTACTGTGTTCCAGGCACCGTGCTAAGCACCGGTGATACAGAGAAAGTTGAAAAACAAAATAAAACCAAAAAAGCCCTGTCCTCAACATGTTCATATTCTAATGGGAGAGAAAATGTGTGTGTGTGTGTGTGTGTGTGTAGGGGGAAACTATGTACATACAAGAGACACATAGGGTACATGGAGGAGAATCTACAGTGGGGGAAGAGGCCAGGAAAGGGTTCTTGTAGAAGGCGAGATTTGAACTGAGTCTTGAAGGAAGTCAGACACTAGAAAGCAGAGGTGAGGAGGGAGGCATGGGGACAGCCAAGGCAAAGGCATGGAGTCAGGAGGTGGAGTCTTGCTATGTGTGAGGAATTCCAAGCAGACCAGTGTTGTTGTTTTTCAGTTATTTCAGTTGTGTCTGACTCTTCGTGATCCCATTTGGTGTTTTCTTGGCAGAGATACTGGAGCGGTTTGCCATTTCCTTCTCCAGCTCATTTTACTGATGAGGAAATTAAGGCAAATGGGGTAAAGTGACTTGCTTTAGGTCACACAACTGGTAAGTGTCTGAGGCTAGATTTGAACTCAAAGATGAGCCCTTCTGACTCCCAGTCTGGGACTCCAAACACTATGCAACCTTGCTGCCCAAAGTAGACCAGTACAGCTGTATATTATAGTGTGGCAAGGTAAGTCTAAGAAGACAGAAAAGGTAGTAAGGGTCCAAGTTGTAAAGGACTTTTAAATGTCAAACCGAGTATTTAAGGGAGCAGACTTTGATTAAGTTCCTGTTATGTGCCAGAAGCTTTACAATTTAGTCTCATTTGATGCTCATATCAACCCTATCAAGTAGGTGCTGTTACTGTCCCATTTTACAGCTGAAAATGAGGCTGATCGATTGTTAAGTGAACTCAAGGATTCCTGGCTACAGGTTCTGTGCTCTACTACTGCGCCACCCAGTGGTGGAGAGAACAACTCTAGTGTAGTTTCTTGAGTAGAAAGATGAAGTGACGTTGTCTGAAGCATGACTTAGGAAAATCATTTTGGCAGCTGAATGGAGGACAGATTGGCATCTGCCTTCTAGGGCTGCTACGAAGGTCAAATGAGTTAATATATGTAAAGTACTGTTCAAACCTTGAAGTGTTATATAAATATCAGCTATTATCGTGATTCTTGGTTATGGAAAGGGAAATTCATGGGTTCTTCTTAATTCATTCCTTATGCAACATCAGCAACCATGGATTTGTGGGGTCAGCTTGCCTTAGTAAGGAGGTGGGAGGGGCAGAGAATGCCTCCTCTGCCATTTTCTTTGAACTCTGCAATGTGCTTCTCATGTTGTACTTATGAATTATGGTTATCTATGCTTTCCCTGATGCATCATTAGGATGAGTAGGTGGAGTAGTTATATATACACTACTTCTCCTACTCCTTAGACCGGGGTGAGAAACCTGTGGTTTGGAGGCTCCTGTGGCCCTCTAGGTCCTCAAGTGCGGCCCTTTGACTGAATCCAAACGTCACAGAACAAATCTCCTTAATAAATGTAATTGTTCCGTTGGAACTCAGCAACACACGAGGACCTAGAAGGCCACAGGTTCCCCACCCCTTCCTTAGACACTTACCATATTGATCGACCCACAGATATTTATATTATTTACTATCTTTCATCATTCTTAGTGCCTATCTTCTAATTAGATTATATATTCCTCAAAGGTGGGAATTTTATTATAAAGGTGGTTAGGATTCCTAATGCCTAGCAAAGTGTCTTATGCATTGTAGGGATTCAAGACACTTTGATGAGAAACAGTAAGATGATATGAATTGCGTATGTATTGGCTCTGGGAAAGGTAAGACATGGGTTTAAATACTCCCTTCACCATTTACTAGCTGTGTGACGGAGGTTAATTCACTCCCCCTCTCTGAACACTCATCTATAAAATGAACCTAATTATACCTGTAATGAGGCTCAAAGGATATCTCAAGTCTGAATTATAATAAATGTTTATTAGGTTAGATTAAATTGGTTTCAAGTATCCTGGAGAGGAACCAAACCTGCTTTCTGTCCTTTCTTGCAAAGAGCCATGTTAAGCATTATGCAAAAGATTAAGTAGAGATCAAAGTCTCCATCAGACAGTCAACTTCTTGAAGGCAGAAATGTTTTTTTTACCTTACTTTGTATCCTGTCAGTTAGCACAGAGCCTGGCACATAGTAGGTGCTTAAAAAAGGCTAGTTTACTGCCTTATGGGTCAGAAGGCCAAGAAGTGGCCAATGAACTGTGGTCTTCAGCAGAAGAAGTTGAGGCCAGCCATTCTAAACTTTCTAGCATGTTGCGAGCAAGAAGGGGCCTGGGAGGTTATCCAATATACCCTTGTTTTGTTTTTGTGGAAACTGAGCCCCAAGGATATACAGTGATTTGCCAGAGGTCACACAGCCTCTGAGGTGGGATCTGAATTCAGGGATTTTCTGAACAAAAGCCAATGCTCTATAGGTTGTACTGCACTCACTCCCTGCTCTAAAAGACGAATGAGTCAGTGAGCTCACTGACGTGGGCATTACCACCGGATAGGCAGATATGTATGTGTTTTGAGATAGCTCACTGATGGTGGCGTCACAGTGCACAGAGCATAGGGCCCGAAGTCAGGAAGACCTGAGTTCAGATCTAGCCTCCGGTACTTACTGGCTGTGTGACCTTGGGCAAGTCTCCTGACTTCTGCCTGGCTCCATTTCTCCAGCTGTAAAATGGGCTTATTAACAACACCTACCTCTCAGGCTGTTGTGAGAATTAAATGATATAATAATGCACTTGGGGGATATAAATATATATATTATATGTATTTACACACACGTACATATATATACATAGGCGTATATGTACATATATGCACAGAAGGTAGATATATACAAAACATATGTGTATATACATGATATGTGTGTATGCACACAAGATAGATACGTGATAGAGATATAAGATATATATTTACATGTTATATGTGTGTATGTATGTATTATGTGCGTGTGTGTGTGTGTCTTCATCCATGATTACTAGTAGTCCTGGGTGATTTTTCCGAATTATTTTTTGTTGTTGTAGACTGTTGTTACAAGACCTTCTTACTCAATTTGGGTGGGTGAGGAAGGGATTTCCAGAAATTACTGTGGCACAATAACAAAAGGAAAAAATAAAAGGTCAAGAAGTGTCATTTACAAAAAAGGAAATTGAGGTTCATAAAAAGTAAGTGACTTGGCCAAAGTCACTTAGCAAACAAATGCTAAAGGCACTATTCGAACCCAGCTCTTCTTGACTCCACCTCCAAGCAGTTAACCTGGATGAGCTGTGAAATCAGGCCAAGAATCAGACAAGAGCGGGGGATTTGGAATTGTAGGCCCTGGGGTCCCATCCCTACTTCTGTCACCTATGTGGCATTGGAGAAGTCCCCTTAACATCCCTGGTCTCATTTTCCTCATCTGTAAAAGCAAGGGTGATTGGACTTGAAGACCTTGATGACTCTTTCCTTCTCTAATTCTACACTCCTAGGAATGTGGTTAAAAATATAAATTCATTTCAATCGTCACTCAAATTCTGAATGACACCACTTTTCTCTCTGAAAACAGGTTGTGAAGCCAATGTGCTCCCCAAAAAGCACAGAACAGACCAGGGCCCCTTGACCACATGAACTCGCATGATAAATCAACCAGTGCACTAGCTTGAGCGCACACGGCAGGAGTGAATTCTCTTTCCAAAGACAGTGTTTGAAATATCCATATAAGATTATCTTTAAATGCTTTGCTGTAGCCTTGAAATAGCTACCCAGATGAAAAAAAAAAGGAACATAATTTAAAAACCCTTAGCTTATTTTTAATTTATAGTCCTTGAAAAAAATAAGTGGGTAGCCCAATCATTTATATGCCTGGGCAAAAGCAATACATCTATATAAAAGTACAGTGATATATTTCTGTTGCTAGTTTAATGTGCTGCTCGGTGCCCTGTGCTTTCTGATTCATTGGAGAGCGGCCATCATGTGGACAGGGGCTGTTCTTCAGATCCCATCAGTGACAACTAAAGGCCAATTCAAGGTTGTAGAGGGGTCATGAATCTAACATAGTCACTGATAGAACAATTTCCCTCCTGCATGACACAGGCAGTGGGACACTCTGGGAATAGACAGTGAGGCCAGCTGGAGGGAGCTCTATTTTCTGGATTTTTGTTTTCCTTTTGTTTCTGAGACTGGTGTGTATAAACCAAAGGCCATCAGGGAATGGAGGGGCTAGTCAGGAGGAAATCAGTACGAGAGGACAATTCTAATACCTCAAGAGTCTGGGGATGAGGGGGAGAGAGGGAGAGAGAAAGACAGAGAGACAGAGACAGACAAATACAGATAGAGAAAAACATAGAGACAAAAAGGAGACAGAGGAGAGAGAGAGAAGAGAGGAGGAGAGAGGGAAAGGAAGGAGGTGAAAGATGGAAAAGAGAGGATATAAACAGAAAGAGACAGAGACAGAAAGAAGGGATAGAAATGGAGAAAGAGAAACAGTGACAGAGACAGAGGAGAAAGAGAGAGAAGAGGGTAAAGGAGGGAAAGGAGGAAAGAGAGTTGGGAAAGAGAGGAGACAGACAGACACAGAGTCAGAGATAGAGAGAAAGCAGACATGGAGAAGACAGAGAGAGAGAGAAAGAGAGAGAGAGAGAGAGAGAGAGAGAGAGAGAGAGAGAGAGAGAGAGAGAGAGAGAGATCTTTTTTGTACAAACGAGTCATCTAATGACATATTCTAGGTAGGTCAAGATCACAGAGAACCTAGACAGAGATGGAAATAAAGGGGCTTGAGGTGGAAACTGGAGTCACCTTGGGGTTGGACCAAGAAAGAAAAAATTGCATTGTGGAGTCTCAGAAGGTCAGTTAAATAATTGAGTTCTTATTTTGTCCATTCCTGGAATACTGTTAGTGTCCACTTGAAGGGCTGGAAAAACTTGGTGTTTGTCCCATCAGTGGCCTCAGGTGAATACAATGGAAAAATGTTCATTTCCCTCCATCCCTGCCCCCAACAGAATTTAAGCTCCTTGAGACAGGAAGAGTTTGCTTTTGGGATTTGGCACCACCTGGCGCAGTGCCTTGCTTGTTGAACTGACTCCTTTGTTAAGGCTTGGGATCTGTCTTAACATGGACTCAAGGACAGGGTAGCACCTTGCAACCTTCTCAAGGAACTGGTAAACCAGAAAGCCCAACTGGGAGCCAGTGTTTAAGTAGAGTCCCTAAGTTCAATCAGGGCAGCTGGGTGACACAATAAATACCATACTAGGCCTAGAGTCAAGAAGACTCACTTTCCTGAGTTCAAATCCAGCCTCTGACATTTAAAGCTGTGTTACTCTGTGCAAGTCACTTTACTCAGTTTGCCTTAGTTTTCTTGTCTATAAAATGAGTTGGAGAAAGAAATGGCAAACCACTCCAGGGTCTGTCAAAAAAAAAAACCCAGGAAGGGTCACAGAGAGTTGAACACAAATCAGCAACAACCACAAAGCCCAGGTAGGCAAGGATAATTGTTTTCTGCCTTCCCTGGTTTATTGGTTTTCTCCAACAACTTAAAAAAAAACAACAAATGGATCTGAAGAGCCTTTCACTTCTTTGATGTAAAGGTCAGAATGAGCACAGATATATACCTTTACAGAAAGAAATGAGGTAACTACAAGAGGTGAGGGAGAGGCCAGGGGCAAGCTTGGACCATAGCTCTCCCACAGGAGTGACTAGACAACAGAGCTGTTCCCATCACTCTCCCTGAGCCCCGGGGGAAGGCATAGGCTCTTGCCTTCCCCTGTAGCTTCCATAATCATAATTCTTGGGCAGTCGTTCCATTCAACTCTCTTCTTCTGCTTTCTCTAAAAAATAGTCCATCAGACAATAAACATGTTTAAAGAACTTATCATGTGTCAAGTACTCTGATAAGCTATTGTGATACAAAGAAAGGCAAAAACAGCTTTTGCCCTCCAGAAGCTTAGATCCTAAAGGAGAAATAAATATGTCAATAACTTGGTGCATCACAGATACATATGGTGGTGGTGATGGTGGTCGTCTGCCTTTCAGTTTTGTTCAACCGTTCATGGTCCATGGACCACAGCATACCAGGTCCTTCTATCCTTTACTATCTCCAGGATCAATAAATGTGATCTGAAATGGAAAGATATCCCCAGTCCCCCTCACATCCAATTTCTTTCCTCCATTCTCATAGCTACCACCTTAATTCAAGTCCTCCTTGCCTCTAGGTCATTATCACAGACTCCTAATAGGTCTCCTTGTCTTAAAGTCTCTAACCATCCCATTTCATCCTAAAGACCACTGTCGAATAATTTCCCATGTGTCTGATATGTGACTTCCCTATTAAATCAACTCTGGTGGCTTCCTTTTGCCTCTAAGATAAAATATACAGTCCTCTGTATATATAACTTTTAAAACCCTCCAAGCTATCTTTCTGTTTTTTACTCCTCTTCCACACTCTACAATCCAACCAGACATACTTTATTTTCTGTTTCTCTAACAACACTCCATCTCCTATATCCAGAGAGACGAGGTATTGGGGGAAACAGTTGTAGACAGTTTTCTTGTGAAGTTTAGCTGCAAAGGGGAAGAAAGATACGCATTATTCCTAGCAGGGATCCGTGGATCAAGTGAGGGTTTTTTAAAGATAAGGGAGACATGGATTTGTTTGTAGGTAGCAGGAAAGGAGCCAATACACAGGGAGAGATTGAAGATAAGATGGCTGATGTGATTCTTGGGGCACTCTACTATTGTCATTGTTGTGATTTGTTCTTCCTTCTTGAAGAAGACCATGACATCAGGAAGGTGATGCCTTGACATGTAAGTGAATTGGATTTAAATGAGGGAGGGCTGTGCAAAGTCACCAACTGCAGTCTCTCCTCTGGACCCATATCCAGTGGCAAGATATAGATCAGGATGAGTGGAGATGACCTCAGATGCAGTGGGAAACCTTGACTGGCCATCTATTAGAGCAAGTGGGAAGGCATAGGATCAAGTGACCATGTTGAGGGGTTGCTTTTTCAAGCAGAACAGCTATACTACACCTTCAGTAGAGACTGGAGTGAAGCATGAGGCAGTGAGGGAAAGTATCTGAGTGATGTGAGATGAGGAGGACATGAAAAGGGGAAGTCTCCATGAATGGTATCCATTTTTTTTTCAGTGAGATACGAAGTCCTCAGCTGAGAAGATGAGGGAGAGGAGGCGTAGGAGGCTTGAGAGGAGAAGAGAAGGTTTTGAATAGCTGTTGTGGTAAGATGGGTAATCAAATAGAGAAGAGCAGTCGATTTCTTTGCTTCAGTGAGAGACAAGTGGAGATGGCATAACTTTATAGCGGACTTCAGCACAGTTTCACGATTTCCTCTAGTTCCATCCCTTAGCTCATAACTTGGAGCAGATGATGGGAATAATCCAAAGTTGGGGTTTAGCAAGATACAGTCAAAGATAGGACTAGAGAGCAATGGGTTTGATTGTAGAGGATAGTACCGATTTCAATTGTTTCATCAAGGGGTCGAGATTGGGAAGGAAGAAGAGGGAAGCCAGAGCAGAGGTGATTGCCTGGGTCAGGCTGAGAGTAGGAGATTAGAGATCTTTGATAATGAATCAAAGTACTTTGAGTAGGCATATGGAATAGGGAGACTATGAGTATTTGGTATGACAACATCTATTGAAAAGTTTTTTTAATTAATTTTTTTACAATCAGTGTTATCAGGTTCATGTAATTAATTATAGGTAATACTTGTGTCCATGGCAATGTTCAAGTCCTCCTATGATTTGTTTGTTAAAATTTTCAAGTATATTTTCAAGTAGTATAGGGATTTGTCATCTGTTAATTTATGAAAGAGAATAAGTTTCTGATACATTATTCTGGCGATCTGCACTCTCAGGTGGCTGAATTGTGATTTTTCTCCTTCAGTTCATGTTTGAAACTAATCCTACTTATTTCAGATCAGAATCTCCTTGTGCTCTTGAACCCAAAGGTGAAAGTATATCTTCTCATTCTCTTACTAAACAGCTTCCCTACTGCTACTTTTTTGGGCCCTGGGGAGATAATTTCTCTTCTGCTAGGATGGTTCTTGGGAACACCCTCAATTTGGAAAGTAACGGGAGGCTAATCTAAGCTGGGGCCTTGTTATATTGGTGTGCCAATGCTATATGAAACACACACACACACATATACACCTACATACACACATACATATACATATATTTATATATATATATATATATATATATATATATATATATATATATGTATATGTATGTATTTCATTTTTATAGTGGGCAATGATGACATATCCTGTTTGTAAGAGTCATTTCAGTCATATCTGACTCTGTGACCTTATGTCAGATTTTCTTGGCAGAGATGCTAGAGTGCTTTGCCATTTTCTTCTCCAACTCATTTTACAGATGAGGAAACTGAGGAAAACAGGGTTAAGTGACTTGCCCAGGGTTACACAGCTAGTTAAGTGTCTGAGCTAAATTTGAACTCAGGTCTTCCTGAGTCCAGGCCTAGGACACTATCCACTGTGCCACCCAGCTGCCCTCCAAAGGTCTATACTTTCATATCTATCTAGATCTAGATCTAAATATATAAGAATAAAATATCTGAACCTATTTTTCCCCTTTCTCATTCCTTTATTTTCCTCCTGAGTAGCACCTTAGCACCCTAAACTGCATTTCCTCAAGAAAAAGATGAAGAAGAAGCTTAAAGAAACATTTCTTGGTGTATGAATGTCAAATAGACATTTCATCTTGGTTCTTATATATCTATCCTCCAACATGCATTCATATTGCATTTTTATTTGGCTAATCCCTTCCCACATTCACCCCTTGCTCCCAAGATTCCATCTCTAGTTATGAAATTGTCTCTAATCTGTGGCTAAGTATATTTTGTTTGTCTAGAAGTAGACAAGTTGCTGCTTTCTCATCTAATTTCCTGACCCTTCTAGACTATTAATAGAGGGAGTATGGTGCTGCAGGTAGAGGACTAGTCTTGAAGCCAGGAAGACCGAGGTTAAACCTAGTTTCTGATGTATACTGGATGTGTGATCTCGGACAACTCATGATGTAGGTGACTCTTCAGGAATCAGAAGGTGCTGATCTTCATTGGTAGAGGGAGTTTCTTGACCTGGAAATTCCCTGCAGTAATATCAAAGATGAGATTGAAATACAAGTTTTTGTGTTTCAAGGAAACACAAAAGAGAATCTAGCACTCCATTTGCTACGCTGTAATGCTTTTCCTGGTGGAACTTACCAGCTTGGAATGGCTTTGTCTTGTGGTGGACCACGTGTCTGTTGTCCAAGGATCAAAACAGTTTATCACCATAAGATCAGCCAGTAGGTAATGGATTTGTTTAGTCTATAGAAACTCATGAAGATCACCTCCTAAGATGCTGTAGGGTTTCAATCAGTATTTGAGAAAAATGTGCCTTCTCTATAAAATTTTGATATCTTTTGCTGTATGCAAGGTTTTTTTTTTGTTGTTGTTGTAAACAATGAAAGGTTAGCAGTGGCTCCTTAGGAGGAGAAGTTTCACCCCAGCATTTTTCTATTGTCAAGTCTTCCATCATCACTATCAATATACCACATTTTCAAACTGCCCATGAAATAGTTTAGGCAAGTCATGCCTATACTCTTCTGATAGATAATTCCTATAACTTTAATGATAAAAGACACTTCTTGAATGGTGGATGTACTCAGTGTTACAGAGCTAATATATTGAACTAAGCAGTTCCAGAAGTAAGGGCCTGATCTATAACCTTCTTCAGAAGGAATATGTCAGCAGTGCTGTGAAAATGATGTCTGGCAAGGTACTAAGACAAAAGAAGGCAATGTTGATGTCTCACATGGTGTTCCAGATTCCCTGAGGATGTATGTCTGTTTAGCCTGGGATGTGGGGAACGTAATCTTACAGTCAAGGTATTTATGGGACACAGACAGAGTGAAGTGAGTTAATGCAGGATGAGGCTGCATATGATAGTGAATAGGGATTGTGTAGACAGAGAGGCCAAGAAGAATGGCCAGCAAAAGGAATGGTGTCATTTGGCTTCCTGAGTATTTCTCCCATTACGATGAGACCATAGCATGTTTCTGGATGTCTGTGTCAAGTAAAATGAAAATTCCTTGAAGGCAGGGACTTTTATAAAAAAATTAAGACTTTGAATCTCCAACACCTAGCCCAATGCCTTGAATATAATAAGCACTTAATAAATGCTGGTGTAAGGTGTACGGTCCCCATGTAGGTTATGCATGTCCACACAGGTTTGTCTACATATGGTTTACAGAAGGATGGATAGATAGGACCTGATATATACCTTTGTCTCTTCAAGGGAGAATGTGACTCCTCCATTAAGGAGAGCAAGAAAAGAGCCCTGAGGCTGACCACTCCCTTCTCTAGTCTCTGAGGAGGGCCATCCTAGAATGGTATCTGTCTGTCCCCCTAACTAATGGCTAGTCTAGTGGAATAATTGGTTCAGAAAAAACTAAACAAACAACAAAACTCTGCTTACTTTTAAAAGGGGGAGAGTAGTCCTTGGCTTATACTCACTCACTGGCTTGATTCCTCACCAAATACTAACTACAAAAAAAGACAATTGCAAATATGGACGAGCATATAAACCCATTTATTCAAACAAATAGCAAAGAGAAATCAGAGACGTTACACATATTAGAATATGCCAAAAAAGTGAACGAATTCTCATGTTGGCCGTGGGATATCTCAGCTGAAAGATAGACAGACAGAGAGACAGAGAGAAGGAGACAGAGACAGAGAGGGAAACTCTGATCTTACCCACAAGAAAACTTCCCAAACTCTTTAGGGAGTCAAGATGAAAAGTAGAGGATATTGAGGAACTGGCTTCCCCTACATGTCTATAGCTTCAGAAGTCTTTTTATCTCTCCTCATGTGCCTAGATTGGACCTAGAGAGACTATAGTTTTCTTTCAAAGGCAAAAAAAAAAGAATGTTTCTCCTCTCCAAAGCTCTCACATCAACTCTTGCCCACAGGCTAAGGTGGCATCAGTATTCTTTTCTCTAATTAGGAGAATCTCTTGCAAAAAAAGGCCCCAGGCTTGGCTAGAAATATAGTATTACACTTGTTGAATTGAACTGGATTGTGCTGGTCCAAGATCATGTTTACCTAACGGTTTGTACTAGGAGAAGTTGGATAAGCGTAGAGCTAGGTTTCAGATCCAGCCTGGAGCTGCCTGCTGGATTTCCCAGTTGAGCTGTCTCCATACCGAGCCCCACTCCCTCCCCCTGCCTCCATCTCACCACTTTGCCAAAGGCATGGGAAGGGTACATAGCCGTGGGTACCCCAAGCTGATAGAGTGCAGATTTCCATTCCTGTCATAAGATCCTGGGGAGAAAAAAAGGAATGTTTACAGAAACAGGAATATTTCTATGCTGCCTCTAGAATAATCAACCCCTTACTCATTATATGGGATTAATTTATTAGATAAATAAATATCAGGGATTTAGACAGATCCCAGGTGTGAACCCAAACCCAGAACACACTGCACTGATTTGTCAAGTTCTAAATCAGATAGAATCTAAATCATGATTTATTTTACTGAAATATGAACCAAGTCAATCCCTCCCCCCTATAATACAAAACAAACAACTCCACCTTGTCAACCAGTTTCAACCAGAGCCAAATCAACTTTCTAAAATTACCAAAGCAAAAATACTAACTTTGTGATTTCTGGGCAAGTGATTCAACCTCTCTGAGTCTCTGGCAAATTTCTAAGACCCACCCACTTAGCTACATGAGTTGTAATATTTTTGAGTGGAAGAAACCAATGAAATCCCAGAACCTTGGGTGTATGGACTGAGCAAAGATATTGGGGTATCCAATAATTCTCAAAATCAAACCTGAAGTGGTATCTGATACACCCTGGGTGTTGCAGACTATTGTGAGCAGATCTGGGTACCATGTTTTAGGAAGAATGTTGACAAATGAAACATCCCAAAGGAAGACAATACTCAGGAGAGTGAGGGAATGGGAAATCCCATCACATAAAGAATTGAAAACTTGAATTCTAGAAAAAAGATAAGATCAAGAGGCATATGACTGACTTCAGATGTCAGAAGTCCTGTCATGTAAACTCGAGATTAGATTTATTCCACTTGGCCCAGGTGCAGAAAATTAGGACCAACAGATAGGTGTTACAGGGAGGTGGATTTTTAACTGAATACTAACACACTAACAATGAGAGCTATCCAGAATGGAATAGGTTGCCTTGGAAGGTCCTAAGTTCCCTTTTTCCTGAAAGTCTTTAAGCAAAGATTCTTGGAAAGAGCTCAGAAGATCTGGGTTTGAAATCCAACTCCATAATTTTCTACCCATGAGACTTTGAGCCATTACTTCTCTCATAAAATGAGGGGATTTAACAATGACCTCCAGGTCCCCTAAATTTGCTTCTTTGCAATTTCCACCAATGACTCATAGATTTGCTAATCTTTCTTCCACCCAGCAATCCTTCAGATACTTAGAGCCAGCAATGGTAGCAATGATAGTGGATGCTCCCCCAGGTCTTCTCTAATCCAGTTTTAAGTACCCCTAACTACTAGGTGGTGCAGTGGATAGAGCTCTGGGTCTGGAAATCAGGAAGAGTCGTATTCCTGAGTTCAAATCTGGCCTCAGTCACTTCCTAGCTGTGTGACCTGGGCAAG
This sequence comes from Potorous gilbertii, assembly GCA_028658325.1. Classification (NCBI taxonomy): domain Eukaryota; kingdom Metazoa; phylum Chordata; class Mammalia; order Diprotodontia; family Potoroidae; genus Potorous; species Potorous gilbertii. Next base: position 251,299,256 of record CM053772.1, on the reverse strand, counting down.
TCGCTTAACTGTATTTGCTTCTGTTTCCTCATTTGTAAAATGAGCTGGAGAAGGAAATGGTAAACTGCTCTAGTATCTCTGCCAAGAAAACCCCAAATGGGATCATGGAGAGTCAGACGAGCCTAAAAGGACTGAACAACAACTACTACTACTACCCTAACCTCAAATGGTATAATCATCATCCTGGTTGCCTTACTCTCCATTTGTCAATGGAACATGAGCTCCTTGAAAACAGAAACTATTTCATTCTTGGTATTTGTTTACCTAGCCTATGGTACAGTGGTCAACACATGCTTATTGAATGAGTGCTTAATAAATTCTTAATTGATTGTCAATGTCCTTCCTATTATATAGTACTCAGATGGCCCAACAGTACTCTCTCAACTCTCTCATTCCTTACTGTCTGTCCCTACTATGCTTTTGTCTTAGATTTCCCCTTTTCCTTAAGGGAAATGGTACAAAAAAAATCTTAGTATCAAATGGGAGAGGCAGGGAAAACAAGCCTTTCCAAATCAAATATAAAACCCTGGGGAAAATCTTCATGTCAACATTCTCAGATAGGGGTTTGGTATCCAAGATACACACATACATGTGTGTTTTTATGTGTACATATATGTATGTATAATATACATATGACCAATAGACATTCTCCAATAGACAAGTGATCAAAAGATATGAACAATAAATCAATAAACATTTATTAAGCTCCCACGATGTGCCAGGCTCTGTGCGAAATGCTTGTATCAGTAAGTACTCCAACATACACTGGGGGGGCCTGCTATCACATGTTCTTAGATCTGCATTCATAAAAGGAAAACAATTTTCAAGAGGTTAATAATCACTTTAATCAAGCACATGTATCATTCCTTTAACCAAGTACATATATCATTCAGTTAGTTCAGGGAGTCAGCACCCTGAATTTCAAAGAAAATACAGAGAAATCAAAAAAAAGATCAATAGACCTGGCTTCCTCTGCCTGAATTCAGCAGACAATTGGACTCCAACTGCCTGACCAGCATGACATGTGGGTTCTCAAAGCTGGGGTTGGGGCACTCCTTAGTGGCTTCCCAGAGTCCTCATCTGGAACTCAAACCTTATTACCAAAACTAAGCCCCAAAGTAAAACCTCAAGAATATTTATACCTCTTGTAAAGCCAGAGGGCATCCCAACCCTTGAGAGGCAGTGCCTCATTAACAAAAGCTTTGAGTGTTCCTACAAATCTTCCTTTATCAAGCTCCCCTTAATGGGCAGGCTTATTAATGGATGAGGAAGATCTTTAATCACATTAACAATACAAATACACATACTGTTTCTAGTTAAAGAAACTCTTGTTTCTATACTTTACTCCTAGTAAAGACTCTTGACTGATAAAGGCAAGATTCAATCAGGCACTTGATTATACTAAAACAAAAACAGTAAAAGATCCTAATTTTATTTGCCATTACTGTGCTGAGAATACAAAAAGTAGTTCCTGTCCTCAAGGAACTTACAAACTATTGGGAGTTTACCATCAATGCGCAAACAAATATATAAAAAGCAAGCTATATACAATAAGCTACCTCTCAACAAAAAAAAAATTGCAAAGTATTCACAACCACATGAAAGTATGTTCTAAATCACCAATAAGAGAAATATAAATCAAAACAAGCCTGAGGTTTCACCTCACATTCTTCAGATTGGCAGAGATGACAGAAAATGGTAGTAGTCAATGTTGGAGGGGAGGGGTTGCGGGGCAATAGGTATGCTAATGCATCATTGGTGGAGCTGTGAAATGGTAAAGCCAATCTGGAAAGCAATTTGGAATTATGGAAATAAAATGACTAAAATGTCCATAGCCTTTGAACCAGAGACTCTATTAACTCTACTTATATCCCAAGGAAGGAAGTCCCTATGTTCACCAAAATATTTATAGTAGGACATTTTGTGAAAGCAAAGAATTGGGAACAACATAGATTTCCATTGATTGGAGAATGGTTGATCAAACTGTGGTACATGAACATAACAGAATATTACTAGAATGTAAGAAATTATGTGTGTGATAATTACAAAGAAGCCCAGAAAGATCTATGTGGAACAAAGCTGAGTGACTAAAACAATGTAAATGGAAAGAATTAACACAAACATAATCACACACACACACACACACACACACACACACACACACACATATATATATATATATGTATATATAAAAATGAAAAGTGAATGGAAAAAATATTATAAAGACCTAGCATGACTCAAACAAAAAAATATGAGAAGACTCCCCCAACTCACTGCTTTATAAAGGTAGGAGTCCACACTGAACATATTTTGGGGGCTTTTTCAGTGTATTGGTCAGTTGTGCTGATTTTTTCCTTTGTTTTCTTTTTGTCATAAGGAGATGATTTTTATATGGGATGATTCTCAGGGAGGAAGAAGGATACTGGGGAAAACTACAATGACATAAGAAAAAAGATGTCAACAAAAAGTAATGTAAAAAAAATAAAGATTCTCCCTTACTGAGAGGAATTAAAGCAACACCAAAAAGTCTATAGCAAACGATTGAAATTACTAAGGGCAGGAACTGACTTTTCCATCCCGAATAATAATAGCTGCCATTTATTGTTTATTTGTGTCCGGCTCTTCACGACCCCAATTTGAGGCTTTCTTGGTAAAGATACTGGAGTGGTTTGCTATTTCCTTCTCTAGATTATTTCATAGAAATTGAGGCAAACAGGGTTAAATGACTTGCCCAGGGTCACACAGTTAGGAAGATGAATCCTCCCTGAATGCAGGTCTGGCTTTCTGCACACTATGGCTCCACTGAGCTGCCCGAGCTGGCATTTCTATATTGCTCTAAGGTTTGCAAAGCACTTTGCATATGAAATCTCATTTGTTCCTCCAAAAAACCCCTATGAGGTAGATGCTATAATATTATTCTGATTTTGTAGATGAAGAAACTGAGGTAGGGAGTAGAAGTGCTTTGCTCAGGGTCACATAGCTAGTAAGTGTCTGAGATAGGATTCAAACACAGATCTTGATTCCAAGTCAAGCACTCTATCCACTGTGGTGCCTATCTGGTCATCGATAACTATGTTACAATTGCCATCCCATTTTCATCAGAAACACTAGTTTCTAATAGGGGTGGAGGAGGGTGAAATCAGGAGTAAAACTCATCTTCCTTGATTGCTCAAATTAATGCTAAAGCAAGGAAGTGGTCACCATAGGATACAGGGAATAATTCAGGGCAGATTGCCAATGGAAAGATGGTGCTTGGCAGGCAACAGTCCTGATGATGAAGAGTTTCTCTGTGCCTGCTAGTAGAAGTCAGAACATATCTAAATGCAGCCACCTATTGATTAATCCTCTTTGTACCGGGCATGGCTTTTTATTAAAGAAAGCAGATATTCAATAGTGTTAACTAGTAATGGGAATTGACTTTTCGCTAATTGCACAGACCTTGGCACTAATACACTTTAATGGAAACTGGGACCTGTGTCCTTCAGATCAATCCTCAAGTTTTCTGTAACTCTCCCTGGTCAAAGGACATCAAAAACATTGTAGTCGAGTGAGATTTCTGCCTTTAAAAAAAATGGAATTAATAGGATAAAGACTTTTCCTGCAATGGAAAAAAAAAGAATTAGAAAGGAATTTACTTTGGAGTTCATTTTTTCCTTCACCAAGCATTATTATATGCCTACTCCATGCAAAACATATGATGTATATATACAATATAATATATATACATATGTGTATATATAGGTTATACATATATACACATAGATAACATATGTTATATACACATATATACAATGTGTGTGTGTGTGTGTGTGTGTGTGTGTGTGTGTGTATATATATATATATATATATATATGTATAAATACATACACACATATATATTTAACATAATGATGTGAACAACCCTAACACTGTTTACGGGGAACTTAGATGTTACTGGTTAGTAGATAAAGAAAAGCTCAAAGCTCTGCAAACTGGACCAACTGGCGATTATAGGGTCGTACATTAAGAGTGAGAGTCATCACTGAATGCCAATATTACCTATAGTCCTACAGGTAAATAAAAGCAATTTCAGGATTTGAACCCAGGTCTTCTGACTGTGCTTCTTTTCACTGTCTCTCAGCAGGGTTAGTACAAGGTGACTCTGTGGCTGGACTCCTCATTTCCTCTCTGGAGTTAGTTTATGAACATTGGTAAGAAGAAAAAGAAACCAAACCCAGCCAAAGCCCTAATTACACCTGGCATTCCTCTGTACTTGATGCCCTCTCCGAGGCCAAAGACTCATCCCTTATTCATTGCCATTGGTTAGATTTATTCAGAGTGAGCTGGATCCCTGATGGCTCCTGAGCACTCACACAGACGTACAAATATGGTCAAGTAAAAATAAACACCACGTTGGCAAAGCCCAGCAGGAACAGGGGTCAGAGCAGGGTTTTTACCTCAGCTGGAGACGGAATGGAAAACCTAGGCCAGAACCTGCCATTCAGCCAGTGACAGAGGGAAAGTCTAGAAGCTTCCAAAGATGGAAAATAATCTATTTTGGGTCCTCCAGGATTCACAGTGATACGTTACATTGTATTAGATAATGCTAGCTGTAGCAGTAAGGCAAGAAAAAGAAATTGCAGGAATAAAAATAGGCAATGAGAAAACACAGTGATATGGCTTTATCTGGTGTCACATAACCCAAGGGGAGGGGCAATCCCTGAGTTTTTTTTTCCTCACTGTCTTCATCGTCCTTGACTTCTGCTTATTGCTTTAAGATTCTAGAAGCACTTTTTATATAGTATCCCATCTGAACCTCTCAACCTTTCATCCCCATTTTACAGATGAGGAAATAGAAGCTTAGACAGTGAAATGACTTGTCAACAGTCAGTAAATGTCAGAGGCAGAATTGGAACTTAGATCTTTCTCATTCTAAAAAATAAGATAGCCAACAAGCATTTATTAAGTGCCTACTAGGTACCAGGGATTGTGCTAAGTGTTTGAGATGCAAAGACACAGTGGGAACGTGTGTTTTTGCCTCTCTTTGCATCTTTGCTACTTAGAACACTTCTGGAATCGGGAAAGCACCTGATAAATACTTACTAGCTGAATGACAGATGAGAATGAAAATGAGATTCATATTCAGAAACCTAGACTTGAATTCCAATTCAGTCTTTGATACTTCACAGTAAACAGTGCTTTCACTTCCTGTTCCCATTTGAAAAATAAGGGGGTCTAGATGGGGCTCTAGGTGATGACATAGTGCATAGAATACTGTGCTTGGAAACAGGGAGACTCATCTTCATGGGTTCAAAACCATTCTCAGACATTTATTAGCTGTGTGACCCTGGGCAAGTCACTTAACTCAGCTCACCTCACTCTCCTCAGCTGTAAAATGAGCTGGAGAAGGAAATAGCAAATCACTCCAGCATTTTGGCTAAGAAGACCCCAAATGGAATCATAAAGAGTCTGTCACGACTGAAAATGACTGAAATGTCCTGGATGACTAAGACAACGATCTATTATATGTATGGTGTACTCATGGTATCCGAAGTTCTTTCGGAGACTCCCAGGAGCTATTCATCAGCATGATTTTCTGACTCCTCCTCCCAGGAAAACAATCGGTCAATCAATAAGCATTTATTGAGCCCTAACAGCGTGCCAGGCACTGTGCTAAGTGCTGGGTATACAATTGCAAAACAAAAATAAAGTCAGTCCTTGCCCTCAAGGAGTTCACATTCTAACAAGGAAAGACAACACTCAAAAATGAGCTGAAGAGGAGGGAGGGGTTGCAGTGAAGGGAACCAGGGTATGGGCATGCTTTTGAAGTCTAGGAAGTCCAGAACAGGATCTGCAGGGGAATGAAGGCTGATCAGTCAGCCCCTCCAAAAAACTGATGCCCCAAGAGGAACTTACCAATGGGAGAAGAGGGCAAGTCTTGCAGAGGTTTATAAACCTCTGCAGAGGGTAGGAAGGCCTCAGTGGTTGCTGGATGTTCCAGAGTGAAAAGGTTCCAGGAGTTTAGAGAATCATCCAGGAGGGAAGTGCCAAGGGCTGGCTTTGAGAGTGGGGAGAAGGAATCGTTTATGAGAGATGTTGTGAACGTATTAAGGACAAGATTTGACAACTGATTAGATCTAGAGGATGAAGAAGAATGAGGCATGCGTGGTAACCATGATATGACCAACCTGGGATATGGGGAGGATGGTGGTATCCTCAAGAGTAATAGGGGTGTTCAGTAGAGGAGAGAATCTCCTCCGCTACAATGAACTGAACTGGAGATGTCTGTAAGACTTTCAGTTTGAGCTGTCAGAAATTGGAGATGTGGGATGAAAGCTCTGGAGACAGACTAGGGTTGGATAAATGGAGTTGAGAATAGTATGCATACAGTTGATGGTTGAACCCATGGGAGCTGATGAAATCCAAGTGAGATTAGTACAGAGCACAAGTAGCTGCTGGCCCAGAGCAGAGCAGCGAAGGCTATGCACAATTGGTCTGCATGGTATGAAGGAAGAACCATCAGAGGAGACTGGAGTGGTAGTCAGACAGGCATACAGAAAACCCAGAGATGAAAGAACGTGTAGGAAGAGAAAGTGATCATCTGTCCAAATCTACAAAGAGGTCAAGAAGGATGAGGATTTGGAAATGCCACTTGGGAAATGGCTGTTAAGAGATCACCAGTTTCTACTGAATGCAGCCATTTCAGTTGAATGAGATGAGATGGTAGAGGGGTTTAGAACAGTGAGAAGAAAGGAAGTGGAGACATTGAGGGTAGAGAGTTTTTTCAAGGAGGTTAGCTGCAAATGGAAAGGAGGATATAGGAAAATAGCTTGTGAGGATGTTAGGAATTTTATTTTTAAGGATAGGGCAGACACAAGCACATTTGTACGCAGCAGGGAAAGAGGCGATACATAGGGAAAGATTAAAGTTGAGAAAATGGAACTATAATGGGGACAGTTTGCTAGAGAAGATGGGAGAGCTCAAAGATGTGTGTACACGGGATGGTCTTGGCAGGGACAGGGATGACCTTTTCATTTGAGACAGAAGTGAAGGAAGGACTAGGGGAGATGTGTGAGTGATAAGAAATGACGTGGCAAGGAGAGTAGGGAATTCACAGAGAACGGCCTCCATTTTCCAATAAAGCATGAAGTGAGGTCCTCAGCTGAAAAGACGGGGTATTAGGGAAATGCCATGAGAGCCTAGAAGAGAGACCAGAAAGTTTGGAACAACTGATGTAGGGAGTGGGATAGCAAATCAGTTAAGAAAGGAACAGAAGGTTTGCTTTGATGAAGTTCGAAGCCAAGTAAGATTAGATAGCATGAATTTGTAGTTGACCTCTTCAGCTAGGTTTTGTGATTTCCTTAAGCTCCCTTTATTAATACATGCATAGAAATGAAGGAGATGGGAGTGATCAAGAACTGGAGCTTGACAAGGTATGATCCATGACCAAACAATGGGGCAAGACCTCCTTGTCCACCCCTCATCTCTGGACTCTGCTCCTCTACCCTGGCTTTCTCGAGGAGGAGTATCACAGCTGCCATTTGGCAGCATGGCAGCCTATGGTCTAGTGACTAGGGAGTCATCTTGAATCATTTTCAGTATGGGACTTTATGAGTACCCCATCTCAGGCCAGACTTTCTTTTTTTAATCAATAACATCTGGATAAAGTTCAGATGAACTGAAGTGCCGCCTAGAGTTTGGCAGAATGCAACGTAATTGGTTTTCCTGGGCTGCTGATGCTTCATTCAGACAAATGAGAAATCCAACCATGGCTCCATTGGCAAAAAAGACCACATCAGCAGTACAGTGGGACTCTTATTTCAGACCTTGTTATGTTATCGGCAATAAAAGGCAACTAATATACTGTTAATTAATATTGTGTTCTCCAGCTAATTTATCACATTATTAATCAGAGTGGTAAAGCCAAGGGAAAGCAAAGCTCACCTACAATCTTCTCCTGACTTTAAAATCCTTGAGTTTACACAGACAGAAATTGGCATTTCTGTAGACACTGCCAAGCACTTGGCTGTTTCTGGATAAGTCTATTCTATTTTCAAATGCTAACTTGCCCCACAGGAATATTTTATTTAGCAAGACAGGACTTAAAGTGAAAGGCTAACCATTCCTGATCATAACCTTGGCTTTGCACATCTAGTAATTATCCTTTAATTGCATTACCCTCTTTGAAATAGAGTTGTAATTGGAAAAAAAACAATTTGACATTCCCTGATGCTCACTCTGACATGCACTGTTTGCTTTTTATTCAAATGTAAATTTTCTCCATCATACTATCAAAGAAAGAAAAAATAATAATAAAGCAAAATTGAAATGTCAGTGGTAATTCTGACATGCAGGGAGCACCATCCGCAAGAGCTGTCTGGAAGGCAAGACTTGTGGTTCCACTAGAAAACACACACACACACACACACACACACACACACACACACACACAAAACTGTGAAATTAGTATGCTCAAAGGAAAGAGAACGATGGGAGGTAGGAATTGCACATCTGTTCCTTAGGGATTTGGGTCTATTTCGCATGATGATATCAAAATATCAAACCAACTCCGAGCTGTAATTGTGTGATGAATGGACTCTCTACCTTACGCTACAGGGGTCTGGGGATGAGGGGAAGGGGGAGGACTGAAGGATAAGAGACTAAACTTTGGAGATTAATAGCACCTCTAATTTATTTTAAAAGAAAATGCCTCTTGAATGGGGGTCATGTTGTGACTGACTTAGGGCTTGAAGGGAATTTAGAGGTCATTTAATCCTATCTGGCTAGATAGGCCAATGGAGAGAGCGCTATTTCGAGAATCGGGGAGACTTCAGTTTAAATTCAGCATCAGACACTTATTGGCCATCTTACCCTGGGCAAGTCACCTGACCTTGGCCTGCCTCAGTTTCCTCAGTTGTAAAGTGGGTATCATAATAGCACCTACCTCACTGAGTTACTGTGAGTCTCCAATGAGATAATATTTATAAAGTGTGGTGCCTGACACATAGTAGGCCCTGTATAAAAGCTTGTTCCCTTCTCCATTTTACAGAGGACAAAACTGAGGCCCTGAGATGCAAAAGGTCTTGTCTAAGGTAACAAAGAGGCAGATCTCTAGGTCTTCTGACTTCAAGTCCCTGTACCATCTAGCTGTTTGGAAGATCTATAATTCTAAGTACTTATTAAATCTCTAGTAAATGTCCTATAACGGAACTGTCACTGCTTTTGGAACTTATTTTGAAGGATATTTATAGGCTTATGTGAACAAGGTCACCCAATAATTAACAAAAAATAAACTTATTTAGCTCTAGGAGGTAAAAGATATTCAATAGGGATATTCAGTAAGGACACCACAACTTGATCTAGTTGAGCTCTACTCTCCTGCCTCTGAGTTTCCATGGTGGTCTGATGACCAGTCAGGCATCAGAGAAGGACTCCAACTCTTCATGGCTTTTTGTACTCAGATTACCATGAAATGATGACAGCTGGCCAATCCTTTAGTCCTCTGAGCCAATTAAATTTTAGGGATTGTTTCAGTATCTTTTAAGGACAAGAACTGGCCCAGCTTCACATGGCAGTGGATTCTCTCTCTCTCTCTCTCACACACAAATACACACACACTCCTCAGACATAAATACCAACTTATTATTTTATCAGGGATTGCTCTGTCTGCTTAAAACACAAGTACCTAGAAGAGTGGGCCTGAGGACAAATCAACTTTGATGAAAAAGGAAGACCTTGATGGGCTCAAGAAGCCCCATTGGGCATCCCGCTATAGTGAGGGGCCCTGAGTCACAATAAGGCATCATGAAGGTATTTCCTTCCTTAGTAGAATGAGACACAGAGAGTGCAGACAGGTGTTCCAAATCCAAATTTCACTTCACTCAGGGATTGGGAGTAGAGCCTTACTATGACTGGGGTGTAGTGAATGACTTTGACCCAGGGCCTGAAATTTAGACAACATTTGTGCTCTTTTTAGTAAGCAGAAACAACTGAAATTAGTATCTAGTGAGCAAGAACTAGTTAAAATAGCAGTGTCTCAGATGATAGCTCCTGCCCAGGTGAGTTCTCCTTGGCCAGGCTCTGCTCTGCTGCCTCTCCAAATGGTGGCCTCCATATCACCAGCTTTAGAGGATCCCAGGATCCCTGTCTTTTGCCCATGGGATAGCATCTCTTCCCCTTCTTCTTCCCTCTCTCCCACATTGGGACTTTATGTCTCAAGGTAAAAACACTCCTTTCCTCAGTAGATTTTGTCTTAAACATTCATTCAGGGGTATTTTCACGCTGTTGACCAGGGAACTGAATTGCTTGTTATGGCTCTGGGGAGAGGGTCAGCTTAGAGGAGCCAAAAGCCCCACATCAGAGGATTCCGTCTTTGCACAAACTGAGACCAGGATATTGGCTTCATGATTTCTGAAATGCTTGTTCAGGCTGAACCCAACCTCCAGGAAGGGATAAAGAGTCCATCTCTATGGTTGTTTCTAATATGAAAGAATACAAAACACTTTTCAGACACATTAGGCAAGTGCTCTTACAGCCTTCCCAACACTTAGGAGACAGGGCCTTTATTTACTTATTTTTTTTTTCCTTAAAGAACCATTTGGCAAGCATCCAGTTTTTATCCAAGATTTATCTAAATTGAAGTTGTCCACCCTACCTTTTAAAATTCTTCTCTAGCTAATGAGCCTTTCAGCAAACACACAACACTGGATGTTAATCACTTGGAGAAATGGGAGGTAAATCTGTTTGCCTTTGAATAGCCCCCAACACACTCAGCCACCCAACCCCACCTGAGCGGGGGAAAAAGATATTGCATGTCATTTCTCAGGACTCAGTATCAATAATTTCTCTGTAGAGTCTTTCTCAACCTTCTATTTTCAAGAGACTTTCAGAGCTCTCAAGCAATTCCTAAGTGATACTAGAAGCACATTTGCCTGTACCTTGAGACTTGGGGGGGAAGTAGCCTATAATTTATCACTCTGTATTGAGAATTATGTTATAGAGGAGCTTTCAGCCTTACAAGCTGAAGTGTAAACATTTCTTTAAACCAGAATAACCTTGGTCTACTAGAGTTCTGCCTAAACAGGGACCCAGGGGAAATCATGGAGAGCCTATGATTAATGCTGAGAAGTAGCGAGTTGGCATCTTTGAAAGGGTCCCATGAAAATGTTTTCATCTTAGTGCCAACAGAGGCCATGATTCTCATCCTCCTCTCTCTTTTTTGGATTATTAATGACAAATTTTGACTCACTCCTGGACTGGCAAACCACTGGTTTCCCTTAGGTGGTTCTGTGAATCTCAGTATACTTCCCACTCCAGATTCCTCACAATGACACAGCTTTCTTCATTTCTCAGATTTGTCACCATGACTCCCCTCCACATAGCCATCTCCCAGAATTGAACGCAATTCTTCAGATATGCTCAGGCCATGGCAGAGGAGTTGGGGGGTGGGGAGGCAAAGGCAGGGGAGAACCCTTCTGAAAGCCATACTTCTCTTTAATATAGCTGGAGTTTGATGGCCATATCTCAGGGGTCACTCACATTGCCTCTTGTCACACCCAACCCCTCATTTTCCTATACTGCTTCTCACTATAAATCAATAGAAATAATATATTAATAGTATTAGATTAATTAATTAGATTAAATTAATAGAAACATCTCTCTCCTCTGTCTCTTTCTTTCTCTCCTCTCTTCCGCCTCCTCTCCTCTTCCCTCCCCTCCTCTCCTCACTTCTTTCTCTCTCTTTTCTTCCTTACCTTTCTTCCTCACCTTTGCCCTAACCCCCTTTTATGTTAAAACTGCAGTTACAAGTTTAAGGCCCGGTGGGCTACTCAGGGCTAAGGGGTGGGGGTGACCAAGAACGATCCCCGTTCCTGACTTGACTGGGTCCTTGTGACACTGGTCTCCCTAGCTTACCTTCTAGCTTTAGGACTTTACTTCATACAAACCTTTGCCAGCTGCCTTCTTTTCTATTTTTGTTCTGAATGGATTTTGCTGACATTTCATTACCTTAAAAGTGTGTGTCTGTCAAGATTGCCATTAAACAGTTTCAAATGAAGCATTTCACTGAAATCCCTTATGCAGCAGCTCATTTTTCTTTCTTCTTCCCTCGGGGTGCAGTCTGGGGCCCGAAGAATGATCTGGATGACCTCTCAAGGTCCCTCCCAGCTCCAGGATCCTTTACTGGGTCCCTAGAGTCTCTGTTGGCTTCCCTGAACACCAGTGTTCCCCTGTTTTCTCTTCTCTTTTCCTGTCTAACAGCACCTGGGCGTTTTGTCCTTCGCTCTCTTTGTCAAGCATTGACTACATCTCTTTTACCTACCTTCCTCTTTTCTGTTCCCTCTCTCTCTGCTCTTGCTGGTTCATTCAACTCTTCTCCCTCGTAAACATTCTCTGCCTCTCTAGCCTTCCATGATTCTCAGGATAGGTCACAAAATCTCAGTTAGAATGAACAGCCAGGGTCACCTAGCCCAACCTATACATGCACAGGAATCTCCTCAGCAAAGGATCATTTAGTTTCTCCTAGAAGACTTCTAGTCACAGGGAACTCACTACCTCTTGAAATTGTCCTTTCTACTTTGGTGCAACTCTAATCATTAAGAAGTCTTTTTTATATCCAGTCTAAATCTGCCACTCAATCCTTCCAGATCTGATGCCCTGGACCCAGAAGAACAAGTCCAATCCTTTTATGTAAGGGTCCTTCATTTAGTTAACCACAACTAACATGGTCTCCCCAAGTCCTTCATGGTCTACTATGTTCTCATGGTGCTGGTCATCCTACTCTTGGTATATTATGTATTTCTGTGTGTGTGTGTATGTGTGTGTGTGTGTGTGTGTGTGTGTGTGTGTGTGTGTGTGTGTGTATTGTCTATGTGGGATATATATATATATATATATATATATATATATATATATATATGTGTGTGTGTGTGTGTGTGTGTGTGTGTGTGTGTGTGTGTGTGTATGTGTATGTATCTCCACATAGGTGAGTCTAAATGAGACTCTCAGAGATGCATGTCTATGGAATCTTGTCTATTCTACCTCAAGGGAGACTTTTATTCCTGCCTGGAAAGGAGCAGAAGAAGGGGCCACAAGGAAGCCTCTACTCTTTTCCTGGAGAAGGTGCCTGGATAGAATTAAATCTACTCATAAATAGTGTTAGTCTAGCAGGAGTGGGGAAATGATGTTTTTAGGTTCAAGGCACTCTCCTGGTCACTATCTCTTAACAGGAAAGGAGAGGCCCAAAGTGTATCCAAAGGCTTGATAAGTGATAGTTTCACAAAGACCATCACAAATATTGAATAAGGAAATGAAAAAACCCACATATCTAAGCAGACAGCAAAAAAGAGGAATCTGAAAAACAGATTAGAATATACCAAATAATGTACAGAGTGAACTGAACTATCTCATAGGGATCAAGGAGGAGAGGGACGGAGAGAGAAAGAGAGAGAAAGAGAGAGAGAGAGAGAGAGAGAGAGAGAGAGAGAGAGAGAGAGAAAGAGACAGAGAGAGAAAGAGACAGAGAGAGAGAGAGAGACAGAGAGAAAGAGATAGAGAGAGAGATAGAGACTGAGAGACAGAGAGAGAAACAGAGTCAGATTGAACCACAAAGAGAAACAGAGACGGACAGACAGACAGACACACACACACAGAGTCCTGATCTCAACCAAGGTGAAAATTCCCTGATATCTTTACTCTAATAAGCTGAAAATAGAGACATTATTTAGACACTAGTTCCTTTACATGTTGGCTTCTTTCCAAAGCTTTTCTCTCCTCCTTGAAGGGAGCTCTGGAACCATATATATCCTCTCTCAGAATCAAAACCCAGGTATAGAACATCAAGTTATCATTCTTTCTATCAATGAAGAAGATATTATGCAAATGACCATGCTTGAACCCAAAGTTATTTGAGCTCACCATGAGCTATCCATGTCTTCCATCTTGCAGTTGATTTTTTATACCTAAGTGGATGACTTTACATTTATCACTGTTAAATTTCATTTCTTTGGCTTTTATTAGGTCTCAGGGTCCACTTCCTTTAGCATACGTAGATATTGAGGTAATATTAGAATCAGAGAGCTCTCCTTTTCTTTCTCAGTCTTTCAGGAAAAAATGAGTGGGGAGGGCATAAGAAGCAAAGAATTCTCCCACTTATTTTCTGGTCAGCTCTGATCAGTGTCGGTTATATGGAAATGTAGAGTCAAATTGCTTAGACCTGGGCTGTGTGTGGCAAGGCACAGAGTGGAGCACACATGGCAGGAAACAGGATATACCTAAACAAAACAGGATGGGGGAGATGGGACTAGAAGACAATTAAAGTGAAAAAGATACAGGCATCTGAGGAGGATGGGTAACAGCTCCATAGGAGCTAGAAGTATGATGTGGCAGCCTTCTAAAAGCTAAAGAATTTTGTTGGGGTTGTGGAGGGCAGACCCATGATATCTTTGATGTAGGTGGTGATGTTGGTGAGAAAATTTCCTCCAATAATGTAATCAGTACCTCTTTGCCAACTGATCATCTTAGAGAGCTGGCTGGCCATCCTGAGAAGTTTAAGTGACTTACCCAGGGTCACACAGTAAATCTGAGTCCAAGGCAGGACTTGAACTCAGGTCCTCCTGATTCTCAGGCCAGTTCTGTATCCACTATATTACTATAGGCTCTGGAAAATATCCAGGATAAGAGAGGTAATCAACTCATATTTTTCTGCTGTGGGCAGATCACTTAAAAACACAAGAATTAGAGCCTGAAGTAACTTTAGAGAATATCTAGTTAATATCTCCTGTTTTTTATATGAGTTTCAGAAAGTTTAAGTGATCTGTCCAAGGTCACAAATCAGAGGCAGAACTTGAATCTAAGTCATCTGAATACATATCCAGTTCTTTCCCCAGGGAACCAAGGTACCTTCGAGTCTAACTCTAGCCATGGTGGATTAGAGTGGGAGTTATTTACAAGCTGCAATACGTCTAAGCGAAGGAAGGAAACAAGCATTTTTAAAGCACCTACTATGGGCCAGGAACTATATTTTACAAATATTGCCTCATTTGATCCTTAAAACAACACTGGCAGAGATATGTACTATACCTTCATTTTACAACCGAAGTTAAGTGACTTGCCCAGGGTTACAAAGCTAGCAAGTGACTGAGACAGAATTAATTATTTTATCAAAGGACCCATTAAAGAAACTAGGGAATTTAAGTCCAATAGTGTTATAATTGTCTTCAAAAATTTAAAGGGCTGTTTATACTTTGTGCAGATATTAGAACCAGAAACAACAGGTAGAAACTGCTATAGGATAATTTAGACTTAATGTAAAGATGAATTTCCTAATAGGCAAAGTGGGATGAGCTACTGGGAAATGTTGTGGCTTTCTTTTCACTCACTATCCTCAGATAAAATTCTGATGATCACTTTTCAGTTAAGTTGAAGGGGACATCCTTGATCACTGTGGGTCAGATTAGGTAGTCTCTGGAGTCCCTTCCAGCTGAGATGTTCACTGATACTGTGAAGGAGCATTCATGCCAACAAAACATCAGATTTTCGAGGCATTTAAATATACCAAGGACTGTTCTCTGTAGCAATAGAGATGCTCAAAGAAAGATGTTAATGCAATGCATTTCATTGAAAGGAGTAAGTATTTTTTAAAGTGTTTGTGTATTTACTAAGGAATTCCCTCTTCTATTTTCTGGCTACTCAGACCTTAATAATGAATAATACTTTTTATCTTTCTTCTTGTATCCTCTCAATATCATAAAACTCTTCAAAAATATTACTCCATGAGAAATTCAGGGAGACAAAAGACATCTTGCTCTGCTGAAACTGGTTTGTATTGTTAATAAAATCACTGTTGAAAATACATTTTTTCAGGTATTAGAAAAAGTCAGACCTTTTGCCACTTAATCAGCATGCCACATTTCTTGTTCCCCCGTGTCTTTGAAGGCAGAAATTAATGTTAGAGTATGGACAATTACAGGACTATTTTTATAGTGACTATATGCCATTGTCAATTCCAAGGGGTCAATTTAGATAAATGAAAGAGAAAAGAATGGAAAATAATTTACAACTTGGTAACGTTTGAAATACTATTTTTCCGCGAATGAAGCCACACAGAAATCCTACTCCATCTTAAGAAACTCACACTTCATTCCACAAAGAGTACACAGTTGTCCATTTCACTGGTCAAAGAAATGTTCCAGTGGGCGTTTATAGGAAAAGAATGCCCTCTGCTGGACAACTGCTGTGTTGATGAGGAGAGTTTAAAATCATGCCTAGGAGCAAACAGTTCAGTTGGTTGCCTGGGATACACAGGATTTTTTTTTTAATGGCCTCAAACTTCCAATCCAATTATATGCTCAACTATAGCTGTCTAATAATAATCAGATGATGCTTTTTTTCAGCCTGTTTCTCCAACATGGAAACAGAGAGAATTTGACAAGGATGCTGTAGAGGGAATTTTTCTGTAAGATTGAAGTTGAACTTGATGCCTTCCAAGGTGTCTTCTCTGTCTATAACTCCTCAATTCTATGGGTCTGTGATCTCATTGGAACAGTTACTCCTTCTGCTGGTCCAGTTCTCATAGAAACATAGATTATTTTTCCCCCCATATCTTTCCATGTGCCTTCACTCTGGAATTCATGGGGACTTTCCTTAAATATTTCATGCATGTTTTTGCAGTATTTGAGTTATCCGTCTGTCATCTTATGAACAAGATGTCCCTCCTAGGATACGCTGATTTCAAGACCTTCCCATCTTCCTCTCTCCTCTGATTGGAGAGCTGGGAGGTAGAAGACAACTCTTCCCAAAGTTTTCCTTGATAGAGGGCGTGAATTGGCCTTCCAGTTCATTCCAGATTCCATCTGCAGCTCTGTTTGGTTTCAACATCATGGAACAAGTTGCCCATGTGTTGGAAGCCCCCTTGAACCCTCTTTCCTTTCCAGATTCCTTTTGTGTGTCATCTTTCCCTTAGATTATAAACTCCTTGAGCATGAGGACTGTTTTTCCTTTTTCCTCATTTGTGTCCCCAGTGCTTAGCATAACGCTGGTACCAAGTGGGAGTTTAACAAATGTTTATTGAATAGAATGGAATGGAATGGAATGCAATCTCTTGATCTTACTGCATGACCCTCCCATTGTTATTTCTTCACCATTTGTATCCTTGATGATTTCCTCTTCTACAGGCAGCCATGTGTTGCACTGGATGGAAAACAGGACTAGCTATGCGACCCTGGGCAACTCATTTGACTTCCCCCAGTCTTGGATTGCTCATCTGTAAAATGGGAATAATTATGCATCTACCAAGAGGGTTATTTTGAAGAGAAATGATACCCCCCCACACACATACATACATGTATGCATTTTACTGCAAACCTTAAAGCTGTACATAAATGCCAGCAATTGCTATTATACTGTTTCTTATTATCACTTGCCACAGACCAGTTATGTCTACCTTTCATATCTTCATTGCTTTTTAGGTGACCAGAAATTTGGATTCTTCAGAAGCTCTATGATTCACAGTCATATAATATCACAGGGAGAATATTGGTGTTAAAAAGATGGGTTTTTGTTTCTGGGAGTTGCTAGGGATCATTGGAAAAATGTACTACATAATTTCCAAAGATAAGATCCAAACCATTCTTTTCCTCTTTTTAAATTCTGGGCTTAACTCCCTGTCCACGTGTAGAACTTATCTTCTAAGATATACATATGGATGACTATTTCAATAGGATGCTGTAATGTTAATGAGATATAACATCTTCCCTGACCATTAATAGGTCTCATATGGAGCTTAAGTGGCTGCACCACAAGAATTCCCACACTTTCCCAGTTAAATGCTGATTTCCAAGCTTCTCTGCACTAAACCAGGTGAGAGTCCTTGATTGGAAACATTATATATTATACTGCTTGGAGGGAAAGGTGTGGGTGGAGAGAGAAACAGGCAGAGGGAGAAAGGGGCAGAAGGAAATACTTGCCTAGGGGAACTTGCTTGTGATGTCGGTGCTCCCAGGATTGGTGACGAGTACCTTACTAATTCTTACCTTCTAGTATCCTAATAGCATTGTCCCAAATAAATATTTTGTTTTTGTCTTGAAGGAGAAGAATTTGTTATATTTTGTGAACCAACCATGGAGATATACATGTATACTCATAGCAGCCGCTATGAGTATGACATTGGCATTACAGCTGCCCGTCCAATGTTATGTGGAAATTTTATTGGGGACACAAAAGACATAAGCAAGTTAAATAGAATAACAATCAAAGTACAAAAAACCCAAATGTTCTAACAGAATGAGCCATCAAGCATCAAGGATTTTGTATCTCAAATGATTAGGACAGCCATTGACATTAGTCATTAATAACAAGGACACAGTTCCAAAACCTAACTCAACAATGTGTAAATATCAAGAACATAAACAAATGCTTCCTGATGATGGAAGTCTTACTTCATAGAAGCTTTGGAAACCAATTTTTAAAAGCAAAAATAAAACTTATATATGCATTTTTGGATGATGTAATTTTTTTTCAAGGAAATCCAAGAAGGATGGGAAGATTTTATTAACAAATGTGAAGTGAGGTAAAGCAGAACCAGAAAAACGACATATCAAATGACTATCAAAATCCCATAAAATAACTGAAACTGAATGTTATAAAATTATAATAACCAAACTTGGTTCCAAAGAAGAGATTTGAGAAAGCACCTTCCTCCCTTCTTTGCAGAAGTGAAGGATTATAGATGCGGAACACTGTAGATAGTGTCAGATTTTTTTCAGCGAATGGGTTAGTTTTGCTTCTTTTTCTTTTTATCCTTTGTTATAAGTAAGGACCCTCTAGGAAGGGGAAGGAATATATTAGGCAATCTATATTATATAAAAAACAAAAAGCTGCCAATAAAAATGTATTTTAATAAATAAAGGGCATTTGAGATACTATTGGAATAAAAGTTATGGAATTGAGGTCAATTCCAGTTCAGTGGCTTTGGGCAACCTGTTTCCTTTTACTGGACCTCTGTTTTATGACTTGAATAAAAAGAGATGTACCTGGGCTAGAAGATCTTCAAGGTCCCTGCCAGCTCTAAAATTTGATATTTAGTTATTTTAAAAGTTTAATGTTGTTCATGATTCCACCTATGAAATTCTTGTTTATGTCTTTTTTGAGAAGATCTTTCTTGGAGGATCCTCTCAATGTGGGGACAGGAGAAGTGACAACTGAAGGGAAAAGAAGGGATAACTCCACTAATAAGTAACTTGAAATTGCTTAAAATCCTGCACAGTTTCCCAAATGTAATCTAGTCCCCTTCTAGAGAATTTTTTCCATCTGGAGTGTCCATTGAGAGCATATAGAGAGATAGAGTCACCCAATAAGATGCCTAGTCAGTTGTATGCCATCATCAGGATAACAAGGAATTTTTCAATTACTTTGTTTTTTCCCTATGTGTGGCTAAGCTGATCTTTTCTTGAATGACTATGGATTCCATCAGGTCATCTGCACCTCCATGATACTGCAAAATACTTTAGGTGAGCTCATTTCTCCATGCCTACGTTTTGCTTATGGATTATTGGACAAGTTACTTTAGGTTGCATGTTTCTTGAATTTTTTATGATTTTAATATTTGCATAGAAGACATCTTACTGGAGGAGAGCTATGATAGTTATATTTTGCTCCACAAAGTCAAGTGGGGGAAAAAAATCATCAAACAATACACACACTAATACCTTCTATTTTCTAGACCTCTAGGTTAGTTGTTGTACTGTGAAGATGGTAGTCTGTTGTAGAAAAGTATATGCAAAAGTCTTCCTGTTCTGTTTTCATATTTTTTAAAGAACACCTCCAATTTGTACATAGACTCTAAACTCCTTGGGAAGATCATCAATATTAGTACCTTTTCCATTTTTCCTTTTTCCTTTTCCATTGGTACCACTTCCTTTTCTCCCATTCTCATCTTAACTCCAACCTGGAGATGCTCCCTCCAAAGTTAACAGTGATTTCTTAATTGCCAAATTTAATGGTATTTTCTCAGTTCTCATCTTTCTTGACCTCTCCATGTAGCCTTTGATGAAGATAATCACCTTTTCCTTCTCAACACTCTCTTCTGTCTCAGTTTTCAAGACGCTGTACTCTCCTGGTTATGTTCCTATCTGCCTGACCATGCCATTTCTAACTCCTTGGCTGGATGGACATCCTGCTCACTAACTCCCCCAGGATTCTCTCCTGGGTTTCTTCCCTATTACTTCCATGTTATTTCATTTGGTGATTTCATCTACTCCCATGGATTTGGTTAGCAATTCATGCAGTTGGTTTTCAGATTTATTTATTAAGCCACACATTACTGTGATGTCATTGATTCTCTTGAAATACAAAGGACAAACAACTGCAACAATAATTGCCTATTGGACATTTCAAACTAGATGTCCCTGTGACACCTTCATTCAATGTGTCCAAATGGAATTCATCATCTTTGCTTCTAAGTTCTTCCTAACTTCCCTACTCCTGTTAGGGCACTTTCATCCTTCCTTCCAGTCATCCAGATTCACCACCTGAGTGACATTCTTGGCTCTCCACTCTCTCTTACCTCCCGTATTCAATCTGTTACCAAGTCCTGTTAACTCTATTTTCACAAGATCTTTCTTCCATGCCCCCCACTTCTCTCCTCTGACATTGCTCCCACCCTGGTGCAGTCCTTTATCACCTCATGCCTGAACTATTGCAATAACCTGCTGGCTGGTCTTCCTGTTTTAAATCTCTCTGCACTTCAATCCATCAGAGGATAGATTACTACTACTACTACTCACCTACCAAACTGATCTTCTTAAAGTGTATAGGTCTGACCATGTTGCCCTCTCTCCCACAGCCTGCCTCCCTCACACTGAATAAACTCCAGTACTCCAGTACGTTGCTGTTACACCCAGCATCAATCCACTGGGCCTTGAAAACCCTTCATAACCAGACCCTACATTTCAGGCTTCTAACATCATACTCTCCTTTCCATGTACTCTAGGATCTTTTGACAACATCTAAGATACAACATCTGCTCAGTTATTTCAGTTGTGTATAACTCTCCATGACCCCATTTGAGGTTTTCTTGGAAAAGATGCTGGAGTGGTTTGTCATTTCCTTCTCTGGCTCATTTTACAAATAAGGAAATTGAGGCAAAATGAGGCAAACAGGGTTAAGTGACCTGCCCAGGGTCAAAGCTAGTAAGTTTCTGAGACCAGATTTTAACTCATGATGTCTTCCTGATTTGAGGCCCAGTGCTTTATCCACTGTGCCACTCAGTTGCTCTGACTCCATCTCCCTGGTCCATGCGTTTTCACTGGCTGTCCCCCATACCTGGAATGTTCTCCTTCATCACTTCTACTTCCTGGCTTCCTTCAAGTCTCAGAAAAAATCTCACCTTTTACAAGAGGTCTTTCCAGTTCCCCTCAATTCTGGTGCCTACCCTCTGCAATTACATCCAATCTACTCTGTATATATCTTTTATGTACATAGCTGTTTTCACACTGTCTCACCTATTCTCTTAGGAACAGAAACTGTTTTTTACCTTTCTCTGAATCCCCAGCACTTAACATGGTGCCTGGAATATAGGAGGTGCTTAATAAATGCTTGAAATTGACATAACTATTTTATAAGAATGAGCCAAGTAGTTACTTTGAATGCTGAAGACTTTTCCATTCCCATGGAATCTTTCCCTCTGAGGTATTTTGAAAATCACCTTTAACTAACTATGAGTCTATAATAATATTAAATGTAAAAAATAGCTGAATTTAGGAAATCCATGGAGAATATAACAATAGGAGGGATAAGAGATTTATAGCTAGAAGGGACCTTCTAATCTAGTCCAACCTTATACCTTTTAAATTATGAAACTGATGCCCAAAGATGAAAAGTGACCGGTCCATGGACATAAGTGCTAAGCAATATTGTGTGTGGTTTATCCATCATTCTCAAAGAGGACCATAACATCAGGGAGATGATGACATCATGACTTGCAATTGAATTTGATTTGAGTGAAGGAGAGCTGTGCAGTCACCAACCTTACTTTCTCCTCTAGAGCCATCTGGGTCCATTGGTCAGATAAACTGATTCAGAATGACCGGAGATGGGTCAGGATGCAGTGGGAGATCTTGGTCCTTTTAAGAAAAGGTCTTTTTATGCTCTCAGTTCTGTGTTAAGTGCTGACAGATTCCTCGGGCTCCAGTCCTCACCTCTGCCCGTTGCTCCTGCTCCAGCCTGAACTTCCCTGGACCATGGCCAACACCTTAAGTACCTTCATCGCCCAACAGCATCAGTGGGGCCTGTTAGTGGACATCATCAAGCATTTTGAGAAGGAATTCTGCCTCCTGGTGAGTGAAATCAGGTTAAGTGAAGACCCCTCAGGCATGAATTCCCCAAAACCACCACCCTTCTTGCCAAAGCTAAAATAAGTAAGTATCCTCCTTAGGTAAATAAAATGCTCCAGGATGGAGAAGAACCACCAAAGTTCTGGTTCTTCCCTTAAGTACCATATTTGGTGACAAAAACCCTCATTGGTGAGCAATGATTCTTTCCATGTTCTTTTTTTCTGGAGTACATTCCTGTGCTTAGACTATACACCTGGATTTCCAGCCAATGGGAAGACAGGTGAGTGGGCTTCCACGTTAGGGACTATATAATGTACTCAGCTCCACTCAAGTGCACACCCTTGCTGACACTGCCCATGGTCTCTTGGGAATTGCTCCTTCTCATGAGATTGTAATAAATTCCTTTTTGCCTTCTATCTTGAGAAGCCTGAGTTTAATTTGAGTAAGGGTTGCTGTATCCCACACAGTGGGGTTGCTTAGGACCTCAGAGGAAGGGAAGAAACACCACTACATTGACCTGAAGAACAGGCTATTTTTCCCTGGGCTTGTGAAACATATGAACTCAGGGCCTGTTGCAGTCATGGTTTGGAAGGACTTGAATGTGGTGAAGATGGGTAGAGTGATGCTGGGAGAGACCAACCCAGCTGATTCCAAACCAGGCACCGTCTGTGGGGACTTCTGCATTCAAGTTGGCAGGAACATCATTCATGGCAGTGATTCTGTAAAAAGTACTGAGAAGGAGATCAGCTTATGGTTTAAGCCTGAAGAGCTGGTTGATTATAAGATTTGTGCTCACGACTGGGTCTATGAATAAGGATTTTAAAAGTGGATATACACTGGACCTACTCTTTTCAGTAGCTATGGTATGCGTGTTGTATGTCTTCATCACTGAGTATGAGTGTATGTATGTATGTATATATGTATGTCTCCATCCCTGAATACAACATTTCATGCCAGAGGATTGAAAGGAAATGGAACCATCATTTTCTAAAACAACCCAGTAATTCTGTTCAATAAAGTCTTGGAAATTAAAAAAAGAAGATAAGGTCTTTTCTAGTTCTCTCTTTGAGTGAGGCAAAGCCTATTCAGTGAAGAGGTTTCTTTATGAAGGGTTTCCAGGAATTGCCCCTTTAATTATAAAAAAAAAAAATCAAACTGGGAGGAGAAGACCCTCAGGGTTTCTGGCCAAAGGAAACAATTACTATGGACATTCACTCTGAGCCTGGAGGGTCTGCTTGGGCTGGGCAGGGACCTATTGTTGTCCAATCCATGAGCTCCACAGTGAATTGGGTTTAAGGCTTGGTCTTTGTGAAATAAATCTAGTCAGTAAACCCCAAGTTAACTAGGTAGGTTTCAGCCTTCAAAATTTACCTTCTTTTGGGCAGAACACACTCAGGTAAGGGCATGATACAAGAGGAGAGGAGTTGCCCAACTGGAAATGATTAGCTGAGTCCCCAATAGGGCAGCTGTCATTACTTCCTGGGTGTGGTTTGTCCTTTATTTTCAAAGAGGACCATTATAGCAGGGAGATGATGACATTGTTGAGGTTGGGGGTGCTGGGGACCCCAAAATACCAACCAGCCGGGTCTTGCTCAAATGAATTCGACAGAAGCCTTCTTAAAGCCAAAGAAAAAGTTTATTAAAGATTAGCCATACTGGTTTGGCTCTTAAGGAGCCTAAGCATTTGTAAAGCTTGTATGAACAAGCTGGCTCGATACAATCCCAGAGAGACAGAGTCTGTGTGGGATTGAATCTGAGCGCCTTCATGGAGGCAAGAAGCAACTGAAAACACTGAAGAAGAATTCAGGTGTGGCCCTGTAGTCTGTGGGCCCCAGAGATGGTCTTGATAGGGGAAAGTCAGCCTGGAATATAGATCCAATCCAGGGAGGTTCCTGATGGATGGGGCTGGTTGTCCAGACAATAGGACCTCAAGAGAATACTAATCAAATAAGGGGAATCCAAGGAGCCCCCCAAGGCCAGGCTCTCTGAGACTCTTCAGATAAATGGGACCAAAACCCTTACCTGCCCAAGGGACAAAGGTCTCTGCTTGGGCTCATACCACATCAACATGACTTGCAATTGAATTTGATTTGAGTGAGGGAGGGCCTTGCAAAGTCACCAGCCTCACTTTCCCCTCCAGAGTCATCTGGATTTATTGTGGGTTCAGGTGCTGCGAACCTAGAAATGCAAGGGTACAGGGGGTCTGCCTCAAAAGAATTAGCCAACTCAAGCCTTCCAGTCAAAGTAGCTAAGTGATATTGTGTGTGGTTTGTCCTTCATCTATTATGATACCAATAGAAGCAGACAAGATTTTAAGTAAATCTGCACAACTTAATAGGGGTAAGATTGGTACATTTATACAGAAAAAGACTGTGTTCCCACATGTGGATGGGATTAAGGAGTGGGCCAGGGGCAGACAATGAAAGGAATTAATAGAGAGTCACAGTTGAACGGCAGTTAAAAGGATTATTGAGTATCCTGGTAGAAATGTGTGGGAACATACAGGGGCAAAGATTTGGTCCTTCAGAGGTCCAGGTCCCATTCCTCATCAGGCTGAGTGGTCAGAATATGTCAGAGTACAGATGACTCAGGATGCAGTGGGAAGCCTTGGCCTTTTAGAACTAAAGTCTTTTTTCAAGTTTTCACTTTGAGGGAGAAGTGAGACTAAGTGATAACTAAGTGAATGGAGGTCATGTCTGACTTTAAATTCAGTGATCTTATCCTTTCAACACACTTTTTCTTAAAGTTGTAATGATGCCTTTAATTTTTATATCATAGTCATTTCCTAATATACACCCCCCTTTCCTAATGTTAAAAACAATTAAACAAAACCAAAAGGCACACTGACTACATCTGATAGATATATGACAATGTCCTCAGTCAATGTCCCTGGATAAAAAGGAGGGAGATAGGCATCATACTTTTGCAGTTGGATCACCTAACTTTCAAAACCTACAAAGGTCTCAGAAGACACCTGCTGGCTTGGTCTTCCTGCTTTAAGTGTCTCCCTGCTTCAGTCCGTCCTCCACTCACCTACCAAGTTAGGCTGGACCATCCTCGTGAATTTGGAGCTTGAGTCAGCCACTTAACTCCCTCTGTCATCTCAGACAAATCATTTAACCTTTCTGGGGCTATTTCCTCATCAGTAAAATGAATGAACTGGATTAGATTGCCTAAGAGATCTCTTTTCCCTTCCTGATAGTCTTTTAAGGACTTAGAGGCAGCTCCTCTGCCAGTCAGCTCCACATATTATGATATATTTTTTCCAAATTAAACAACCCTGATTCCTTCAGTGGATTTTCTTTTTTTTTTAATATAAATTTATTTATTTAACTTTTTACATTCATTTTCACAAAATTTTGGGTTCCAAAATTTTCTCCCCATTTGTCCCCTCCCCCCTCCCCAATACACTAAGCATTCTAATTTCCCCTATCACCAATCTG
>CM053772.1:251256470-251273006 GCA_028658325.1 Potorous gilbertii | reverse complement strand
GATGATGTCTAGGCTTTTTTTTTTGATCATGGCTTTCAGGTAGTCTCATAATTTTTAAATTGTCTCTCCTGGATCTATTTTCCAGGTCAGTTGTTTTTCCCATGAGATATTTCACATTATCTTCAATTTTTTCATTCCTTTGGCTTTGTTTTGTGATTTCTTGGTTTCTCAGAAAGTCATTAGCCTCCATCCGTTCCATTCTAATTCTGAGAGAACTATTTTCTTCAGTGAGCTTTGGAACCTCTTTTTCCACTTGGCTAATTCTGCTTTCAAGGTGTTATTTTCTTCAGCATTTTTTGGGGTCTCCTTTAGCAAGGTATTGACCTGTTTTTCATGCTTTTCTTGCATCTCTCTCATTTCTTTTCCCAGTTTTTCCTCCACCTGTCTAACTTGATTTTCAAACTCCTTTTGGAGCTTTTCCATGGCCTGAGCCCATTGGATATCTATTTTAGATGTTTGGAATACAGAGGCCTTGAGTCCTATGTCTTTACCTGATGGTAAGCATTGTTCTTCCTCATCAGAAAGGAAGATCTGTTCACCAAGAAATTAACCTTCTATGGTCTTATTTTTTTTCCCTTTTCTGGGCATTTTCACAGCCAGTTACTTGACTTCTGAGATTCCTCTCCACCCCCACTCAGATCCGCCCAGCTAGTGCTTGGGGTCTGAGATTCAAATGCTGCTCCCCAGCCTCAGGGCTTTCAGCAGCAGGCCTGGTTGCTATTCAATGTGAGCTTAAGTTCTGGTGCTCAGATGGGGGCAGGGCCATCTCCCAGGCTCAGTTCCCTCAGGGGGTTTATGCAGAGACCTTCAGTAATAGAACCAAGGTCCTGCTTGCTGTGGGAGCCTCTGGCTGACCGCTGCCTCTGCTGTTGCCTCCCGAGGGGGCCTGAGTTTGGAGACACCCCGCTCCCGTCAGCCCGTCCAGACATCCCTCTCCCTGACCTGTGTGCCTGTGGGTGGAGGGACCTTCGCGGCCGCCAAAGATTCCGTCCCTGAAGCCTGCTCTGATCTGCTTGCTCCTTTCCGTGCCATGGCCAAGGCAGGGCAGGGCTCCACTCCCGTCCGGTGCGCGAGGGACCTTTGGGATCGGATTTTCAGGGCTCTCTGGAACAGAAATCTCCTTCACTGTGTTGCTGTGCGGCTTCCACTGTTCCAGAATTTGTTGGGAGTTCTTTTTACAGGAAATCCATGGGCTGTGGGTTCGGAGCTAGCATATGTGAGTCTTTCTACTCCGCCATCTTGGCTCCTCCACCCCCTTCAGCAGATTTTCATCTGGCATGGACTCAAGGGCTTTGACCATCTTGATTGCCTCCTCCTGGACATTCTCAGATATCCACATCCTTCCTAAAATCTGGCCGCCAGAAGTGAACAAAATACTCTAGATGTGATATGACCAGAGTAGAGTTCAGGAGGGCAATTCCTGTAAGCCTGACTATTAATGCAGCATGAGATTGCATTAACTTCATCTTTCATATCACACTGTTTATTTATACTAAGCTTGCAGTGAGTTTATTTATTTAGTTATTATTTTTCATTATTCATTAAATATTTTTACTTAATTTATTATTTTTAATAATTATTATTTATACTTACTATAGTTATTTTTTTGGATGGTGTATGGGATGTTCTGGGAGGACTAGCACCTCTGGTGTGACAGCTTATTGATCTCTTTTCAGAGTTGCTCATTCATCTTTCGCATCTACCTCTCACCCAACTTTTATCTGTGGCCCCAAGAAGCTGTAACCTGTGCAGTGGCTGTACCATAGTAAAATCATCTTGGCAGATGAACTAAACTAGGTTGAGGGTAATCACTGGTCCTCAAACCCATCAGTGAGTTAGGGGGATGTCTACCCCAAGCATGTGAAGACCTCCTGTAGTTGGATGGGTGGACTGGAACAGTTTGTTCTAATGGTCATGAAGGTGGTTGAAAGTAGGTGCTGTTGAGTGCTTAGAGCTTGGCCAAATATTGAAGACACCAACATCATCCCATCATCCTGACTTTTGTCTTAAGACTGCACTTTAATGACTCTGAAAGAGCGTGAGGCTGACAACTTTGTGTAACTCTGTCTCACTTAAATCCATTTCATGGCAAGCTAAGGCCACCCTGTATGTCACTGGTCCTCTTCAAATATGAAGGATGAACATTTTTTTCAGATGTTTCCCTGCATATCCATGCCTCCCATATCTTGTACTTGTGAAGATGATTTTGTGAATCCAAGTGCAAGACTACATTTATCCCTACCGAAATTCTTCTTAATAGAAAGGGGATAATGTTCTAACCGGTCAAGATCCTGACAGTGTCACGTACTGTGTTGTAAACTATCTCTTTTAACTTTGCATGATGTGTGAATTTGGGAAGTACATGCTCTATATCCTTATCTAAATCATTAATAAACATATTAAATAATTAAATTTATATATATATATATATACGTAGATAATTAAATAAGGATAAAAATTAAAAATTTTAATAGATAAAATTAAAGAGATAATAAATAATAATAATATATAACAGCATAGATACCTGGGTCACTAGATTAGACTTTCTTCCAAGGAGTTTTCAACCCAGTGATAACTCCTGTGTTTTGGATCAACCCATTCAAACCATTTTGAATCTATTAAATCACAGACTTTCAGAGGTGTTGAACTCACATTTCTCCATCTTTTCCACAAGAATATCCTAACAGACTTTGTCAAATGCTATGCTAAAATTGAGGTAAACTCTATGTATGGCCTAAACTACAGTGCCAGTCTATTTACACTATCAGAAAAGGAAATGAAATTCTGGCATGATGTGTCCTTAATGAAAACAGGGACTACTGCTTCCTTTTCCACTGATCACACCTTCTAGATTTTCTTTGGCATTGAAATCAAGCTCATGGACTTGGTAGACAATTCTCTTTCCTTTTGTGAGAATCAGTCTATTTTCTCTTCTCTGATCTGATGGTCTATTTCCCATTTTCCCTAATCTTTCAAAATTTCTGGCTTAGCAGTCACACATTCCGATTCTTGTCGTGATTTTTATAGTGTAGTGAGCAGACAGCAAGCTGCGTTTGAAGACTTAAGAGTCAGAAGCCCTGAATTTGAATCCTGCCTCATTTATTTACTGGCTATTGTGATCATGGGCAAGTCACAAACCACCTCAGAACCCCAGGTCTTTTATTTGAAAATTAAGGATCATGAAGCTTGCACAAACTTACTATCATTGCTACAAGATGTCACTTATCTGGACCTAGTGACTTGAATTTAACAAGGGTGAATTGGTGTTCTTTCTCTACTGTTTAGGAAAGGAATCTTATTAGCTAAATTGTTCTACCCAAAGGTATGGGGAGATAAGGGGAAAGAAATCAGAAGCCTATTGATTGTCATAAGCGGCTTTGCCTTCTGTTATCATTTATCATAGTCCTTATATCGTCTTTGAATTCATTCGCCCTATCATGGCTAAAACCAAATCAAATCAAAACCACCTTTTGGTTATCCTTTACTTTTGCCCATCAGCTATTCATACAGGATGGCCATGTTTTCACATTTGTCCAGTTGCCTGTCTTGGTTGTATCTTATGTATGTCTTTTAAAAATGTAAACTGGTTAATGGTTTCCCTATGCATCTTTCCATACTTTTCAACCAGTTCCTCCTTTTCTTCCTCCTCAATTTTCTGTGTCTTCATAATTTTATTTTTCGGACTTTCTGTTCATTTTGAACTGATTTCCTCTACTTAATTGTAGTCCATGGGATCTTAAGATCATCTTTAAGATCGTCAATTGAGACATAGCAGGGATCTTGGAAGCCATCTAGGTCAAACTCCTAAAGACAGGAAATTGGAGCCCAGGTGTTGTGACTTACTTATTATCACATCAAGCAAGGTGTCAGAAGTGGAGTTTGAATTCAGGTCTTTATATGCCCAAACCTTTCTCTTTCCAGTACATTATGACCTCCTACACTGCCCTTTCTTCAAAAACTCTGGGATGTCCTAAAATATAGGGTGCCTGCCAGAGAGCCTCAGACCAAAGTGCTAGATGAGACTCAAGGGGGTGTTTAGTGCTGATGGGGGCAACTGAGGGAGGTTTCCTGGATGAGGATAGATGGCAATACACTTCTTTCACATCCCCTAGTAAATATCAGGCTCCAGGGGACCATATATGTAAAACACAGTCTCCTGAAGACAGCAGGCCCTTAATACATTTTTATTGAATTAATAGGGATGGGTATTGGACCTGTGATTTCCCTGATATAAAACTTTCCTGGGTGAGTAAAGTCCCTCTACCAATTCAAGCAAGCACCTTTTGATGTTTGCTAGTTGTAGAGATTTACTTAAGAGCATTGAAAGGTATGAAACTTGCCCGGGAGCTAGAGGCATTATTAGCTCTTTAAGATTTACAAAGGACTTTATAGGATATCTCATTTGATCCACACAACTATCCTGTGTAGGGAGTATTATCTCTATTTTACTGGTAAGAAAAAGGAGGTTCAGAGAGGTTAATGACCCAGGTTACATAGATTTTAAGTATCTGAGGCAAGATTGAACCTGTCTTCCTGATTTCCTGTCTTAGCCACTAAGAGCCCCTTACCTTACCCTCCACAACCTTCCACCTTTGTCTCTTAAGTAGCTCTGAAATGAGGGGCAGCTAGATGGTGCAGTGGATAGAGCACCAGTGCAGGAGTCTGGAGGACCTGTGTTCAAATCTCACCTCAGACACTTGACACTCACTAGCTGTGAGACCTTGGGCAAGTCACAACCCCAATTACATCATCCTGGGTCATCTCCAGTCATCCTGATGAATATATGGTCACTGGATTCAGATGGCTCTGGAGAAGAAGTGAGGCTGGTGACCTGCACAGCCCTCCCTCCCTCACTCAAAACAAAGTCAAGTGTAAGTCACGTCATTATTTCTCTGATGGCGTGGTCTTCTTTGGCAATGAGGGACAAACACACACAGCTCTGAAATGTAACTGGCACTTTAGAGGAGGGAAGACAGCTTGTAAATGGACTGACGACTGGCTTTGTCTGTGGCTCTCCCTCCCAGTGAATGGTTTAATTTTGATTCGGGTCTGAGGTATCCCTTTGCCTGGTTCCCCAGTTTAGCTATAATCCATAGGGCCATTGTAGTCAGTTTCAGGATCACTTTGAAATTTCAGATAGTCCAGCGCTACAAGCAAACTGTTTTTTCAGACTAGATTTTTCGATTATCACCCACCCACTTGGATTTACAGGTAGATGGGGAATGTTTTTCATGGACTTTTGCCCTGGTGTTTTCTGATCCAAGTTGAGTCCACTCCAAACTTACATGAAAATGCTATGGTGTTTTCTCCACATGTAAAAGTAGATGTATAAGGAAGTGTTTAATTCTTCCTGCTACCAACATCTGAGACCCAAAGGAGAGAAATCTCAGGCATCTCTTTCCGATTCTTTGGTGTTCCTACCTGGGTGAAGCCAGACAATGCTGTTCAGTCTGACTATATGCAGCCACTAAGTACATTTAAATAGTTCTATATATCACACATCTAGCCCTTTACTTTTTGAAGCACACACAGGGTTTAAAAGATTTGGCATTCAGTAAAAATCTAGAAATGTACAACCTCTTGGCTAGAGTTGGAAAAGAGTCAGTTAAAACATATTTGCTTGGAATGGGTTTTACACAAAAAAGGGGGAAGAAAATATTTTTTTTTCCAACACAAGACTTAGATTAGATATATCCATCAGAAAATCATTCTGGTCTATGAAAATCATATTGGAGAGGGAGTAGGAAATGAAAATGTGCCTTCTTAGGTTGCCTACTAGGGAACGAATCTTGTTGATTTATGCTCTGGTCAGATTAACAGGAATACTGCATTTGTTTCCAGTTGTCATTTTGATCAACGTCCAGAGAAACACACCCAGGTGGTAAAGGGATTAGAAACCATGAGGACTGGTTGAAGAATATATAGATGGTTTGCTTGGAAAAGGCATAAAGGGAATGGATAGAAATCAAATATTTGAAAGGGATTTAAAGTACAGGGATCTATTTTATCACATGGCTTTGCAGGAAAAATCAAATTTCAAAAATTGCTTCACTTATTACTTCTAATTCATGACTTAATATTTTCAGGGCAGTGTCATTAACAAATATTCCCACAAGGTTAACTGCTTAACAACGTGTGAAACATCATCCTAGAAGCTTGTTAACGCCTTTAGCCTTTCCCTTAGTCAACATTAATCTTGAAGAGATGATAACTCAGCGTTTACCTTCAGGTATTGAGCACTGGTATTCCTTGGTGGAAGGGACCTGGAGTCAAGATGACATGGGTTTGTATCATACCTCAGCCACCTACTAGCAATGTGATACTGGGCAAGATCACAACTTTTCTGGACCTGTTTCCTCATCTACAAATGGGTTTACGGTATGATTGCAAAGGTCCTTTTCAGCTCTATACCTATGATCCAATGATCAAAATTCCCACTTGGATTAGGAAAGTATTTATTTCTCCCTACATGAAGTTATCTAACTCAATTGAGAATGAAACCTAAGGGAAAAAATGGTCAGTCTTTGAGGAAAGATATGTGAAATATAATTAAAACTCCTAAAAATATCTTACACAGCAGCACTTTAAAATCTATTACGTCCAACTCTTTTCTTCCCCCCGCCCCTCAATCATATGCCTTTGGACACGTAAATGCCAATCTGGGTGCTCAACCATCATCATAAACTCATCTAAGACACAAATCCTAATAGCTTTAAAAAAAATAATTTTTTCCTTTATCTAATCACTCAGGTTTCACTTCACTGATTATTTGTACTGATAGTAAGCAGGCCACTTTGCTTAGAGGTGAAGCCCCACAACTCCCATTTCAAGTTCTACAAGTAAGTGGAATTGATTTGCATGAAGTAGAAATTTGCTTCCAACACTATACATGTTTCCACAATTTTATCTCTGATAGTCAGACACCTGACATATTTCAGTGCAAAGACCAATATTCTAAGGTTATAGTCTGTGTAGTTCCTTTCTTTTTAAAACATGAACTCTGATTCTAGGTTAGATGGAGTGACAATGTTCTTCCAATTGTGGGGGTCTGTTTTAAGAAGAAATGATTTCCTTATGAATAAGTCTATAGGAAATTTGAGGGCTAAATTTTAGTTTTACCACCTTGTCAGAACTTAATGCTTCAAATGCATTAAATGCAAAAGATTAAGTTTACAGCCTAAATCTTTTTTTTTAAGCAAAATCTTAATTACTAGTCATTAAAAACCACATTAAACTCAAAATCTGGAGCCTGTCCTCAAGACCAATTCTTTCCAATAATTTCAAATGTTTCCAGTAACATAGAAGCAACTCAGAAAAATGTTTGCCATTAACTTTTGTCTTTATAAAAATTTAACTTATTTCCCCAATTCTCCTTTTCTAAGAAAAAACATCCTTTCATTATTCACCTAAGTTCCTTCACTTTAAGACTACAAAAAATTAAAATTCTAGGAAACCCCCAAATTGGTGTCAAGTGCTATGGAGAGTAAGTTTGCTTTAGTTGAAGAATTTTTTCCGAGTTGGTAACTTTTTTTTGGTACACCATCAAATCAATATGTAATTATTAATTCAAAACACAAAGGTTTGTTTTAAAAGTGATTAAACAGAAGCAGTAATGGATGAGAAATCTGATTTATTTTCTTGTAATTCCAGTAGCTGTCAGCAAAAACCAAATAAATTACACACAAACTTTTCAAGAGAATAAAATGCCTTTAGCAAAGTAAAGGAGAAAAAACAAATCGATCAAGCAGTAACAGCTCATAGAGTGGTACTCAGACGTTCTAGATGGTTAAAATTATATGCAAAACCTTGAAAATGTAGACAAAGGCAAAGTGTTACGGTATGGCCAAAATTAAGCTAGAATATTGCTACTTACATAAAGCAAAAATGTTTGGAAAACAGCTACAAAGGTACAAAGGCTCAGTGCTGGACCCAAGAAAATGTTTTATACATCTCAGAGCAGTGGTGTCAAAGTAACCACACAGCTATCATGGCATCTCCTTATTCTTTGTGGTAATGGCATACAGCTTAGAAACTATGTGAAAGATAGATCAAGAGAATGGCACAAGACAGAGTGAATACAATCTATATATGAATGATTGAGATAATGAACACAATTAGATAGCCAAGTTTTAAATCAATTTTGAATTAGATCTTCCTGGACAACAACTTTAACCTCCAAAATAATTCCCTTCTCTGTGAATCAGCGTCACAGCTCTCATCACTGTCTCCACAATGAATTGACAAGTCATCTGAAGCTTCCAACTAGGAAGAACTCAACACCTCCCTCCTGATAAATAGGTACAGAGCATTAAGATATTTTAATATTCAATATACTTCTGACAAGGTACAATATCTATGTGAGTAGTACCTAAATTACTTATATAAACACAATACTCAGTAGAATAATAATGAAGCAAAGACTTGTAGACACAACTGTTAAAGAGGATTTTCCCAACAAAACTGAACATGCCCACAATCAACAGATCAAAATTAGTATGGGCTGTGGGGCCCTAATATGCCAAGTCTCATCAAGGACTCGGAGATCACAACTAGATTCTCTAACACTAGATTCTACCAGTATGATATTCATTGCAAGCACAGCTATTGATTAACAGATGCTAGACCTGTATAAAGTCAAATAAAAGTACAAAAAAAAAAATACAACTTAATTATGCAAAAGTGCAATGAACTAGCAACATCAAAATATGTACCTAAAAACACATAATCTGGATGCTTACATTTCTAATTTAAATTCAACTTTTTATAGCATATTAACACTGACTTCTCTATCACAATCCACACAGAACAGAAATTAGCATTTGTACAGCTTTAGCATTTGCTTTTATTAATAGTCAGGTCCCCTGAAAAGTCTAGCAGCAACATAAAAAGGACCTGAAGGTTCCATAGCATTTCAAACAAAGGACAGGAAATGGACTTGTGGATTCATTGTTTAAAAATCTACCAAACCTCAACAGCCTTGTAAATTACCATTCTAGCAGGATTTATGTTTCTTACTGAACTCTTTAAATTGAGAGTCCTTTCGAAGGCAGACTCTTCAAAGCTAAATCTACAAGGAGGAATACTGAGTGTTCTTTAGTTCATTTCCCAAATAAATGTTTTAAAAGACTTTGTGCCACCATGTAACATTTGTTGTGTCTAAATAATATTTGAAATACAACTCCAATTCTCCTTGTACAGTCGAGCACAGTTCCCAACTACTCAGCTTGCTTATTTATCCACAATGTACTTAAGTTTTAAAGTCCATCTATAATGTACACAAAACAATGAATTCTAAAACACCTAGCACAAAACATTCACAGGTAATAACATTTTTCGAATCTTTTGTCACTTGTTTATCATGCTTGAATTCTGAGTATACAGTAGAATTTCAGAGCTACAAGGAAATAGAGCAGCTCATTCAAATTACCCAGCATGCTTATTATGAATAATCTCCCCTCCTTCTATTTCAATCTGCTCATAAAGCCACTTTCTGTCACAGCGGCATTCAGCTCCACATTTGTTAGAACCACAATTGGGACATGCATAGAAGCACCCCAGGCAATCTTCATCCAGGCAATCACAGAGATCCATTCCGCTGAGGATCAGGAGACCTTGGCTATCATAGACTTTGCTCTTTGGTGGTATCACTTGCCTGTAAAAAAGGAAAAATAAAAGTTATTTTTAACTCCAAGGCCCTCCCTCCCATTTCTTTTCCCAATTTTTAGCTCGAAAACAAAATGATGTAAAGACAAGTTGGAGGAAAAGTTGTATGGTCCTGATCAAAGTCATCATATACTAAGTCGTTACAATCTCTATTTAAGAAGTAGAAATCTAATGCATGGATGGCAAAGTATACCCTTAAAGGCCAATATTTCTATAGGTACAGAATTTAACAATTTCCTCAATTCATTTCTTCCCCTCCCACAACCTTGCTAGGCTTGGTAGTTTAACTTCAATACTGTAAAGTACAAGAGTATTTTAAGTGATTGCTAAGCAAGGTAAAAAAAAAATATTCTTCCAGTCACGCTAACAGAAATAAAAACATGGATAAAACTTGAAAATACTACCATTCAAAGATTAAAGCTACATGTAAAAGTGCCACTGTAGTAAGTTATTTGCATTATACCTTAATTTTAACGTTTCCCTTTTTCAATCTGTATTTAAGGCAATATTCAGCAAAATAAATGACCTCTTAAGTCAGTTGCACCTTGCTTAATTTTGCTGGTTTTACTATCATTTATGCAGTCAAAAACTTACAGATATAAATTTAAGAACCCTTGACTTTACTTTTGAAGCGTATAACTGTCACTATCAGGGTAGAAATTATGATATTTATGTATAACTTGATTATTAATAAAGTCAGTACTTTTAGAGTTGAAAGAGACCTAGAAATCACTCACTGCCTTCAATACTTTCATTTGTAAAACAAGAAACTGAGACTGGGACACTTTTCCTCCTTCCTCCTCCTAAGTCATTTGAAACAGCTATTTAGGAAATCTCAGAAATGAAGATGAAACAAAAAATGCTAGAGGGTCAGCTTACATTTCTGAATTAATATTAAACCGCTTACCTGTCTGAATTGGTTGCCTTAGTCTGCCTTCTTTTTTCTCTCTTACCAGTTTCTGGAGTAAATTCAGTTTGCTTTCCTGGATTTGCAAACTGCAAGGACCGCAAGGCTTTAGCAGTCCTTCCCTAAGGAAAAGGAAAAATTCTTAAGTGAGATTCTTTACATCAAAGACACAAAAAGTAAACATCTCGTTCTCACTCTTAATGACTGCCAAGCTAACCACACAGAATAGAATGCTGCCTGCTTTGCCCAGAAATGGAACAAAGTCTGGGATGCCCAATGCACTAAAACTGAACTTTTTTCTGTAGAAGCCATCAGGCCATTATTCAGTGCTTACTGACTCTCAGATCACATGACCCTAACAATTTTGGTTACTAGTTTTATTATACCACAGCAAATCAAAAGTAGCACAGGAGGAATGCATAAGAGGTAGACACATTGGCGGCAGAACTAAAGGTAGATAGCAGTGAAGAAGAGGGAAGTCAAAACAAAACGAAACAAACAAAAACCAACTCAGCACAGTGAAATAGTAGACATTCACAGTGATGGCTGAGCCAAATATTTAAGTTCAGTTTTCCTCTGTTTGAGAAATCAGCGAACTGCGAAAGATACTAAAAATTCTTCCCCAAGTGACTAAACAACAAAAAAAATTTTGTTTTTAAAACCACTCAAATGCTTAAGTTTTTCAGCGATGTGACAGTAATCATAACTATAGAACACCTTGATGTGTTACTATGTCAGGACAGACAGGAGTCTGACAAAAAGTGATGTCCAGTTTTCTGAAATGTGAGTATGAACTAACATGTTTGATACTGGGTGAGTTTCAGAAAAACAAGGGGAGAGGTCACCACCTTACAGCGTATATGTTAAAGGAGAAATAGGCTTAAATGAAAAAGTACTTGCTAACACATGGCAGTGTTATTGATGATGGGTGGGAGGGGAGAAATACAGTTCGGTACCCACTAATATATAATCTGAGCCTGTGCCAAGCAGTTTTTAAAAGTCTTCTGTTAAAGTCTTCCATGTTTTGGAATTACTAAGTTCTTTCAAATAGAATGTACACATTTTCAAGGTAGGAACCTTTAAAACAAGACATACCATATTTCATAACACCACAAAAATCAAATCAAAAGTTTACATAGAGGCATGTTTTTGGTGACCATAGAGAGGTCTAAAGTTAGGAAACAGGGCAACAAGATTCTGAGCTGTTCTCCTAGACACACCCGCACAAATCCAAACATGGGTGAGGACAAAAGAGGGAGAGAATAAAAGGAGCAAGGAGAAACATTCATTGCAAGCCACCTGCTATTCCCACATGGAGTTTTTCTTCTAGCCGTAAATGCTAAATCTATCACTCCTTTTTCTGATCCTACTATTGAATTTAGATGGCTGAAAAGAGGGAGTGGGAAAATGTGAGCACCACTTAAATGATTCTCACTTGTCTGAACTTTGTATGCATATTATGTTGCCGATTTAAAGTGCACATGAGCAATGAGAAAAAAAAAAAGTATGTTTCTATACTACCCAAGCAAAACTCTAAATTGCAGACCTATATAAGTGAAAAATTGGCCCATATACATACGTCTGAATCAGGTTTTCTTTTTTGGCGATCTTCAGATTCAACATCCACACTTCCATTGATTATCTGTGTGCATTTTGGACAAAGCTTCCAACCAGGTACAAGCTGTCTTCCAAACTTGGCACTTAGGAAAGTGGCATCATCTAAGTCAATCGCATGCAAATTTTTCTTTGCAAGCTTTTTGTGTATGTTAAAAGGATCACAACAAGACTTTTGCAAGTCCTCAAATCGATCAATGTAAATTTTTGCGTGATGGAAGCAAATTGTATTGTTTCCAGAGAGGGTCATTCCGGTTCTAAGCTGAAGTAAAAGCGCATCATTTGATGACAATTCTTGCAAAGTCTTGAAGCCAGTATGTCGAGTATAGTATGTCTTATGACATTCATTGGTAGCACGAAGCTGAACTCCAACTGAACAGGGATCCATCTTACTTCCTTAGAACAACCTACTTCACCGTTTTAAAAAATTTTGCCTAGGTTTTTTTCTGTAGCCTCTAGTAGGTCCTATTGAGGATCACCCTAGAGAAAGCATTAAAGTGAATCAGATTTATGTTACAATTTTTTTTTTTACCTAGAGGCCTGACACTAAAAAGTAAATCAGATTTATATAACCTATAGAATTGTACTCCCCCTTTAAAAACTTCTGTTGCAAATATAATACAGTTTTGTTTGTTCATTTTTTTTTTTAAAAAAGAAAATTCTCCTCCATGCTCCATATTCTGGTATTTGCAGGTTATAAATTTCAGTAACATCTGCAAGATGACATCCACATTCAACCCAGCTGTCAAATCCAATAAAGATAACTTTAGTCTCCAACTTAAGACAGTTATATTCAAAGTTCATTTTTAATAAGTTAACTGTTTGGAACTTTTTTCACAGGAACAATTATGGTTAGAATCCCACGTTAGGCCAGAGAAATATATTTAACAGTAGTAACCAGAATCCTGGAAACAAGGAAGAGAGGAAAGGCTAGAACTGCCTTTTCCTTGGCATAAAGTTGGCTACAGGTGAAATTCTAAAACTGGCTATATGCATCTTCAGAATCATCAATTTCCTAAGATTTTCTGGAGAGAATACTGCCACTAGGCACCAAAGTCAACAGGTGCAGCCCCTCCCCACTCAGTTCTGCTAATTCCACAAAGTTATTCTCCTACTTCACACCTGTTTACTATTGGGTATTCTTTTACTTCAGGAAAACAAACAAAAAACCCAAAACAAATGAACAAAAAAAGTTAGTCAATGTGAAGGTAAAACATGGTGGTGGGGGAGGAGGGAGAGGGGCCACTGAACATGCAGGATAGCTAGCTGGGAAATTTAACCCTGGCACGAAGCTGATTCTACTTCTAACACTTTCTTCCCATTCACCGTTTTTGAACAAAAAGCTGATAAAGTAACAGTGCATTGGCTATCTGGACATTTTCAACCCATTTCTCAGAATGACCGTACTAGAGTTCTCAAATAAAGAAGAGGTGTGTGTTGCCTTTGCACTTTTAGAAATTCTAGATATATGTCTTTAATTTCCTATTTGAAAAGCTACAAAGCTTCTTAACAAAAGTATTTCCATTTTAAGTTATACTGAAACCGTAGTTTGCTTTTATCAGTTTAAAATAAAATTGTATACTTATTTGCCTGCCTTTGTTTTTGTTTGAATTCAGTGGTTATTCAAGGTGTCTTATTAGCTTAAATCACAATTATTTTTAATCCAACATTTGAGGAGGGAGACATTTTCTTATATAAGAAGCAGACCTTTCTCTGAGATCTAACATAATGGGACACAAAAATATCAAATGGCATGTGAGAGCTGCCTATAACTACACCACTGAAGTCATGGACAAATCCCCTCACTTCTCTGGGCCCTGGATCTTCATCTGTTAAATCAAGAAAGAGGTTGGGGCTACATGAGCTCTGAGGCCTTTTCCAGCTCTAAAGCTATGATTCTATCTTATGTACCTTCTGAAGTAAAAGGTCCTGGTACATACTAAGTACTTTAACAAATGCTCAATGATTGACTAGTGTAATCAGGTTGGCTTTACTTTAAAGAAGTCATGTAGATTCCGAGTCAAAAATCCCTAAAGAACGAGAAGGGACCTCTCGTAAAACCCTGTGGTCTAACCCACTAACTGAAGCTTGAATCCTAGCACTTCTGACACAGGATCACCCAGTCTCTGCTTGAAGGCTGCCAATGACAGGAACTCTGCCAAGGGAGCTCCTTCTACTTTTGGATAGCCCTGATAATTGGGAAAGGCTTTTGTTATTTTTAAAGATTAATGGAAGTGGCTGACTAGGGTCAGGCTTATTGGCACCCCACTTTCCAAAAATGGTAAATTTGGAGCTGGGGAGATAGAATAAGATAATGGCAAGTCAGAATATTTGTTGCCAGCTCAAATCTGGGAAGGTATGGTCTTTATTTCACCGAACCTTTCCCTCATTTTCAGAATAGCAAACCTGAAGCAGTCACTTATCATCCTCAGCCACACACTCCTCCCCTCCTTTGCCCTCATGTAAGGTCAGATCCCTTATCTGTCCTCGGAACACAGTAAGATGATATAAAAATGCATTTTTAAAGGAACTAAAGATTTACTTTAGTGTCTGACCTGCAGGTTAAGTTCAGAGAAAACTCAAAATCGCTTTGCCTAATGTGGGCCAGATCTCCTCACAAGTATAGACCCTTTCAATAAGCAACAAGCTTTTCTGCAGACAATTCCCTTAGACTAGAAATAAATGAGCCAAGAAGTGTCTCTGTCAAAGAGGCTGGAAGTGTGCTTGTCAGTGGGAGTAATCCTCCATTGGTGCAGATCTCATTCATGCCTTCTCATCCTGTGCAATTCTTGTCCAAAGAGCCTCCACAAAGGAGTTACCCAACACACTGGAGGTTCTCCTCTAGGGACTTAATGCTCTGTAATACCAGAGCAATGCACTGGCTGTCTATTTGTTATCTCCTGGCCAGTTCTGATCATATGCCAGGCTTTTTACATGGCTTCTTGCATACAGATTATCAGGTATAATACTCTGCATTCTATTTAGCCCCAATCATACATACATCTTTCCACAGGTCACCTGCAATTTTGATTCTTCTGAGGGCATAGAATATTCCATGATTTGCTGGCATACAGTGTCACTGGGAGAACACTGGTGCTAATAAGATGGGCTTTACAGCCAAGAGCAGCTTGGGATCTCTGAAAGCACTGTGAACTTCCCCAAACGTAAGTAATCCCGCCCGCAGTTTTCTTCCTATTTAATTCTGAGCCCAGGTCACTGCCCACCAATGGACTGCGTACCCAATTATATATCACAAACTGGGCAATAAGCCCTATTTCCCCAAAAGCATTCACCGTTGAAACTGGCAGAGGAACAAATAGATGTGAATGGATTTACCAATTTTTTTTTCCAAAAAATCAATTTTTATCAACAATGGAACCATCATTTGTACTCTGTACTCTATGTACTAGTTAAGGAAATAAAAAATGACACTTAAAAAATAGACAGGGAAGAAATTCGCTAGAGGTGAGGTGACAATTTAAAAAGCACCCTATTACATAGTGGTGGCTGGCTGTCCAAGAGAAAAGTGGGACTCTCCTATAGCTATATGGCTTAACCCACTTGGTTGTCTTTGAGTAACTTCTGTGATTGGTTAACCACCAGGGTTTCCGTTCCAGTTTTGCTTAAAGGGTTTAAAAAAGCTTTGTGGTTGGAGCAACAGAGTAAGTAAATAAACAAAAACCCTAGGCTTGAGGGACTTTGTAAACACCTGCTTACTGGCTACAGGAACTTAGGCACTTGTTGCACTTAATTTATTAAAAAAAAAAATCAAGAGGCAGAATTATATGCCCTTTAAAATTTGAAACCTAAATTTGCCAGCCTTCTGCAGATTTATCACCGTCAATTTATCACCCTCATTTTCCTAAAAGGCATTAAAATCTACAGACTTAATTGTAGCCTACAGCAATCTCTTTAGAGCACTTCTGCACTTGCTT
Source organism: Potorous gilbertii (assembly GCA_028658325.1). Lineage (NCBI taxonomy): Eukaryota > Metazoa > Chordata > Mammalia > Diprotodontia > Potoroidae > Potorous > Potorous gilbertii. Next base: position 251,256,887 of record CM053772.1, on the reverse strand, counting down.
TGTATAGCATATGGGAAGAAAATGTGCAGAAGTAGATAGTGATTTTTAGAGTCTGCTTATGAGTGCTACCATAAAACAACAGGGCCATTTTTCATGTGACTATGCAGAGCCTTTTTCCCTTTTGGAAATACAATGATTTGGTGTTTCTCCCTGCAAATAAAGAAAAAGGCTTTAAAAACGTTTAAAGGCACTACAACGTTGAACATCCAAGTATCACAATGGGAAGACTCCAAAAGGAAAAGATAATGGACCTGTTGTCACCGAAAAAAGCAACAATGACTCATATGCCTACTCGCGTTTTAAATCAAAATTTTAATGACAACCATTTGTACAACATTCTCCAGAGGGTCTTCTCGAAGAAAAGGCCAACCCTTGGCAGGTGTTACTTTTTATCGTGCCATAAACCACACCTTCCAC
>CM053772.1:251183477-251255970 GCA_028658325.1 Potorous gilbertii | reverse complement strand
TCCTTCTCTCCCTCCCTCCCTCTCTCTCTCCTTTTCCTTCTCTCCCTCCCTCCCTCTCTGCCTCTTTCCTTTCCTTCTCTCCCTCCCTCCCTCTCTCTCTCCTTTTCCTTCTCTCCCTCCCTCCCTCTCTCCCTCCCTTTTTCCTTCTCTCCCTCCCTCCCTCTCTCTCTCCTTTTCCTTCTCTCCCTCCCTCCCTCTCTTTCTCTTTCCTTTCCTTCTCTCCCTCCTTCCTTTCCTTCTCTCCCTCCCTCCCTTCTTCTGTCCCTCCTTCCTTTCCTTCTCTTCCTCTCTCCCTCTGTTCCTCCTTCTCTCCCTCCCCACCTCTATTCCTCCCTCCCTCTCTCCCTCTGTCCCTCCTTCCTTTCCTTCTCTCCCTCCTTTCTTTCCTTCTCTCCCTCCCTCCCTCCTTCTTTTCCTTCTCTCCCTTTCTCCCTCCTCTTCCTTCCTTTTTCCTCTCTTGCGTGTACCTCCCTTCCCTGAATCTGATAGGTTCTCATCCTTCTTTAAAAGGCCAAGTTCACGTGTGTGGACTCTGTCATGAATGGGCTCTTCATAGGGAGAACCTCACTTTCTTCCTAACAAAGGCCACATGACTAAAGCAGGGGAAACCCAGGTCTTCAGTTCTTACCTTGCACAAGGAATCCACACCTTTTTGGGCAGAGGACAGAGGGCAGAGAAGGTATTGGGTGTCCCTTTACTGAGCTCATGGATGCCCAGCAAACACTCATAAAGAGAGATGATGACAATGCTGCCTGTTCCAGGCTATCACAGAAGGAAGAGATTAACCTTAGGCTAGGCTCCCATTTCAAGGAAAGTGCTGCATAGATGTGGGACTTAAACTGAATCCTGAAGAAAGTGAGAGTGGAGAGGAGAAAGGAAGGCTTTATGAGCTATTAGGACGTGTTTCTGAGCGATGAATTGTTCAAAATTCCCTTGTAATTTTATGTATTTTATGCAATAAAAATATTTTAAGGAACTCACAGTTTTTACTAGACACATGATGTTGTTTATCTTATAGCTAAACATGAATATTCTGTTTTGCAGCCATGGTCAGATTTGAACTGAGGTCCTCCTCACTCCAGAGACAGTACTCTATCCACTGAGTCACCTAGCTGCCTCGGAACTTTTAAAAGATTTGAGGATACACTTATGTTGCTTTCCCTGAGCAGAATTGCTAGTCATGGCTGTGCTGGTTATAGATTCATTCAGTCAACAAGTATTTATTAAGTACCTACTCTGTGTTAGGCACTATACTAAGTAAGGGAGATACAAAGATGGGAAAAAGACAGTTCCTACCCTTGAGGAGCTCACAGTCTAATGGGGGAGAAAACAAATGGTATGTACAAACAAGATGCACACACACATACCTACATGATGACTGGGAGATAATCAACAGGAAAGGTACTACAATTAAGAGCCGATGAAAGGCTTCCTCTAAGAGGTGGAATTTTACACTGGGATTTGAAGGAAGCCAGGAGAGTCAGAAGACAGGTGAGGAGTGAGAGAATTTGAGACATGGGAGACAGCCAGAGAAAATGCCCAACAGAGGATTTTATATTTGATCCTGATGGTGATAGGAAGCCACTGGAGTATGTTGAGTAGGGAAGGTGACATTAGGAAGGTCAGTTTTGTAGCTGACAGGAGGAAGGGCAAAAGTGGGGAGAGACTTGAGGCAGAGAGGCCAACTAAAGGTTACAGTAATAGTCCAGATGTGAGGTGCTGAGACCCTTTACCAGGGTGATGGTAGTGTCAGAGGAGAAAAGGGGCATGTACAAAAGATGGTAAAATTGACGAGACTCAACAATGATTGCATATGGAGGGGTGAGAGAGAGTGAGATGATACCCAAACTCTAAGACTGGGTGAGTTGTGAGCTTGGATGACTAGGAAGATGATGGTATGCTCTACAGCAGAGATGTCCAATATCTGGTGCCATGTTGAGGACTGAACCAGATCGAAATGTAGTTCTTATTCTATTTTAATGTATTAATAAAAAGGAAATACAAAATTATGGTTTTTCTAAGTCAATATTCAACCTGTAAAGATCCTTATGTATTGTTTAGTGGTCTGCATTTCTATTTTTGAGTTTGAAACTATTGCTTATGGTAATAGGGAAGTTTGGAAGAGGGGAGGAGTTGAACATGAGTTTAGTTCTGGATATTTTGTGTTTAAGATAACTGTAGGAAGCTACTTCAAGCTGTCCAATAGGCAGTTGGAGATGTAAGTCTGGAGCTCAGCAGAGAGGTTAGAGATGGATAAGGACATGTAAGAATCATTCACATAGAAATGATCACTGAATCCAGAGGAGCTGATGAGATCACCAAGTGAACTAATACACAGAGAGAAGAGAAGAGGGCCCTGGACAGAGTCCCTGGGACATCGACAGTTATGGCTGTAGCCTGGATGAAGATCTAGCAAAGGAAATTGAGGGGTTGTCTCGTTGGGAGGGGGATGAGCAGGATAGATTAGTGACAGAACAGTATCAAGGAGATAAGGGTGACTGTCCAAGGTCCTGAGAGTTCCAAAGAAATAAAGATTAAAAAAAGACCTTAGTTTCTTCATCTTTAAAATGAAGTAATCTTTGAGAGCTACTTCACAGAATAGTGGTGAAGCAAAAGTGAGATAAACCACTTTGTAAATTTTAAAGGGCTATATTAAGGTCCATTATGACTTTAAGATCGCATGAATTTACTATGATTTTGAGTCCATGATTTTATTACTACTTACTTAGGTCAAAAACGTAAACAGGAGGGCAAATGAGCCTTAGAGAAACAACAAAAGATATAATCAATCCAGCCACCTCAATTTTCCCTCATATACTCATAGAAAGATGAGATTCTATCACTTCACCTCCAGTGTTTTTGCCTTTCCTGCACCTTCTATCACATTATAGCATCTCTGTCATTTTCCATGGGTTTTCTCTGCTCCCCTCTTGCCCTGCCCCATTATGATAGTCTTTTAATGGGAGAGGTGCAATTAAATAGAAGGTCCCACCAAGTACACAACTTTTAGGGGATATTGCTTCAAGGCTGAGGTGCAGTGTTGCTTGAGAACCACCAGAGGGAGAACAGAGCATGTTTTTTTGTCAAGTCTTCTTCATGTTCTGTCACTCCTTTTTCATGAGATTTTCATTGTTGTTCAATCATATCTAACTCTTTGTGATCCCATTTGGGGTTTCCTTGGCAAACATACTGGGATACTGGAGTGATATGCCATTTCCTTCTTCAGCTCATTTCTACAGACGAGGAAACTGAGCAAACAGGGTTAGATGACTTGCCCAGGATCACACAACTAGGAATTGTCTGAGGCCAGATTTGAACTCAGGAGGATGAGTGGTTCCAGGTGAGGCACTCTATCCAATGAGCCACTAGCTGCTCTTCAGTACACACTTATAAAGTGCCTTTTATGAACCAGGAACTATGCTATGTGCTGAGGTTACAAATCAAAAGTGAGACTTATCCTGTCCTTGGGGATCTTGAATTCTATTAGTACTATTTAATATACAAGGAATCTTTAGTATCTGAGCTATTCACTCAACTGGATTCAATTCAACATTTATTAAGCAACAATCACATTTGTCGAAGTAGTAGGTCTAGAGATAATTACTCTCTCTACTGGTCCAGATGGAAACTCATCTCTGCCTCCTCATTTTGTACTTTTTGTGCTTTTATCCATTTAAAAACAACAGTGCCAATGATCACAACAATTCCATAGAACAGTCATGTGATAGAACACTGGACTTGGAGTCAGAAAGGCTTGAGTTCAAAACCTACTTCAGACAATTAATAGCTGAGTGATCTTGGGTTGAGTGATCTTGATCACTTACCTCATCTGTAATATGAAGGGATTAGGCCAGGGTCCGCTCTAAGGTTCTTTCCAGACATAAATCTGATCCTAAGGCCTTCCAGGTAGACCAGTAGCCTTGCTCTGAGTCTTTTAATATTTTGTGGATGGCAATGAAAAAGTTGGTCCTGTAATGATCACATGATTAGCCACCTTCTTTTTCTGGTCATCTGTATGCTCTTCTTGGAGTCCCTTTCTTCAAAGCTTGGTTCAAATTCAATTAATCAACAAACACTTGTTAAATACCTAACATGTGCTAGGCATTGTGCTAATTGCTGGGATGTGAAATTAAAAATGAGATAGTCCCATCTTGCCCTCAAGGAATTTACATTGTATATTCCAGGTTTTTTCTGATTCTCTCCCTTATTACTACTCTCAACACTATCACTGCAGAGTTTCTTATACATATGTATGAATATGTTATGTCTCTCCCCAGTAGAGTATAAATCAGGGATTAGTTTTACTTCTACATTTATATTCACAGACTCTCTCTAATACAGTGCCTAGAACATAGTAGGTGCTTAATAAATGCTTGTTGATGGATTAATTGACATCATTGGTGCTTTCTTTTATGTCATTTTTTGCAAACTGGGAATATAAAATAAAAAAAGACAGTTATTCTCTGGGAATTCATTAGCTACTAAAGGATGAGATATGTATGGAAATAGCTGTAGGGAAGTATTAAGTAAACAGGAAAGGTGAATAAGACATTTAAGTCAAAGATTGGGGGGAAGGTTATTATATACTCAAAATGTAATTTGTTATGGAATGTGATGGGGAGATGTGAAGACTAGAAGACAAATCAGAAATATATTAAAATTGTTTATTGAGAGATGGTAAGAGTTTGAACTAGGATGTTTGGAGATGGAGTAGAAAAGGAAGGAAGGAAATGAACATTTGTTAAGTGCCTACTATATGCCAGGCACCATGCTAAGAGCTTTACAGATATCCTATTTGATCAGGACTTTTATGAAAGTATTTAGAAGTAGAATCGACAAGACTTGATTTGAATTTCAATCATTCCAGAGAATAGATCTAGAAGCAATCAGATGAAGAAGCAAAGGGACAAACTTAGGTTTGATGTTTGGAAATAATGCCTAATGATCCAAACTACCTATTAGTTAAATGGGCTCTGCCTCATCGTGGGCTGGGGGTGGGAGGGTCTTAAAACAAAGGCTGAATAGGCCCCTTGTTGCTTATGTTGTGGTAGAGATTATTTAGGGGTCTAGGTTGTTCCAGATGGCTACTGAAGCCCCTTCCAAATCTGAAATTCTATGATTCTCTCTCTAAGGAGAAGATTATTTATGGAGAAATAAGCAGAGGAGAAAGATTTAAGATCAAGAAGAAGGAATTGTGCTGAAGAAGATAGGGAGGTGCGAACACAACAGGGACATTTGTGACAGTGGCAGGTATTCAGGTAAAAGGCTGAGTCCCAACCTTTCACTTCTAGTCTTGTTATGTCCCTCATTCAGCCTAAATGCTTCAAGACCATTGTCATAATCTAGTTGCTAGCTTCTAGGGGCATGATTGGAGTCCTTCCTTCCTTCCTTCCTTCCTTCCCTCCTTCCCTCCTTCCCTCCTTCCCTCCTTCCTTCCTTCCTTCCTTCCTTCCTTCCTTCCTTCCTTCCTTCCTTCCTTCCTTCCTTCCTTCCTTCTTTCCTTCCTTCCGTGAAGCCACAGCAGTCAATGATAGCGCCAGCAGATGGCAGCAACAGCTTATGGAGTAACTGAGCTTTCTCTTCAAAGGCGTGGAAGATAAGCCTTTGAGGGGCAGGAGATGTCTGTGGAATCAGACAGGATAAACTAGAGTAGGGGTGTCAAGCAGAGCTCTGGAACCTCCCCTGTGGAACTGGGCTACTGAAGGGCAGGGAGGCCTAGCTGGACGGCAGCAGTCACCAGAGGGGAGTGGTGGCTATGATTCTGGCAGAATGTCCTCTTCCCCACCAGGGTAGGAGGTGGTAGAAGACTGCATATTTTCATGCATGAGGAGACTCAGAATAATTCTACTACATTGTTATTTTTATTACTATTCTATTAAATAGTTTGCTATTTGATTGATAGGATCCTGCCTAGTTTTTTGGCAAATACCTTCTGGATGTAGACTTGAGCTATAGCTACATAATTGTGATTACCCAAAGCACCCTACACTGACCTTGGGTTAGTAAAGCGTTCTAGAGTTAACTGACACTCAGGTGGCTGAGGGTTTTGGAATAGTGCACAAGGCCAGTGAATAAAGTTTAGGAGTATGACTAGACTTGGAGACAGAACCATCCTCTCATGACTGAGAGAGAAGACTTCTAAAGAATAGTCCTGTGAACTTCTGGGAGATACCATCTAGAGGGAGAGAATAAATTCGCCTCCACTGGAGAGAAATGATGTTCAGAGGCAGGTGAGAAGATGTAGAAGGGAGAGACTAGTAGCAACAGCACTGCGGTAGGCTGTGAACTGGAATTAGAGAAGAGGGAGGGAAGGAGACAGAAAAAGAGAGACAGAGAGAAGCAGAGACAAAGACAGAGACAGAGAGATAGAGGAGGGAGATCTGTGAAAAGGATGTGGGGTTAAATTTCCTCCTCTTTGCTCAATCCTCTTACAAAAACCAGCAGACTTTTAATGTAAGATTTCTCTTTTTAAGTTTATTTATTTCTGATTTACATCATATTTTATAAGAAAGATTAGATATAAAATGAAAACAGATCATAACATATATATGTGTATATATATATATATATATATATATATATATATATGTATATGTATATGTACATATATATCCTTAATTGAAAGCAGTGAGGCTCCAAGTGAATAACTTTTGGTACCTAGAGTTAAAGAGAAAAAAGGAATGAACCTTCTTTGCCTAAATGTCAGAGTGGAAGAAATCCTCCTTTCTTCTCCCTTCTCCTCAACTAAAAATTCTTGAGCTAAAATTGAGAGAAAATGTTATAACTTTGATTTTATTAATAATTGATAGACTACTTAATAGTAGAGAGATTAGAGCCATGTGGAGATGGGTCGTTCATTTTCGTTTTCCCATTGCTAAAACTACAAGACAAGTTGTTATGATGGTCTAGCGAGGGGGATGGGTATAGGTGAGCCTTGGAGAAATCCCCATTGTTTTTTTCCTTTGGAAACTCTGTTGAGGAAGGGCAATGACTAGTCTACCCGATGGGAAGGGGTGGGTGTGGTTTAAGAAGAGTAGACATACCCATGTTCCAATGATGGTGGTCAGAGGAGGGAGCATTTCTTTTGCTTTCATTTTTCATGTGAAATTCTCAAAGCACCAAATGGTTGGAGGTGGAGGCAAGTGGGGAATGTGAGGAACCTTAAGGAGGAGAAAAATTCAAACTGAAGGACGAGAACTCTAGCTGATAGAAGATTCTAGATGTGGGAGAAAGAGAAGGAAAATGAATTAAACTGAAGGAGAAGGAAGAGAAAGACTCAGGGAAAAGGAGTAGCAATGTTAGAGAGGGAAAGGAAGGCCAAGAAGGCCAAAGAAGATTGGGACTGAAGGTAGAAAAGGGCTAACAAAGTGATGCTTCTGGGGTCTCCCAGGAAGTTGTCACATCGTTCCTCCAGGAGAATTAATGACAAGAGCCACTTACAAGAACTGAGGACCTTGTTTTCAGAGAGTAGGAAGAGCAGAAGGAATTTTTGCCATGCCTTATTTCAAGTGTGAAATGTCTTCAAAAAGAAGGGAAAGGGGCTCAAAGAATGCCAACCCAGTTTCTGTTCTCTGGAAAATGAAGTATTCTTTAAGAATGATGTTAGTGTGAAAATGGAGGAAAAGACAGAGCAATGGTGATCTCAGGCAGGAATGTGAGAGGTGGAAGAATGTCATATATGAGGGAGAGAAGTATCTCAAGAAGAAACACCTGTTTTTCCTCTAAGGCATGATGTCTGTAGGGGCTGATAGAAAAGAGATCATCCAGGAGGAAGAGGTAGAAGAAGAAGGAGAAGAAGAAAAAGAAGAAACAAATAATGGTGATGAGTGACATTTTCTTGAAGAGTATTGAGGCAGTTGTTGGTAACCCAAACAATAGGGTCATTGAGCCATAGATTTAGAACTGGAAAAGACTTTAAATACTTTTTAGTCAAAGATCCTTTTTTTTGAGCGAGAGGGTGGAGACCTTACAGTGAGGAAACTGCCTCAACCAACTTGAATCAGCACCTGCCATATAAGTTGTGGTCTTAGAGCATTGTCTTGGGAACTGTAAAATTAAGGGACTTGTCCAGAGCCACATAGCTAATTGGTGTCAGGGGCAGGGTTTGTGTCCAGTTCTATGTAACTCCTAGGTTAACTCTCTATCTCCTATTCCAAGCAATCTATTTTTTTTTTGTAAATAGTTTTTGTTTTATTGCATATAAAGGTAATTTTCCATGTTCCTTTTAAATAAAATTTTGAGTTTCAAATTTTTCTCCTTACCTCCATCCCCTTCCTGGTTCCCCAAAGGGCAAGCAAACTGATGTAGATTATGCATATGCAATCATGTTAAACATATTTTCACATTAGTCATGTTGTGAAAGAAGAAACAGAACAAAATTGAAAAACCATAAAAAAAACAACAAAAAAGTGAAATAGTATGCTTTGATCTTCATTCAAACTCCACTGTTCTTTCTCTGGATGTTTTTTTTTCCTATCATGAACCTTTTGGAATTGTCTAGGAACATTGTATTACTGAGATGAGCTGCGATGATCCTAGAGGAGCATTGCCCAATGTTGCTGTTACTGTGTACGTTGTTCTACTGGTTCTGCTTATTTCACTCAGCATCAGTTCATTTAAATCTTTCCAGCTTTTTCTGAAATCTCCCTTCGGTGCTGACTCTTAATCCCTTAATCCCTTCTTTTTTTTTTTAAATAAGGAATTTGAAATCCACAGAGGAAAAGTAACTAGCCTAAGGTTGTGGTAGTAATAAGTGCCAGAGCCAGGATTTGAATTGAATTTTTCTGATTTTATATAACAATATAGATGTCTGTTCTCCTCTTGAGCAAGAATGAGTTGTGATAGAGCATTCATGCAGGTTTATCAAACCTAATGACTGTTGTCCTGGGCATGCATATTATAAGGATCACAGGTTTGCTTGCTGCATGAATGCCTGTGACTACTGCCCACATTTAGTGGTTCTCAAGGACAAAGTTGTCATGCTACAGGCAATCCAGAAATATATGCAAAATATGATGAAATTTAGGGCAAAAAACTGAAGACCTCCCAGCAAACAGGTGTTGTCAGTCCTACAAATTGAAGGCAAGGTCTTCAAAAAGAAAGGCAGATTCAGGAAGTCAACAGTTGATTAAGAAGATGGTGTCTAAGAACAGAATTTGACTTTCTGAACCACAACTTAAAATACAGGAATGCCAGGCTGGTGGTCATGGAGGCAGTATACCTAGCAAGGGATAGTAAAAATGTATTTTCCTAGAGTCTAAAAGATCTAATGAAAAGCATTTCAAATAGAAAAGAAGGCAAGATGTGTTTGAGTATATCCACCAAGCTGTATATCATAGATAGGACCTACAATGTAGGAAGAATTACAATCAAAGTATCCATAAATTCAGAAGAGGCGAAATCCAAGAAGGGAGGCAGAAACAAAACACATGAACTCACAAGTGTCTGTATAAAGGCCTAAGCAAAATGAACTAGACATCCGAACTCAACAAGGCAAATTAGGTGTCAAAGCTGCCTTATTCAAAGCAAGAGTGTAAGTAAAAGAACACAATGAGTAGCATTATATATTCAGAACATGTACTCCAGGAAGCAGAGTGGAGAAGTATGGTGGAGAGCAGTTGATAAAGATAAATGGAAACAGGAACAAAAGAAATATTATCATTAAATCAGATTATGATAAGATGGAAGATGAAATTGACACCCATTTGGGGAACAGATCACAAACCTGGCATGAAGATATGATGTAGAAGTGATGTCACCCTTGGTCTGGATACTGCTGAAACTCTCTGTGCTAAAAGGAGAGCATATAAGTTCTTGCTTTAGTGATCAGTTCATAAGTATTGATTACATGCTTACAATATACCAAGAACTGGGCTAGGCATTGGGAACTAAAGACATAAATACAAAGAATGAAATGAGAAGTTTACATTCTATCTGGAAGACAATATACACATGAATGTATATATATACATATATGTATCTATGTACATCTATGTATATATGCATATCTATATCTATGATGTAAAAATAAATGTAACACTCATGGAGGGAGAACACTAGCAACTGAAAAGATCAAAAAAGTCTTTCTGCAGAAGGTGCTGCTTGAGTTAGGTCTTGAAGGAAGTGATCATATTTGTCCTTTGTTGCCAAAGAAAACCACACCATCAGAGAAATGATGACATGACTTGCACTTGACTTTGTTTTGAGTGAGGGAGGGCTGTGAGGTCACCAGCCTCACTTCTCCTCCAGAGCCATCTGAATCCAGTGACCAGATATTCACCAGAATGACTGGAGATGAGCCAGGATGCTGAAGGAAGTGATAGCTTCTATAAGGCAGAGGTAAGATGGGAATTCATCCTGGACATAGGGGATGGCCACTGCAAAGACACAGAGATAGATGATAAAATGTTCAGTGTGAAGAAAAGAGAGAATGCTATTTTGTAGAGTGAAGGAAAAGGAGTAATGTTTAATGAGACTGGAAAGAGAGGCTCAGACCAGCTTGTGAAAGGCTTTAAAAGCCAAACAGAGGAGTTTATATTTTATCCTAGAAGCAATAGAAAGCCACTAAAGTTGATTGAATAGGGGAGTTGTGTGGGCAAATCTGTGTTTAAGGAAAATTAGTTTGGCAATAGTGTGTAGGTGAGAGATTTGAGCAGGGAGACTATTTAGAAGGCTGTTTCAGTAATCAAGGGGAGAAGTGTTGATGGCTTGAACTACGGTGGTGGCTGTCTGAATAGAGTGAGCAGATGAATGACATATAACGCCAATGTGATATTCACAGAGCCTATGGCAGCTATGAAGATGCTAGTCTGGTTCTGAATCACAAAATATAACAGATTCTCCACATGGAAGACAGAACCAAAACATTTATTCAGACACTAGAGAGCCAAAAACAACATAGCAACAAAGAAATTCCTCATAGTAACCAAGAAGTCAGGCCTTCCCACAAACATTCTAGCTGCTTATTTCTTCTGTCTTTCCCACCTCTGACTGGTCTGATCAACTTGCTCTCAGCTCTGTTCCAGCTCTGCCTCTTCCTATTCCACCCCTTCAGCAAACTTCTCCCACCACAGGTTCATGTGACTCAAACTATGTGACTTAGGCCTCCATGTGACAGGTCACAGAGGCCTATTAGTGGATGGGAAAGATCTTCCCATTCCATTGAAAAATACATTAACCATACACATATAGATTTAGAAATGATAAGATTTGGCAACTTATTGCATTTGAAATGAGGGAGAGTGAGGAGTCATGATTAATGCTGAGGTCATGAACTTGGGGGGACTGGGAGGATAGTGGTGCCATTGACAGAAATAAAGAAATTTGCTAAAAGGATGGTTTTTTGGGGAAAGATAATGAGTTCTGTTTTGAGTATTTGTTTTAGTTTGAGATGTCTGTAGGATATCTAGCCTGAAGGTAGCTGATAATACTATACTGAAGGTCAGTGGAGAGACTGAGGCCGATAAATAGGTCTGAGACACGTAGGTCTGAGTCATGTCCATAGAGATGATAAATAATGATAAAAAAATTTATAATTTTACAACAAAGTGCAGAGTTAGAAAAATGATCTTGTGGTAAATCTCCCATTTGGGAGCAAGGTATGGGAGACAAACCAGAGTAGGAAATTGAGGAAGTCAGATAGGTAGGAAGAGAACCTGGAGAGAGGAGTGTCATGAAAACCCAGAGAGGGGAGAGAATCCAAGAGGGGAGATTAATTGGCATTATCAAATGTAACAGAGAGGTCGGTAAGGTTGGAGACCGAGAAAAGACTACCTGAATTGGCAATTAGGCAATCATTGGGAGCTAGTTTTGCAACCAAAAATAATCTGCTCAGCAAAACTGAGTATAATCCTTCAAGGGAAAAAGTGAAATAGAGGACTTCCAAGCATTTCTGAAAAAAAAGACTGGAGCTGAACAGAAAATTTGAAATTCAAACACAAGATTCAAGAAAGCATAAACCTGAGAAAAAACAAGGGATTTAATATGATTAAGTATTTATATTCTTATATGGGAAGATGATACTTGTAATTCCTAAGAACTGTCATTATTAGAGCAGTTAGAAGGACTATACATAGACAGAGAGCATGGATGTGAGTTAACTATGATAGCATGATCTAAAAAAAATGGGGTGAAAAAGAGGGATACACTGGGAGAAGGCAGAAGGAAGTGGAGAAATTAGGAAAATTATCTTATAAAAAGGAGACATGCAAGGAAGAGTGGAGGGGAAAATAGGTAGTGGTGGTGAACAATGCTTAAATCTCACTTTTGTTTGAATTGATTCAGAGAGAATATCATAAATACTTGGTTGAGTATACAAATTTATCTTACCCAATAGGGAAATAAAAGGGGAGAGCTGATACAAGGGAGACAGTGGTCAGAAACAAAATAAACTTTTGAGGAAGGACAAGGTAAAACGGGAGGATAAAAAGGAAAAAAGAATAGGATGGAGAGAAATACATAGAAACCATAACTGTGAATATGAATGGGATGGATTCATCCATAAATATAAGTAAATACAGAATGTATTAGAAACCAGAATCCAACAACCAGTTGTCTACAAGAAACACACTTGAAACAGAGACAAACACAGAGCAGAACCTATTCTGTTTTAGTTGAAGTAAAAAAGGCAGGGGTAACAATTATGATCTCAAATAAAGCAAAAGCAAAAATAGACCTAATTAAAAGAGATAAACACAGAACCTATATTTTACTAAAAGGTACCATAGACAATGAAATGATATCAATACTGTAAATATGCACCAAATGGCATAGCATCCAAATTCTTAAAGGAAAAATTAAAGACTTCCAGGAAGAAATAGACAGTAAAATGGTACTAATGAAGGAATTTAACTTTCCTTACTCAGAACTAGATAAGTCCAACCATAAAAGAAATAACAAAGAAGTTAGAGATGAATAAAATTTTAGAAAACTTAGAGATGATAGACCACTGGAGAAAACTGAATGGAAATAGAAAGGAGTATAGTGTTTTCTCAGCTATATATAGCACCTTCACAAAAGCTGACCTTGTATTAGGGCATAAAAACCTCACAACTAAATGCAGAAAAGCTGATCTTTTCAAACCATAATGAAATAAAAATTACATTCAATTAAGGACTGTGGAAACATAGGTTAAATATTATTCAGAAACTAAATCTGATCCTAAAGAGTGAGTGGGTCAAAGAACAATTCATAAAAACAATAAATAATTTATTAAAGAGAAGGAAAACAATGAGATGACATATCAAAATTTGTGGGATGTTGTCCAAGTGTTACATAGGGGAAAATTTATATCGCTAAATACTTACATCAACATAATAATAAAAAAGCAGATCATTAAAAGGGGCATTCAATTTAAAAAAAGCAAAATAGAAAAAAAGAATAAATTAAAATTCTCCAATTAAATACCAAGTTGGAAATCCTGAAAAATGGAGAGTTTTATAATTTTTTTTAAAAAAATTGATCTAATGAATAAAACTAGGAACTGGTTTTATGGTAGAAAAAAAGCCCTAGTAAAATAGATAAAACATTGGTTAATATGATTCAGAAAAAGAGAAAGAAGAAAACCAAGTTACCAATATCAAAAATGAAAAGAGTAAATGCATCATAAATGAAGGTGAAGTTAAAACAATCATTAAGAGCTATTCTGACCAATAAATCTGACAAACTCTTTTGAATGGATATTTACAAAAATATAAATTGCCCAGATTAACAGGGGGGAAATAGAATATTTAAATAACCCAAATTAGAAAAAAATTGAACAAGCCATAAATGAACTCCCTAAAAATAATCCCCAGGACTTGATGAATTGTTATGTGAATTCTACCAAACATTTAAAGAATAATAGATTCCAATACTATTATTTGCTATTTGGAAAAACAGGCAGAGTCCGACCAAATTCCTTTTATGACCCAAATATGGTGCTGATACCTAAATTAGGTAGAGCGAAAAATGTAGAAAGAAAATGATAGCAATGCATTACAGTAATATATCACAAAGATCATGCACTATTGATGAGGTGAGATTTAAACCAGGAATGTAGAGCTAGTTCAATATTAGGGAAACTGAACATAATCAACTGTATCAATAACAAAACAAACAATAATTATATTATTTTGTCAATAGATGCAGAAAAAGTTGTGACAAAATATCACTCATTCCTGTTTAGAATACTGGAGTGCATAGGAATAAAGGGAGCTTTCCTTAAAATGACCAGTAACCATCTAAAACCATCACCAAGCAATATCTCTTACGGGGATAAGCTAGAAGTCTTCCCAATACAATCGGGGTGAAGGAACGATTAGCATTCTTACCACTATTATTCAATACTGTTCTAGAAATATTAGCTGTAGCAGTAAGACAAGAAAAAAGAAATGGGGGGGAATAAAATGGGTAACAAGGAAATAAAATTCTCTCTCTTTGCAGACAATATGATGGTGTATTTAGAGAATTCTAGAGAATCAACTAAAAATTAGTTGAAATAATTCACAACTTTAGCAAAGTTGAAGGATATAAAGTAGATCGACATTAATCATCCACATTTCTGTATATTACCAACAAAATCCAGCAGGAAGAGACAGAAAAAGAAATTACACTTAAAGTAACTGCACTCTGTGAAATCCAACGACAGAATACCTGATGGAGAGAGCTGGATACCACGGCCCCTGTGGGGTAAGCCAGGTGCTATTGAATGCACTTTTTATGCAGCTCATAGTCATGTTAATCTTTAGAGATTGTTTTGCATCCTAAGTATTATTATGCATCTTTATTAATGATTAAAACAAAATAAGTGTAATTTTATATTGTCTTAAAGTTGTTAAAGAGCTTTATAAATTCAAGCTCATTAAACATTACATTAAATGATTATATATTTAAATGACATTGCATAGTATAGCCCATAAATATTATCCTTAAAACAACTCTGGGAGGGAGGTTCTTTTATATGTCAATTTCATAAATGAGGAAACTAAGGTAAACAGAAGTTAAGTGACTTGTCTAGGGTCACACAACTAGACTGGATTTGAACTCAGGTCTAGCCAGACTCCATATTCAGCTCTCCTTTCATGGTACTTAGCTGCCTCTGTTACTTATCTTTATCTTTGTGTCATTGTAGTTTGGATCTTTACATAGTGGGGAGAACATGACCAGATTTAAAAGAAAGGGAATTCAGGCAACAATATAATGGGTAGTGTGGAAAAGGAAGGGAACGGAGGTGCATCTTCCTGATGATAATATGCATTTCCCAGATCACTGTTTCATAAGGGGTCCCATCCATGCTCACTTTGTTGCTGTTTAGATTCACTTTCTAGACTTCACAATCTTTTCACCAGTCCCTTTATCCATGAGCAAGTACCTTTCCTTGCTTCTGCCTCATTATATGTTGTCTTCCACCATAGAAAGTTAGCTCCTTGAGGGCAGTCACTGTTGTTTGTATTTGTACTGCCAGAGCTTAACACAGAGCCCAACACGTACTAAGTGCATAATAAATGCTGCTCTTTCTTTCTCTCTCTCTCTTTTTTTTCTTTCCTTCCTTCCTCCCTCTCTCTCCCATTCTCCTATAATATATAATGCCATTGTATTATCCTCACAATATTCTTATATATGGTAGTGCAGTAAGTCCATGCCCATGATAACTGAGTGAATGCAATGTACCCTTCATTTTGATTGACTAACATATATATGTAGACATACACACACACACTGACATAGGCATTTTGTTGTTTAGTCTTTTCAGTTGTGTCTGACTACTTGTGACTCCATTTAGAGTTTTCTTGGCAAAGATGGTAAAGTGGTTTGTAATTTCCTTTTCTCTAGCTCATTTTACAGATAACTAAACTGAGGCAAATAGGGTTAAGGGACTTGTCCAGGGTCACACAGTTAGTAAATGTCTGAGCCCAGATTTGAACTTATGAAGATGAGTCTTCCTGACTCCTGGCCTGGTACTCTATATATTTCTCTAGCTGCCCCATATATAGGCATGGATGTCACATACACAAAGTGAAAAAGTAAACAAAAAGAAAACCTATATCTGTCTATCCTTTCTTCTTCTTTCCTTCCTTCCATTTTTCTTTCTTTCTCTTTCTATCTCAGTTGCCAAAAAAAGAAGAGAAATATTATAACTCTATAAGATCTAGACAGAAATATAGGATATGTCAGTTCTATTGGTGAAATTCTTTCAGTAATTGAAACCTGTGTGACCCTGTGCAAGTCACTTAACTCATTTGGGTCTCAGTTTCCTCACCTCAAGAGGAGGAGATAGGATTAAATGGCATTTGAGGTACAGTCTGGCTCTAAAGCTTTGCTCCCATGTACCTATTTGTTGTAGTTGTTGTTGTAGAGTTAATCAATGAGTGGTTGACATTCATTACCATAGTGGCAGGGATATCATTGTAGAATTGAGTTAGATAGAATATATCAGATGGAACCCTTTGTTCTTTCTCTCTTTCAATATGTGAAGTTCCATTACCCCCTTGTTTTAGTAGGAGGTAAAGAAATTTTATTTTTTTGACAGGGTGATCCTTGGAAAGGCTCATTGAGTAGCTTATTGGGAAGAAAGGGCATTTGAAAGTAAAAGTGATATAAAATGAAAAGGCTTAAATAAATCTTCAAAATGATTAAGTATGGGTAAGGGAAGCAGTGAGGCATGATTTCTTTACCTCACTTTACTTTCTAACCACAGATTATAGGGTCACAGAATACTAGATGTGAAGCTGAAGAGATCTCAAAGGCCATCTCTGAGCCTTAGCTTATCTAATGCCCTATGACATTTTATTTTTATCTAAAATAAAAAACTTAAAGATATCACCTTGACTTGGTTAAAGGTCCCTTTCCCTCCTCTAAGCCAGGTCTTCTCAACCAGTAATTGTGGAATCATCCAATGAGTACAGGCAAGGCTTGTACTTGATTTTTAAAATGAGGGCAGGATGGATAGACTATTTCAGGTTACATTTTTCTTGTTTCCATTTTTATTTAAGTTTTGAAGTATCGAAGTGACCGAAATTCTAGGGGAAAGAGCTTTAGCCTTTAGCCACAAACAAAGGCTTGAAATTCACAGTGAGCAGGTTATTGCAGCAACTCTGTCCCATATCCATTGATGGGCAGAAATAAGGATGCATCTATCAGGATGTGACATCAATGGCTCATGGGAGCAGAATGTGTGCTGGGGAAGGAGTGGTAGGGCTTGCAGGGATGAGGAGAGAGAAATAATAAAAATAATATTTCACAAAGACTATGTGATATCTCCGGTGTGGATATTCTCCCGAACAACGCATATTGTAACCCCTCTTTATCTGCTCCTGCCGTATTGTGCCTAGGTATTCTCATAAATACGTCACATGGGGTTCATTCAACATATTGGATTCTTTATGGATTTCTCTTGACATCCAAGAAAACCAATTAAGTGCAAGGGCTGTCCATCTGCCATCTCTCGCCCTGAAACATGCCAGGCACCAAAGACATAAAAATTAAAGTGAAACATTTCCTCTCCTCAATAAGCTTACACTTGAATGAATGAGGCAGCATGCACATGTATATGAAAAATCACACTCCTAAAAACCAACCAACATTAACAACAGCATCCATATATATATATATATATATATATATATATATATATATATATATATATATATATATATATCCATCCATATGCATACAAAATAATACATGGTAATTTGTGGGGAGGGCACTAGAAATGGGGGAAATCAGAAAGGGCTTCATATAGAAAGTGGTGCTTAAGCTGAGTTTTGAAGGGGACTGAGGATCCTTACAATACAAATTATCTCATCTGTAACATAATTTCAAGGAATTGTCTGGGGCCAGCAACTTTCTCAAGGTCACGCAGCTAGTGCCTAGTGGAGGAAAGAAGCTAGGAGTTACCAATGAGCGCATCCTGACACATACAGTGTTTTTTCAGAAAAAAATAGCAAATCCATAGAGCTCATATTTTAATCTCTCCATCCCTGATTCTCCATTCCACCTACCACAGCAGCTGTTCCAAGTCTTCTGTTATCTCTTCCAGCCTCCCCACCCCCTCACCCCATGGCATCTCCAGCCATACCTTATCTGAAGGCCTTGCCTCATATTTTAGGAAATTGACTCCATTTGCTGGGCCTCCCTCTTCTCCTTTCCTCCGCATCTCACAGGCTCTTCATATTAACTCCCTCCTCCTTTGATCCAGTATCAGAGGAAGAGGAGGGTCTTTTTCATCTAGGTTGACCTCACTTTTACTCATCCCACAGAGCCAATCAGTTGTCAAATCTTACTGTTTCTGCCTTCCCAGAATCCCTCCCATACATCTGGTTCTCTCCATCCAGATGCCTTAGTTTAAAGCCCTCATCTTGGTTATTGCAATGGCTTTCCTACTGTTCTCCAGCCTCCAATCCCTGTCTGTTACAAACCTTTCTCCATGAAGCCACCACAGTGATTTTCATAATGAAAATGTCTGACAATGTCACTCCTCCTCCCTCCCCAAGTAATAAACCTCTGTGGCTCAGATGTAAACACCTTTGCTTTGCATGTAACATTCTTCAAAACTCAACCTATCTTCTTCCCTTCTTATCCTTATGATGTATTACTCCATGACCTCTACAGTTCCTTACTGTTGCTCACATATGTTACTCCATCTCCCATCACCTTTCCTTTGCACTGGCTGTCCCTATGCCCAGCCTGATGTTCCTTCTCACCTCTGCCTTTTAGAATCCCTCATTTCCTTCAATACTTGGCTCAGGTGCTGCTTCTTGTGGTACTTACCTGGTTTCCCTAGCTACTAGTGCCTTCCTCTCCAAATGTTCCCTGCTATCTGCTTTGTAGACACTTTGTCCATACCTATACAGAAGTATCGGAAGATGAGTCTTCCTGACTCCAGACCCAGTAACCTAGGTTGCACTATGGTGCTGCCTAGCTGCCAATATATGCACACACACACATTTGTATGCATATGCACACACACATACATATATGAGTATGTACATACATTGCCCCTCCTGAGAGAATGTAAGGTCCTTGAGAAGAATTTTCCTTTTTGTCTTTTTGCCTCAATGTCCTATATAGCTCTGAGTACAGTGCAAAGCCTCAGTGGTTAATACGTACTTTTTAATTGATTTATCAGATCTGTGGAGAGAGTTTCTATACCAAGAAATCCCCTACTTCAGGGATTCTTGACCTTTTTTTTATGTTATGGTCTGTTTTGGTTTGGCAGCTAGGTGATGCAGTGGATAATGTCAGGCCTGAAGTTAGGAAGATGCATCTTCCTGAGTTCAAATCTGGCCTCAGATACTTACTAACTGTGTGACTCTGGGCAAGTCACTTAACTTTGCCTCAGTTTCCTCATCTGTAGAATGAGGTGGAGACTCCAGTATCATTTCCAAGAAAACCCTGAATGGGGTCTTTCTGGTAAAATCTCTAGGCCCCTTTCAGAATAATGTTTTTAATGCATAAAATAAATTAGAAAGGAACACAAAGGAGATCAGTTTTATTGAAATTTAGTCATCAAAATATTAAAATCAGAATCAAACAAATAAACAAATAAAAAAAAACCAGGTCCCTGGATCCTAGGTTAAGAGCCTTCACCAATACTGATTAAATTATAGTTCTTGATCCAAGGGAAAAAAAATCTCCCATATCCTTCTTGGCACATTTTTTAGAAATGATAAAGGGCAAGAATATTCTAGATTCTTCTCCTTTAGAAATATCATTTATTTTCAGTACAATAAATGACTAAAATTGTCTTGTCACAGTTGGTCAGCTGGAGTTTGACTAGGATGACTGATGGACCAGAAGCTATGCCCTTTGATGAGCGGTGGGAGGAGCCAGGGTATACATTCTATTAAAGAAGGTATTTCAGAGCAACATGATAGATTTCTTTAAGTATTTGAAGGTCTGTAATGTGAAAAAGAAATTGGACTTCTTTTACTTGGCCCCAGAGGGAAAAAAAACTAGGAGCAATAGTTACAAGGTCTATAAGAACAGATTTTGGTTCAGTATTTGGGTAAAACAAACAAATTTCTTAACAATCAGGATGTCCCAAAGCACAATGAAATTTGTCAGAAGGTACTGAGTTCCTTATCACTGGGGGGTTTTGCATAGAGATTGTTGTTGGCCAGTGATGTCTGACTCTTTGTGACCCCATTTGGGATTTCCTGGCAAAGATACTGGAATTTTTGCCATTTCCTTCTCCAGCTCATTTTCCAGATGTAGAAACTGAGGTGAGCAGGGTGAAGTGACTTGTGTAGGGTCAGATAGCTAGTAAGTATCTGAGGCTGAATTTGAGCTCACATCTTAGTGACTCCAGGTCCAGCCTTCTATCCACTGCATCACCTAACTGTCCCATGTGAAGGCTAGATGCTTATATCAAATATGTTATGGAAGGAGTTTCCAGGACTAAAAGCTAGAAAGGGATGCGTAGAGATTGTCTAGTTCAAAGTCCTTTTTACAGATGAAGAAATTGAAATCCAAAGTATTCCTCAAGGTCATAAGTAAGTCGCAGAAGTGGGATTGAAACTGGTCCTTGGACTCCAAATCCAGAGCTTTGTCCCATATGCCAGACAACATTGGGGGTCTCTTCCAAGGGTCAGATTATTCCAGATGATGTTGGGGGTCTCTTCCAAAGGTCATATTATGCCAGATGACATTGGGGGTCTCTTCCAAGGGTCAGATTATGCCAGACGACATTGGGGGTCTCTTCCAAGGGTCATATTATGCCAGATGACGTTGGGGGTCTCTTCCAAAGGTCATATTATGCCAGATAACATTGGGGGTCTCTTCCAAAGGTCATATTATGCCAGATGATGTTAGGGGTCTCTTCCAAAGGTCATATTATGCCAGATGACGTTAGGGGTCTCTTCCAAAGGTCAGATTATGCCAGATGACGTTGGGGGTCTCTTCCAAAGGTCAGATTATGCCAGATGACACTGGGGGTCTCTTCCAAAGGTCAGATTATGCTAGACGACATTGGGGGTCTCTTCCAAGGGTCAGATTATGCCAGATGACGTTGGGGATCTCTTCAAAAGGTCATATTATGCCAGATGATGTTGGGGGTCTCTTCCAAAGGTCAGATTATGCCAGATGACGTTGGGGGTCTCTTCCAAAGGTCAGATTATGCCAGACGACATTGGGGGTCTCTTCCAAATCTCCCATTCTGTTTCTAGAACTGAAATACGTATACCAAATTACTCATCTCTTATTTTCTCCCCCTTTTACTCTTGACCTTCTTGCTTTCCCCATCTGACTTCCCCCTAGGACATATGAGATTTAAAGCTTTCATTGATGAAAAGGATAATAGTGTTTCTTTTAAAGCAATTGTCATACATTTTCTTTGTTCCTGTCCTCAAGGTTCTTTAAAATATGCTAGTTGGTTGCATCTATTTCTTTTAATTTCAAAGTAAGTCAATTTTCATGTATTTCTTCTGTTTTATCTCTATCCAGTTCTTCCTAGCTAAGA
The DNA here is from genome assembly GCA_028658325.1 of Potorous gilbertii. Taxonomy (NCBI): domain Eukaryota; kingdom Metazoa; phylum Chordata; class Mammalia; order Diprotodontia; family Potoroidae; genus Potorous; species Potorous gilbertii. The sequence goes on along the minus strand of CM053772.1, from coordinate 251,234,534 downwards.
GAGATGTTTTGACTATTAAGGTTATTTTTAAATGATAAAGCATCCATCCCTAAAAAGAATGAGAGCAAAGCAAGAATATTGGGAAGGCACTGAAACATATCAGCTAGTTGCTGAATTTGAGATTGGTCGTCTTTCAGTTTTCTATGGCTATTCATAGAACACCATTCTGAAGTCAATTTATATTAATTTATACGCTGGCAGATTGAGAGTGTGCCTCTAAGGCAGCAGAATTATATGGAGGTGATAAGCCTTTGTCTACTGATGGCAAGACTTTTGGTAAAGTGTGTGGACTTAATGAAGGGGAATAATTCAGGAGGTGGGATTTTCTGATCTAGGTTGTGACATCAATTTGTGTTAAGCTATAGGGGAGAGAAGAATTTTCAGGATGTTGATTATCAGAGGGTCACTTGAGAACAACGCCGATGGCCCCAATAGATAATAAGTCAGGGAAGCAGATGTTTACCATGTATCATCAAAGTCACTTCCTGAGTACTTTGAAGGGAAGTGGTTTTTTTTTAATATTTTAAAATGCATAGTGTTGGACAAATGCACTAGAATGCATTACAAACAAACTCATAATAAACAGTTGGAAGAGATCTCTTAGCATTGTTACCTTTGTCCAGCAACTGAATCTTTCATATTAGTGATTCTGAAACTTGTTGCCATGGCAACACCCTGTCATTGTTTGATTTCTCAAAGAATGAGGAAACCAGGTAGCACAGAGGCTAAGAGTTAGACCTGGACTCAGGAAGAGCTGGGTGCAAATCCTGCAGGATACACATGGACAAATACAGGAAAAAACACACAACCCCCCCCCATCAAATTCATTACTATCTTTCAAGAGGAAAAGACAATTGTGGGAGGAGGTGACTGAGGCCACCTCTTAGCTATGTGACACCCCTCTTCTCCTCCTCCCCCCAAAAGTCATTTAACCTTTGTTTGCCTCAGTTTCCCTCTCTAGTAATTGGGGGTAATAGCGCCTAATCTCCCAGGGTTGCTGTGACCACCAGATGAGTGCTTTGCCAACCTTAATGTGCTATATAAATGTTAGCTCTATCATCATCGTCATCATCATCATCATCATATTTGCACTACTCTCAGACTGGTCCTATATTGTAAGGTTAACTTTTGTGGCCATCTTAGTCTTAGCTTGGGGTTTCCCCTCCTGAATGCAATGAGGTAGGCAATGATTAAGTGATTTGCTTAATTCAAAACTCAGATCTTCCTACCTCAGGCCCAGAAATCTATCCAGTGTGCCACTTAGTTGTCTTTCCTAAATATGTTCTGGCTTTGCCTTTTGAGAGACAGCGATGAGTTTGATGGATAATTATTTCTGTTAATGTGTGCCTTTGAGTTCTTCTGTCTTAAAGATTTTCTGTGGTGGAGACAAGCTGCTGTCCTATACCCTTTGCTCGCATTGTATCTTGAATCATTTGTCCTCCTTTCTCCAAGAGCTCCAATGACATCAGGAAGGTGATGTCTTGAAAGTGAGTTAGGTTTAAGTGAGGCAGGGCTGTGCGAAGTCACCAGCCTCATTTTCTCTTCCAGAGCCATCTGGGTCCCTTTTCTAGAAGGAACCTGTTAATCCCTTCTGGGAATTGACCCAAGGCTTGGGTCATGCTTAAGCTTTGTTTTAGAGGTTTACCAAGAGCTACTGCAGGCTCAGGGCATATGATGCAAAGAAGGAGAATAAAATCTCTAATCCCTCCCCCCACTCCCAACTTTGGGGTCAAGTTTGCCCGTGGGATGAGTTCAGGTTTGTGTGTGTCCATAGCTGGGAACCCCTTATGTGAGGGTTGACCCTGAGCCATATTTTGCACTTTTAAACTTTTAAATCATAAATTGAACTTAGAATTGTAATAGATACAAAAACTCATGTCCTACCTATTCCAATAAGACTGCTTTAAGGGTCAAATGAAATAATGGATGGAGGAACACTGTAAAAGCTGTAGAATACCACATGAATTAAGCCAAAGGGTAGGGAATAAGTATTTATTAAGTGCCTACTTAATGGGGGACATTGAGCTGACCACCTTTACAACAATTCTGGGAGCTAGGTTCTCTTATTACAGTTGAGGAAACTGAGTGAGAAAAGATTAAATGACATGAGAGAATCACGTAACTACTGTTTGAAGCTGGATTTGAACTCAGGTTGTCTTGACCCCACTGTGCCACTTATGATATTTAATTATGATTATGACGTTTAAGTTTAGTATGAGGATTTGTTGAAAACTTTCTGACATCTTTTGAGATAATTGGATGCATCCTGAAGTTCGCACAAAATGGTCCCAAAATTGAATATATTGTCACAAGATATGGCAGTCTTCCTATCACTGGAGGTCTTTAAATAGATTCTGGGTAACCTCTTGTGTACCCTTTTGGGAAGGGGTTGTTCAAGCAAGCAGACTTTCTACTGTCTTGACACTGTCTTTAGAATGGAGATGCCGCAGTTGTCCTCAAAAATATCATTCCACTATTTTAGTGCCTGAGACCCCAAGCGTTTTCATTAGGCCCAACAAAATTTTATCTCCCTTGATCTTTTAGGGATGTAAAAACAATTCTTGTAGTCACGTGTTAAGTTTTAGTAACAATATTGAGGAGTGGGAGAACATCCAGAGGGAGGTACCCAGGATAGGAACTGACTATGCCATATGAAGATTAGCTGAAGTAACTGCGAATGCTTACCCTGGAGGGGAGAAGATGCCAGAGTGATGTCAGCTGTCTCCAGTATTTAAAGGGCCATAATGAGTAGATGAGATTAGACAAGCTCATTTTGGTACCAGAGGACAGAGGCAGGGGAAAAAAAAGGGGTGGAAAGTACTGGAGTGTAGAGGCCAAGAAGAAAACAGTCTTTGGTCTCAAGAAGCTTACATTCTTACTGGGATGAAGCAAATGATAACTTCAGGAGTGAGAGACAGAGAGACAGTAAGAGAGAGTGAGAGCGAGAGTGAGCGAGAGAGAGAGACAGAGAGAGAGAGAGAGAGAGGGAGAACTAACAATAGAGAGGGTAGGAGCCATTGGGAAAGGTTTCTTATAAGAGATATCACATGAGGTGGTCCCTAGGCCTTCTCAGAGGCAGAGGTGAGAAAAGAGTGCATTTTATAGGCATGAGAAACTCTCTCTTCCCCCAAAGACCCAGAGGAAGCTCAGCAAACAGCAAAGGAGGCCGGTTTGGTTAGAATATAAAATGTAAGATTAGTCTGGGAATGTTGACTGAAACCAAATTGCATATAGGGTAATAAAAAGTTATGGAATGTTCTTAAGTTATGGAAGTAATGTGTCCAGAAGTGGAGAGGTGCTGCGCATGGATGATTGCTAGCTTTACTTAGAGATGGAGCAGTGTGTGGGATTTGAGTGGCCCTCAAATGGCCTCTATTCCCCAAAGAGTCTCATTCTTCCGTCTATCACCATACCTGAAATGCCCATTAGAAATTCATTTCCTTGTATTAGTAAGAATTCTCTTTAAAAGCCCACATACTCTTAGGAAGATTAATAATCCATTAAACCAGCTAGAAATATTCACACCTTATGGAGGATTATTTTATCAGATTGCTAAATTTAAGGCTCTGAGGAAGTAGTGATTTTCCTACGAGTTGGGGTATGTGTGGAGAGAAGAGCATGACCTGCATCAACTAATATATGTATGTATATGCTCATATAAAATACATTATATACACATAGGTGTATGTGTATATGTAACTACATATATACGTATGTATCTGTATGTATATACATATATATTTATGTATGTATATAATTTAAACCTCATAACATTCTGTGAGGTCATGTTGGAGTCTACTGATGGGAGTAAAAGGGCTTTACAGAAGAATTAAGTGTGCCAGTCAATGCTGAAAGCAAGGAGTCCTTGTATTTAATCTCATCAAGGGAAGGCCATATGGCTTAACTGTAGACACCCAAAAGACTAGGTTGGGGGAATCACAGACAATAAGGGAAGTTTCCTATGGCAACCCAGAATATCTACTGAAGTGTAAAAGGGCTGCGATCTCCACTAGTAGAGGGAGGGTCTACACTGAGAAAATCATGAATCCTTGATGTATGGCATATTGAACATATAAAATGTATTCATTCCTATTATCCCAGAAAGTCTATGGAAGCTATTTATTATGTCAACTGTAAGACATAACAAATGTGAGCTATTTTGTACCTATGCTGTCTAGTCAGTTAGATTTAGATCTTTGAAGGTAGGGATTGTTTCATTCTTTGTAGCCCTCAAATCTATCATAGTATCTCATTCATTCATAGTTAGCACTTAAAAGATATTTGCTTATTGATTTAACCAAAATTAATGATGTATCTACTATGTTAAGGATACTGCTTCCAAATGATGTCAAGTACAGTGGCTTCAATATCTTGAATTGGATAGTTGAGTGAATACACACATATATACATATATATATATATATAATACACACATGTATTTATGTGCACACACAATACAATACATTATACAACACATATACATGCATGTATATATACACATACATGCACACATAGATTCACATATATATATATTTTAAATAGGAGCCTATCCTAAAATCAGCAATCAGAGATATGCTTCACCTTCTAAATTACAGAGTGATTTAATGTATTTTTAATGCCAGAAGCCATTTGCATTATCCTGAAGTTTTATAACCTTTAAACCATTCCCATGGACTATAATAAGCTCCATTTGCTCCTAGATTTCATGCACCATTGTACAGCTGAAGAAAAGGAAATGTTTGTTTCTCATGAAGTGATGACCGTCCTTGCTGGCTGTAATGCAAAGGGTTTGATTTTTAATTTGTTGTTTGTTTCTGCAAAGCAAAAATCATATTATCTGTTATAAATTATGACAGATACTATTATTTTTAGTTATGCAAAAACACAAAACAAAACAAGACTGTAGTGTGAAAATTCAATTTTAGAAAGCATGATTAATTTATTCTAGTATACTACAGCCAAACTATTCTTTATTATATGGGTACAAGCCAATTTACTGTAAATCAGTATGACAAATGAAATGTCAGGAGGTAGCTTATAAATTGCACTAATCATTTTCTGGGTGAATGTAAATGAATAAAAATGCATATTCTTAAGACACTTAAAGAAACATTGCCAGCAGTGTCTATAAATCATTGGCCTGACTTTCACACTACATTACATTCAGTAAGAGTTTGTTTGTTTATGATTCCTGTTTCTTAGCTGTGGATGTAGTTGAAAATGTTTGAAGTTATTTCTTAGTTCTGACAGACTCCTGCAGGTAGCTGTCGACCATTTTCTAAACCTTTGGTTGGTGGGGACAAGATTCTTCACTCCCGCTGAACTTAAACACTAGCGTGTATGTCTGTGTGTGTGTATATGTGTGTGTGTGTGTGTGTGTGTGTGTGTGTGTGTGTGTGTGTTTGTGTATGGTGTCCCAAAAGCATTACTGCAATTTAAAGTACTAAAGCTTAAATCTAGAATAAGATTTTTGAGACAATCTATCTGCTGTTTTGTCTATCATCTATGTAGATATACATATATATATATATACATAATTATATAATACAATCTATTACTATGCAATTCAATATATTAATGATCATATTAACATATTATATATACAATATGGCTATATAATTATGCCTGTTATTGCTATTATTTTGGTGAAGCTTCTGTTTAAACATTTATGGAGATGGGTACTAGAGAGATCACTGGAGGACCCAGAGGAAATAGGATAAAAGAATAATAAAGCATGTCATGATTTATGGAATAGGTGAGTTCCTATAAAATTATGTAAATTTGCATCACCTTTAAACATTCTGGATTCTCTGGCAATCTGGTAAATTGTCTTGTTAAAGGAAAGAAACTCTGATAAGTGAATTAACAAGAGGAATGACAAAAGACTGTGTAGGTATGGAAACCAAGGTAACTGCTTCTGTGATTATCTGATTATGTGCTGTTTGTCTCCTTGCCTGAGGCATTCGCCATCTGTGTGTGCACTATATGCGGACTGGTTTGAGTCAGGAATGCATGGCAGCCCGAATCCCCAGCCCAAGTGGGAGGGTATTGGACATCCTTCATGTTTGCTAATTGCCTTGACTGCTTGCAGGGTCACTGCAAATCACTTGAGTGACTTTCAACTCTCCCAGGTAGTCATTAACTATGAGCATTGTATTATGCAGGATGAGTGCATGAAGGCAAAATAAGTCCTTTGGTGGAAACCATAGCTTATAGGAAAGGGTGTGTTCTGGAAAGACAAGTAGAGGGAGTTGTTCCAACAGTATTCTTCAGAGGGTAGTTGCATGGCCCCATCAGTTATTGTATTAGTAGGAGAGATAACTCTGGAGGTACTGATCTTCTTCTCCAGGGCACATTCTTAACTTCAGCTGCCATGGCCTAGAACTTTTTCATCAGGGAAGCTCACTCCAGCCCTGGAATTCACCCACTGAAAATACCCTCCTTCTTTGCAGCTGCTTCCTCTGATTGGATGACTCTTCCCCTGAACATTCTCTTTAAGGAAGATGCTTTAGATTACCAGCCATGTCTCCTTTTTCAGGCTGCATTTTGGATGTTTTCTGCCATGCTCTGCACCCACACTCTGTGTTTATGTCTCCCTTCTCCCCTTTCCTCTTCCTTTTTGGCTTTCTTTTGTGTATTGTATCATCTTCCCTCATTAAAATGTAGGATCCTTGAAGGCAGGCACTATTTTCAGTTCTTAGTTGTGCTTAGCACATTTAGCACTTGATAAATGCTTGTTGATAACTGATTATAGTATGTCTACACTTTGGAATAGTAGTGATAAATCATGGGAAAGTGAATGTGGAACTTAAATGGGATAGTCCAGAAGAGTGAATTTAGCTGGTGGGCTGTAGTCATACATGATGTGAGAAGGAAGGCTGTGTAGACTTTGGAATTTTCTTTCAGGGATTGTCAGGGTAGAACACTGAACACAAGAAAGGACCCTTCTTGTTTACAGTATTTACCATTATCAAGATCATGTCATAACCTTAGGATGTGATACCATCAGTGAGAAATTTTATGTCATTATGTTCTAGCTTCAGAGGCATAGACTGTTGACCACCCCTAGTCATAACTTTGGGTCACCACGGATGACCCTAGTATGCAAATCCATCTCCTGCTGTATTTGCTTATTTTTTGATAATGTCACATAGATACTAGATCCATTTGTCAGTTCCATAATCAATCCCTCTTATGTAAAGATTATTAGAACATATTTAGAACATATTAGAACATATCCAAGGCTTATATAATGTTATGTAATAAGGAGAATGAGACAAAGAGACAAAGCTGTCTTGTTAAATGTTTAACAACTAGTTTTCTGGGGAAAATGTGTATATAACATAATGTTGTTCAAATTTTTTAGTTATGTTCAACTCTTCATGATCCCATTTGAGTTGGCAAAGATACTAAAGTGGTTTGCCATTTCCATCTCTAGCTCATTTTATAGATGAGCAACTGAGGCAAAGAAGGTTAAGTGATTTGCCCAGGACCACCCAGCTATTAATTGTCTGAAGCTGGATTTGAACTCAGAGATAAGTCTTTTTGACTCTAGGTTGACCCTGTGCACTATGGTGTCACTTAGCTGTTCCATATATCCAACACAATATAGATTAAGTTTAATCTATATTGTTATCATTTTCCCCATCTCTTTCTTAAGTCTAGACAATCAACAGAATAATAAATCAAGGTCTGAATTGTAGTGTTTGCTGATTTCCGAGTTATAAATGCTCACTCTGAAAATTTAGCAATTAGCTCCCTGGAGCAAGACGAACTAGCTCCAGCACACCCCTGAACCGAGATGAGCTGCATAAGGACATGCAAGTAATAGATGGAAGAGTTGGATATTCTATATCTTTTGTTATTATATTTGATAATAACCAGATATTGTCTTGATAATTCATACAAAGAATTACATGTCTTCCTAGTGATCTTGGTATGTTGTTTTATAGTAGCCAGTAAAATAGATGTGATTTAGGATCTCAGGATCTGAAAAACCAACTAACTCTGGGTTGGGAGATATACATATACATATGTGTGTATATACACATATATACATGATATATACAGGATAAATTGAAGGTAGTCTTGGAGGGAGGGACAGCTTTGTGTTGCAGTGGATATTACACTAGACTCGGAATCTGGAAGACTCATCTTCATGAGTTCAAATCTGGCTTCAGGGGTAACTAGCTGTGTGACTCTGGGTAAGCCACTTAACCCTGTTTGCCAACAGTTTCCTTATCTGCAGCATGAACTGGAGAAAGAAATGACAAACCACTCCATTAGCTTTGCCAAGAAATCCCAAATGAGATCATGAAGAGTCAGATAATACTGAACAACAATAAGCATTACCTGCATTGCAAGAATGAAGATTCAATAGCATGATCTATCTATTTATTTATCTATTTATCTTTATACATCTTAAAGCACCACTGAAATGTCAGTCATACTGAGATGCTTAGAAAATATATTCCACTGTTGTGGCTCCACCTCAGAGCTAGTTGCAGAATGGACAAAGTTGAAATACTATAGTTGTTTTACCATTTCTAATTTTCCTTCACTTCCAGAGTGCAATTTCATCTCTCCATTACTTCTCCTCATTTATTTTTTCCTCTAGCCACAGGAGGCATCCCCCTATGAGAAGTTCATTTACATAAATTTTCAGCAGAATATTTCAAAAGCATCATTTTTGGGGTATGAGTATTTTCCCAGAATATTTTATGATCCTTAATAGACTAGAGCTAAAATGTAATTTTCCAGCTATTGTCAACATCCAATTTTGTTTTCATGGTGCATAATTTTGCATTTGATGCATTTAAAACATTGCCAGTGTACACATATAGGTTATAGCAAGGATAGTCAAAATTAAATAAAGTCTATTAATATAGGTGATGTTTTGCAATTGTGGTAAGACAGAAATTAAATTTAATGAAAAAATTTCTTGGGTTTCTTGAACAACAAGACTGAAACCCTCTCATTGAATATTACTGTTCTGTAGAAGAAAGGGAAGAATGGTATAACAGGAGGAAAAATTCTACAATACATAAAATTGGGCATTTTTACTTTGGTAAGAGATAGGGAGAGTGGCAGTGGGAATGTGTTGTACCTAATAACTTTCTGGAGTCATGTATGTACATGAACACACACAGAAGTATCTTAGATAATGAAATATCACTAAAGTCCATGTATTTTCTTCCCTAGCGGAGACCTCTAATCCATACTCAGAACTTTTGACATTGACGTTATACACATTTTATAAGCATATCTAGTTTCTAAGGCTATCTGGTTTCTTAGTTCACAACAGAGTAGAAGTAATAAATTTAAAAGAGTGGAGTTTGAAAAGGTGAGGGTGGTGGGGATTGCTAGAAACAACCACATTGATGCCATCAAGAAGTGATTCTTGACAGCTAGGGAACAGGTAAGGAAAATTATAATAAACATACCAGAAAACTGTCTCTTCTCCTTCCATATATGTATTGAAGGAACAATTTCTTCAACAGCAGAGACTGCTATTCTATTTCTGTCTCTTTGTTTTTGTTTTATTTGTCTGTCTCTTTGTCTATATCTGTCTCTCTTTTTATCTCAAGCTTAAAATATTTACTTAATGATAAGGCAAAGGCTATAAGAATCATCACAGTTACTCAATTTAAAGTATAAATTTATGTCATAAACATGGATTACAATCTCCTACTAGTATACACAGTCACCATAGAGAAGAGAAGGTAGATACTTATAGAGAGCTAGAAGGAGAAACATGAGTAAGGGCAACTCATGATCTCAGGGAAAAATGTGCAGCTCTGAACAATAGGTCTTGATGTCCTTGATCTTTTCAGGAATAATCTGTACCACACAAAACTGATTCTCTGCTAAGTAATTCCTTTCTATTCTTTAAGCAAATCTGTTCCTCTTCTGCTTTCAAACTGATGAAGTAGTGACAAAGTCTTTTAACTCATAATCACCCTTAAAAGGAAACTGAGCAAATGTTACATTAGTAAAATAACAAGCAGTTCTCTTAAGCCAAAGAACTGCAAGCCTATATTTATGTTAGTTCTCTGGGCAATGCAGACAAGCCCAGCCAGCTCAACAGGATGCTCTATCATTCAGCTTCCATTTAAATTCACAACAAAAAAGCTGCACAGCTTAACTTTCCCCTCTCTTTTGCCCTTTAAAATCATCTCTCTCTCTTTTTTGATAGCTATAGTTATACGATGCAGAATGGGACAGTGAGCAGAGACCTGGTCTACATTACAGACATTATCACTGTCACAGTTTTTAAGGTTGCCTCCACTCATAAATTTTACTATGACAAAAAAATTCCATGAGAGCAAGGACCGTGTCTTCTTTGAGCTATTTTTCACCCACTCTCTGGCATGCATGGAACAAATTTTTGTTGAGTGAATATTTATACTCCTTGTCTCATGTGGGTGTTGACTAGATCAAATAAGATGAGGTATGTATAGTTTGGCCTGGTTCATTACACTGCATGACTACCTTATACCAGTGGGCCGAGATCATGGAATCAGAAGATCATAGATATAGAGAGGTAAGGGAACCTAGAGGCCTTCTAATCCAACACCTTCATTTTACAGATGAGGAAACTGAGCTCTAGAGAAGTTAATTGACTTACCTAAGGTCACAATGCTTTTGACACAGTATACAGGGAATCTTTTGTTGTTGAGACATTTAATATTTTATACTCTCCCAATTAAATGTAAAACAGTTTTTAATATTTAAAATTCTTTTGAATTATAATAAATTTTTTCCTCTACCATAATTGAGTTGATATAGGTTTATGAATGTGTAATTATGCAAAATATATTTCCATATTAGTCATGTTGTAAAAGAAAACACAAGCCAAGCAAAGTACTGGGAAAAAAAAAGATGTAAAAGATAGCCCCTGCACTCAAAGGAGCTCACAATCTAATGAGGGAGACTACAGGAAAACAAATATGTAAATATATGTATATATATATATATGTGTGTGTGTGTGTGTGTGTGTATGTATGTACATATATATGTATATATAGTACAATAATTAATAGAAGGAAGACACTATGATTAAGAGGGTTTGGGAAAAGCTTCCTATAAAATATAGGGTTTTTAGTTATGACTTAAAGGAAGCCAGAGAAACCAGCAGAACTGAGCAGTAGGATGGATGGAGGAGGAGGAGGAGGTTTGGTATAGGCCAAAGAAAGATAGGGTTAGCATTCCATGGACACAACTTGAACAAAAATATGGAGATAGGAATAACAGCCACAGCAGCAACAGCTAACATTTACAGAATGTACTAAGGCTTACACAGTACCTTACATCTTTGGATCCTCACAACAAGCCCAGAGGTAGGTGGTATTGCCATCCTCATTTGGTTATTCTTCAGTGTGTGTGACTCTTTGTGATCCCATGGACCACAGCATGCCAAATCCTTCTATTCTCCACTATCTCCCAAATTCTCTCTAGGCTCATGTTTGTGGCTTTTATGATCCTTATTTTGCAGATGAGAAAACTGAGGGAGACAAAGGTTAGATGACTTGCCCAGGATTACACAGCTAATCTGATACTGATTTGCACTCAGGTTTTTCTGACTCCAGACCCAGTGATCTTTCCATTTCACCACTTAGGTCACCTGACACCATGATCTATTTGATCTGTCCTGACCATTGCTTCCTACATAGTAGGTGATTAATAGATTCTTGCTAAATTCAACTGGATGTGCAGAAAACAATGATTAGAACTTTATAGCTCTATCAAAAGGTTGAAAGAAATCAGTGGTCAGATAGACAGGTGAGTAAATTTCTAATCATAGAAATCATTGAAAGAATATCTGTCCATTGCTTTGAATGTGTTGTTTATACTTGCTCTCTTAGCCCACCTGCAATAAGATTGTAAACCTCCTGTTGGCAGATGAAGGACATACTTGTCACCACCCTTCTATGGAACATACCTCAGAGCAAGAAAACAAGAATTGAATAAAATGATGTCCATGGAGATGGTGATGGTGATATCATCTGCTTTGTGTTTTCAATGAATAATAAATAAGGGCAAGAAAAAAAAAGAACACAAGTTAAAAAAACAAGAAAAATAAAAAGAGTAAAAAATAGTATGCTTTCATCTCCTTTTGGACTCCATCAGTTCTTTCTCTGATGGTGGACAGCCATTTTCATTGAGTCTTTAAGAATTGTCTTGGATGGTCAAGTTACTGAGAATAGCTGAGTCCTTCATGGTTCTCCATCTTTCAATACTGCTGTGACTGTGAACAACGTTCTCTTGCTTTTGCCTACTTTGCATCAGTTCATATGAGTGTGAGGAAAGACTGCAACAAAAACAACAGCTCATAGACTAATTCTTTTGGTCCTGAGTTTCTTCATTAGCAAAGTCCCACAATAGCTCTTGTTTGATTTAACTCTGACAAATTACTTTTTATCCCATCTCTGTCCTTTATATTGGAAATCTCACAGCCTCCATTGGGAACTCACTCTAGGCTCTCATCATATTTACAGCCAGGAAATTCTACTGGTGCCTCTTAATGCAATTTATTATGTTTGTTTTCTTTTGTTTGATCCTCTGTGGATATGAAGGACAACTAGTGAGAAGGATCTGTGCTCTGATACAAAGAAATGATGATGAGCTCAGAGGCTAGACTTCTTTAGCTGGCTTGACCATAATCCTTTTTAGTGTTTGGAGAATTATGGCCTTGTACAAAAAGCACTTGGCTGGTCCTTGGAACCAGGAGACCTGGGCTTTAGTCTCAGTTTACTGTATGCCTGGGCAAACCACTTCACTTCTCATTTTCCTTTTTGATAAAAATGAGGCAGTTGGGACAGATGCCCTCTAAAGTCCATTCTAGCTTTGGCATTCATGGGATCATAATAAGCAAATTTAGTCTTCTTTCATATATTATATGAGGGATTAATACTGTGGTTTATAAAGAAAATGAGCAGTGGTATGGTAATATGGTAAGAGCCCTAGATTTGCCACCAGAGGACATGTGTTTAATCTCAGCTCTGCCACTTATTACCTATGTGATCTTAGGCAAGTCATTCTACTCCTTCAAGATTTATTTTCCTCCATAAAACAAGGGACTTGGGCTATGTGGTATCTTTTGAAGTCTAGGCATGAATCAAGTGGGTCAGGTACTTTGGGTTTGGAATGGGAACCAAATGAGATATTTCCAGCCCAACTTACCATTAACAAAAGGAGGTTTCTTTAGCCAGAGTAGACAAAGGACATTGAACAAGGATACATTGATTTAGTAGGGGATAGTTTAATTGCATCTCCATTGGCTATACTAGTACATCTATCACAAGCACAAGGGAGTAGCAACTGATTCCTCATGTACTGCCTTTTATTGTAAGTAAACCTTCATCAATAGCCTTAGCTTCTAGTCCCTAAGCTAATGAAATCTTGATGATGGTTTTAATACCTTTTCATGAGAAACTAGTCAGGTATACATGACATATATTATTCCTGTAACAATTTTTAAGGTTGCCTCTAATCATAAATCCTATGATCCTGACCTTTATACTTCAGGATGAAAAAGCCTGATTACAATGAAAATCTAAAATATTTTTGGTCCCTGAGAAAGACTCTGACTAATACCTGTTCCTCCTGACTTAAAAGAATAGGCACTTGCCTTTGTTATAAAATATTTTTATACTAATATTGATTTTTCCGCACTGAAGCTGCTGGGACCACTACATCTGGATCTTATGATCATAGTTCCAGATGGGATCCCAGAAGATGTTGAAGTGGTTGTGAAAAAATACACAAATATGGAAAGAGGCTGGAATAGAGCAAAGAGACCAACAACACAGCTTTTGAGGTTACTGTGCAATAGATTTTCAATATATCTGGAGGAGGGGAAGATACCCAAAGCCTTATTTTCCCTCCCCTCTAAAAAAAAGTGATGGAGAAAATATCAATAAATATGGAGTCAGTTGCCTACTTTTGCATCTACACAAAATGTTTATATGAATAATCTACATAATACATTGGGCTTATCCTTGACAGAAAGTATTAAAAGAGAAGAGGCAGACTTCTATAAAGGACATTCCATAGCACAACATATCTTTATAATTATCCATCTGGATGAAAAGTATAAAGAATATAAGATCCTACCACTGTGCTTGTAGTTTGCCTTTTAAAAAAATTGATTCAACAAAGCAAAATACCACCTTAACAATACCACCACTATAACATAGTGTTTCCCATGCATGTTAGGAAAAACAATATTACCTGAAATATGTAATATTTATATGAAATATGTAATTATAATAAATTTAATGATTCTCTGATTATATCAACTGCTTTGTTGTTTCCCAGGCATTAAAAAAGGACATGTATACATGCCAAAGGTGCCTGCCACCATCATGGAAGGAATCTAGAATAGAGTTCAAGTCTAAGAGGTATTCCAGAGGGTGAGGTCCCCCTAATGCTCGTTTGCAAATGACATTGTGCAGGAATATGTTGATGTTCTGGTTTTTCTGTCATGTCCAACTCTTCATGACCCCGTTTGGGGTTTTCTTAGCAAAGATACTGGAATTGTTTGCCATTTCCTTCTCTAGCATATTTTACAGATGAGGAAACTGAAGCAAACAGGGTGAAGTTACTTGCCCAGAGTCACAATTTTGCAGGAATAGTGAATGACAAATGTCTCTTGTCCAGACAGTGATATACAGTTGAATGGTCAACCCCTGAAGTTGGTGTACCAGCTTCCTATAATTTGTTGGAGCCTTAGAGGAAATCTGTGATATTGATAATATGGGTATTAGCCCTACTTTATAGATTAGGATATGAAATCTCAGAGAATTTCATTGACTTGCCTTAAGGCATATATCTACTAAAGTCAGACCCTCCTGATTCTAAGGCCAGAATATTATCTACTACTCCATACTTTTCATAAGGAAAGTATAGAAGAGATATTTAAGACTCAGTCCTTGACCTCAATGAATTTACTATCTACTTCAGCACTCAAGACATATGCATACATCCAATAAATAAGTAAATAACAATGACTTCTCACTCACATGGCTATGATGTATAGATTAGGTTTAGATCAGACAAGAAAATTATTAGTACTGCCCTCCAAAGAGGTTAAGAAAGCTAGGTCTAAAGAATGGAAATAGTTTTGACCAGGTCACAGTCAAGCTAGTAGCACAATCTTTTGGCTTTAAATTCAATGGTTTCACAGGGTTATCTTTGCATATGTAGGGTATATAACCTAAGTAAGTAATACCAAGGTTTCCGGGGCACTCTCAGGTCATTTCTAAATCATTCTGCCCACTCTCTGACCACTCTACATGTCTCTTTCCCATCTGAACCTTGGATTTCTCCCAGGGATGTGGCCTCTGATAGATTGGCTTTCATTGTACCTAACCTAGAATGAAGTCTCTGCTCACTAACAGTCATTTCCAAACCATCCATAGGGAACCATACCACCTTACTAGTTCCCTATATGTGTTGCCTTATTTGAATATAAGCTCTTTGAGGGCAGGGATTGTTTTAGTTACTTTCATTCACATCCCTAGTGCCTAGCAAAAGTACCTGGTACACAGTAAGCACTTAGTAAATATGTTATTTTTCATTTATTCATTTGTCAAGTAATTAATCTCTAATGTTTCAGAAATTCATTTTGAGATACCAAGAAAGCTTCTTTAGGCTTGGCTGTAATGAATTTCTCTTTGAATTCACATCCTTCAAGAAACAAAAAATGGTGTATTAAAAATGTTTTAGAGGAATTTGTTAAAAAAAATGACAGTCATAAAAGGCTAATGTTCTCACTGAACAAATTAAGTTAGAAATGATAATATGCAGGATTAAACAGAATTATCCTCTAAGTTTGAAATCAATAACATTGAGTCAGTATTAACTCAATACCGCCAACATTGATTAAGTGTGTACTATGTAGAAGACATTGTGCCATATGATGGGAATGCCAAGGCAAAATGAAAGCAGTCCTTACTATCTAGTTTCTTGTCCTTTACTGACATGGGGTAAGAGTGAGGAGGGCAAGGATACACCTTAGAAAGTCCAGGTTTCCTCTGGCCATACAGGTAACAAACCTAAAGTTGGGTTGTGTCATGAATCTAGATATCTAAACGATATTGGCAGAAAGTGAAGGGGACCAGGAAACAAGGGACCCATAGACTGGGGCACATCTGAACTGACTTGACAGACCATGATTCTGATCATATATGTGCCCTGCTTTGAACAATTTTGGTATATAAAAATTCACCTTAATAAAACAAAATCGATTAAGATGCTTTTCAAAAAAAGATTCATGGCCATGAGCTCTCTTTGAATGTAACAAACCTTTTCCCACCCTATATTTAAGGTATGATTTGATTTACAAAGCATCAATGGACAACCAGAATTTTAAGAGTGACAGTATTTGTTGTACATTAGACTTTTCAAAGCACTTTCTTGCATATTCTCTCATTTGATTCCTCCACCATTTCTTAGGAGAGTTGTTAGATGTATTAATCCTAAATTCCAGATGAGTAAACCAAACCATAGAAAACACTAAGTGAAGTAACTGAAGTAGAAACCAGACCTCTTCATTCTTAGGCTACTTCTCTTTCTTTCACACTAAATAGCTTCTTACTAGTACTTTGAACATAATCATAGCTGCAAGGTGGTGGCAACCAGTGTTTTTCCCAGGGGTGCCACAATTTTAAATATTCTGTAATTTTCAAATTAGTTATGTTTACATTTTAACAACCCTCATACTCCAGTAGCATAGCAACCACCAAATTCAGGAGCTAGTTAGCAAAAATAATTAGCTAAAAAGAAAGCTACCATATGTAAGTGTCTCTCTCTTCCCTGACTACTAGAAGACTATGTCCTAGGGTCTTCCCCAACAACTGAATTCATCTTAATTACCTCCATTATTTTCATCTAGCGAGTTATAGAATTGATTTGCAGGCACATTGCATGCCATTTTTCCTGAGTGAGTAATATGTGGCTGGTGTGGTCTCCAAAATGGCCTAACAGCTTTTTGTAGGGTGTACATGTAACTTAAGTTTATGGAAATGCAGTTAGTACAGGAGTGGCATATAATATAGTCAGGTTCTTATCTCAGCACAATTAGCTCCAGGAACCAAACAACTCAGGTAGAAATAAATCTCTTGAGGATCACAGTCAGGTGAGTAATGGTCTTAATTTTTGTTTTGCTTCATTTCTTTTGTCTCAGGTTAAGAGCAGAAAGCATTACCTGAAAGATATGAGTCAAATGATATTTGCTTTAAATGCCCCTCAGTATCAGTAAGTCCATCAACAAACATTTATTAAGTGACTACTATACCCCAAGCACTGTGCTAAGTTGCTGGGGTTGAAAAAAAAAGGAGGCAAGAAAATAGGGACAAACAAGCAGGAGGTATACAGGATAAATAGGAAATAATTAAAAGAGGAAAGGTCCTAGATGTAAGAGGAGTTGGGAATGGCTTCCTATAAAAGACAGGATTTTAGTTGGGTCTTAATGGAAGCCAGGGAATCCAGGAGGCAGAGAAGAAGAGGGAGAGCATTTCAAGGATGAGGAACAGCTGGAGAAAAGGCTCAAAGCTGAGAGATGGAATTCTTGTTTGATGAAGAGTCAGGAGGCCAGAGTTACTAGATGCAACACTATGTCGGAGGGTGTAAGGTAAAACAAGTATGGAAAGGTAGGAGGGGGCTAGGTTATGAAAGGTTTTAAATGCTAAATGGAGCATTTTGTAAATACAAAATCCTGGAGTCAATAGGGAGTCAGTGGAATTTATTCAGTGGGAAGGAGGGTGATGTGACTGAAATCATACTTTAGGAAAATCACACTAATTGAAGGATGGGTGGAGTGGAGATAGACTTGAGACAGGAAGACCCACCAGCAGGCGGTTTCAATCATGAGGACCTATACTGGGGTGGCAGCAGTATCAGAGAAGAAAGGTTACAAAGGTGAATTTGACAAGTCTTGGCAATGGATTAGATTTGAGTGTGAGAAGTAGTGAGGAGTCAAGGATGACACCTAAATGCTGAGCCTGGGGGATGATATCTTTGACAATGATAGGGAAGTTTGGGATGGGAGAAGGTTGAAGGGGAAAGAGAATGAGTTCTGTTTTAGACGTGTTGAGTTTGGGAGGTTTCCCAGATATCCAGTATCTGGAAGACAGTTGGAGATGTGAGTCTGAAGATCAGCAGAGGGTTTGGGGCAGGACAGATAGATTTAGGAATGATCAGCATAGAGATAATGATTAAATCAATGGGAGTTGAAGAGATAACCAGAGGAAGTGGCATAGAGGGTGAAGAGAAGAGGGCCCAAGGACACCCGTCATTGGGATACCCATGATTAGAGTTTATTGCTTTGTTAAGCCATCGTCTCTGACAAAGGAGACTGAGAAGCAGGGGTCTGATAGGAGGAGAAACAGGGCAGAGTAGGGTCCTGAAAACCTAAAGAGAGTGTCAAAGGGATGTGAGTGATTAATATTGTAAAGTTCTGGACAGTTTCATAAGATTGTGTAAAATGTCAAAGCTGATGTCTTTCTGAGATTTCAGCTCCCGTGGTGCCCCCAGCTATGGTTCAGTGGTACACAGCTAAGCATTTGCAATAAACACTTAATGGCTTGCTGGCTGGGTGAATGATAATTTATAAAATGCCATTTAGAGCCATCAGGAGAAAGATGCATGGACATCATCTAGCTTCTGGTGAACCATGGAGCCAACCAGAGAGTTTGTTTTTCATGGTATGTGACAGGAATACAAAAAGAGTGGTGTTCTTTGGATTCTATTTTAAAATCAAATTTAGAATTGTCATACACACCCCAGACAGTCCTTGTGGTCATTGTCATGGTCCCTGAAGATTCTGGGTAATGTGATTGCAGAGATGGAAAAAGTCTTGTTGATTTCCTGGAACCTCACCATTTCTGCCTCCATCATGGAGGCAACCTTCCCCACTAGAACTATGGAATCTTTCAATGGAGTCAGCAACATCCTCCAATGACATTTGACTTGAATTCAGTTCTGAGAAATGTCCACAGGGCTGAAGCTCGTTACTCTGTGCTTTTCCTCTCATCATGTGGCTTGTTGACATTTGAATTTTCAAAATATCAAGAATTTTTCTAATATGACTCATTTGTGTCAGATACCTTTCTTTTTTTTCCTTTTCAATGTCATGCTGCTGATTCAGATCTCTGGGGTAAAATTAGAAATACTAACATTTTGTTCAACCTGATTTTTTTCCCCTTTATATTGTGCTTTGAGTTTTAACTGAGTTGGCTGATGATCATTAATGCTAATCTCTTAGCCCTGTGTGGGGCAGAATTTTTGATTCCTTTTGCAAAGGCACCAGAGGCAAAACAGTGCTGATTTAAAATACACTGTTGTGTTCTATTCTGTTGTAAGTGAAATTGAGCAAAAGGATAGAGAGTCAAGAGAAAAGGATTCTCATCCAAAAGTTTTCACTCACGAGCTATATAACTTTGACAAGTCCCTTCACCATTCTAGGTAGAGCCTTTAAAATGAAAGAGTCAGATGAGAAGTTTTCAAAGCTCCCTTCCAGTCCTCAGCACTATTATGGTGAATTATGTTTTTAAATTTGTTGGCTTTATGGGGCTAAAATTGTGTTCGATCTAATGAGTAAATAAATCAACAAATCTTAGAGTTTTCTGGGAGATGTCAAGGAATTTACCCATGGTCACAACATCTGGTAGAGGTAAAGAGGCTAAACTTGAACCTATATTTTGACCCAAATGCTGGCCCTTTATCCACTAAGTAATATGGTATCTCACCTGTGACTTACAGCCTACTTTTCTCTTAGTTTCTCTATGTGTTTTCTATGGTTGTATATTCAATTTGAAGATTTTAGAGATATTCTCAGGCAACTTTTAGATCCCAAAGGTACAGATCAGGTATAAACACTTCACATGCCTGAGACTATATTTTTAAAGAAACAAAATCATATATTAAAAATAGTAGAAGCCTTCATTTTGAAACCAGCTACAGACAAGAGAACCTGAGCATCATAAATACTTTAAATCAATCCCAGAGGAACTGGAGAAATTGGAAGCAGAACATGAGACAGATTGATTGTGAAATCTGATGTTTCAGCCATAATTGCTCAGTCATGTTACTCAAACAGCGCTATGACTAGAGAAGATCTCCCGATTCTCAGAATGGGAACGCACTGGGAAGGTTTCTTGGTCTCACCTCACTAATTACAACTTGTCATATATAATTACCTTTCCTGTAACAGTCTTAATCACATATTTTATGTCAGGTTTTTGGAGAACCCTGACCCTTTCTTAATGCATTTCATTAAGAGGGTTAAAATGTCAGGAGAATGTAGGGGTTTCTCTTTCCCCTCCCTGTCCTCAAGAGTATTAAAAATTGATGTGCCTTTTGAATATGATTGGTGACTATATTCCTGTTACTACATTTCCTTTAAAGATATTTATTTCTGGGGATCAATTTTTCTAGCCTGCTGGTTACCCTTTGCCAACGGGAAGAGGACCAAAGCAGCCCATTAAGGAAGTCCTGGAACACCACCTCATGGGGGAGAGGATACAGGACACAAGACCCCTGTGGCAGGAGAGAACCCAACGTCAGCCCCATGAGGGACAGAGATCCTGGACATTCGTCCCTAGTAAGGGGCAGAGGCCTCAGGATTCCAGACTTCTGGGACCCTAGGACACAAAGAGGCAGTTACTGGAGGAGGCTTTCACCCAAGAAGGATCAAGGCAGGGCTGGGCCAGGAGCAGCTCTTTTGGTATGGGGAAGCTAGTGGGAGTAAGTAAGTCACCCAAGAGTTTCCTAGTTTAGCTAATTATCCTTATGAATTAAGTTCTTCATGACTGTCAAAGTATTGTCAAAATGTCAATGTACCAAATTGAAAGACTGCATTATCTTTTAAAATTATGGTGATATATGAATGCCATGGAATATCGTTGTTCTGTATGAAATGATCAAAGGGATGCTTTCAGAAAAAAACTGGAAGAGCTGTATGAACTGATGCAGATGGAAGAGAGCCAAGAAAACAATTTACACAACAGCAACAACATTTTTTAAACAATTTCTAGAGACGTAGGAATTTTGACCAACATGGTGAGCAATGGACTCCAGAGTATTAATGGGAAAACATGTTACCCACATCCTGTCAAGAGAGGTGACTGACTCAAGATGCAGAATGAGACACATTTTTGGACAGGGCTAATGTAGGAATTTGTAATGCATTTTTGTTGCAAGGATTTTGCCTTTATTTTTCTTATTCACATTAGAGTTGGGAAGAGGTTAGAAGGAGTAAAAAGAAAAGCTATTTAGTAAGAAAGTATAATCTGAATAATTAAAAAAAACAAAAACAGGAAACTAGAACTACTGAGAAATGGAGATAAATAGGGGATACATTCCAGGCAGGGGAGACAGAGAGTACAAAAGCATGGAAAGGAGGAAATATAGTATGAGGAAGAGCAAGGAATGTAAGTAGCAATAGTAGAGTATACACTGTACTATAGTATAGTATATACCAACACTATATATATATATATATATATATATATATATATATATATATATATATATATATGTATGTATAAGTAGTAATAGTAGTAGTGTTAGAACAAATAATAAGTGTTAGGAAACAACCAGAAGGCAAATCTGTTTGGACCATAGTATGTGTGGATCAATATGATAAGGCTGGATAGGTAGGAAGGTACCAGGTTGTGAAGGATTGCTTAAAATGCCAACTGAGGAATTGACATTTTGTCCTAGGGATAATGGAGAGCCACTGAAGTTTACTGAGTAGGAGGATGATATGGTCAGAGCTGCTCTTTAAGAAAATCATCTTTGCAGAAGATGGATTGGAGAGGAAGCCCTTGAGGCAGGAGACAGCTGCCTTCCATTAGGAGGCATTTGCAATATTCTAGGCATGAGGTGATTGTGGGTCTGCACCATGTTGGTGGCAGTTAGTGGATTTTTGTTGTTGAATCATTTTTCAGTTCTGTCTAATTCTTCATGACCACATTGGGATCTTCTTGGCAGAGATACGAAAGTAGTTTGCCATTTTCCTTTCCAGACCATTTTACAGATGAGGAAACTGAGGCAAGCAGGGTAAAGTGACTTGTCCAGGGTCACACAGCTGGTAGGAGTCTAAGACCAGATGTGAACTCATGAAGATTCCAGACTTGACACTCTATCCACTGTGCCACCTCATTGCCCCTGAGTGGATAGTAGAGGATATGAGAAATATTGTAAAGGTAGAAATGACAAGAATTGGCAACTGACTCAATAGTTGAGGACAAAACCAACCTTTTGATTCTGATTGATTTCTAGAAGGTACCCTCAACAGAAATGGGGACATATGAAAGGGGTGAATTTGGGAACAAATAGAATAAGAATATTGGAAAGGCATGATTTTAGCAGATTATGTAATTTTTCAATTTGTTCCATTGGCATTTTGATAATACTTTCCTTCCCTCAGTTATATTGAAATACCAATGGGGCATCCAGTTCAGAATGTGCAACGGGCAGTTTCTGAGTTAGGAGTGAAATTCAAGAGAGCTACTGGATATAGATCTGGGAGTCATCTACAAAAAGATAAAATTCACGGACCTCTGATAAGGTCACGAGAGAGAGTGGTGTAGGTCTACCCCCAATTAGAGAGCGTGATATGGATGATGAGTCACCAAAAGATACAGATCTTTGTCATCAGACTGCTACTCACAATTGACAAGTTTTGTAAATTTTTTAAAAAGTTGGTTAGTTAATGACTGTTTCTGTCTCATACCATAGATATAAAATGTATTACATGTAAGTAGAATCAATCTTCCTTCTTCAAAGCAAAGCTTTTTTCAGCCCCTTTCTCTACTAAATTTGGGCACCAAGTTTGATTCCCTGGGAGGCTGAATTTAAGATTTACTTCCACAAATGATAATGGTGAAGTCCAATGACCATGACTTTTTTATTGCTTAGACATGATTTCTTTAACAAATCTATCTCCAGTTTAAATGTTTTCTTTGGGAAAAGTGAGAGCTTGTGGCCCAGAAATATTTCTAGGGGAAATTGTGGTATAATGTCCAGAGCTCTGAGGCAGTGCAGAGTGTGGAGTCAGAAAGACCTGAGTTCAAATCCAGCCTCAGATACTTAGTAACTATGTGACTCTCAGCAAGTCACTTAACCTTATTTGCCTCAGTTTCCTCATGTATAAAATGAGCTGGAGAAGGAAATGGCAAACCACTCCAGTATCTCTGCCAAGAAAACCCCAAACGGGATCTATTCAAGCCATAAAACAAAAACAAAACAAAAACATTGTTATGAGTCTTGGATCTGGAGTGGGAAGACTGAACCATTACTAAGAAAGGATGTTTCTGATGCCTTTTTTTCTGGGTTTAGTCATTTTAGAAATGTCTGAGGCTTTATGATCCCCTGGTGCTCTATCCACTGCACCACCCTGCCATCCCTTTTTGCTTATATGATAGTCATTTTTGTAAAACATTTTGTTTCCCCCTCCTACCTCCCCTACCCCATCACAAATGACAATAATCTTGCCTTAAGACAAAGAAGGGCCAAAATGGCAGAAATGCCTGATATAACTCTGTCTGACAGCGTACACAACATTCTTCTCCACTAGTCCCTTGGGTCTCTGCTGAATGGAGGCAAGTGGCTTCATGTTCTGTTCTCCTGGATCATCAGTGGTTTTTCACTTATCAGGTTTCATTTACATTGTCGTAGTCAGGGTATACATTGTTTGTCTGATACCTTCACTCTGCACCAGCACAATCAAACTTCCCACCTTTCTATGAATTCCTCCTTGAGGTTTATGCCCAGCTGAGGGATTGGGGTTGGGAAATTTTCAGGACAGAGTCACCTTGGGAGATTTTCCTAATAGATCAGTTAGCCCATAATTACTTGCTCCAGCATAGGTGTCTGCTGGTGATTCTCTGGAGACATTTCATTCGAGTAACCCTCTTTTTTACTCTTTATAGCTGTGGAGTCTGCTAATCTTGTCCCAACACGGAGTAAAATAATATTAAGCCTCTTGGCAATACAATAAGACCAGAAAGTGGAGGCATCTCCTTCACTCCTCCCTCCCCCCACCTGCAACTCACTTCATTCACTGGCCTCTATGTTTCCTTGCAGATTGTAATCATTTGTCTTTTTCCTGGCTTTTATTTAGGAAAATAACATTTTTAAGAAGGATATAAAACATGCCCAGGGCTGGCTGGGAATACAGCATGTGTTCCTAAGAGAATTAAATTGTGAAATGACATTCTGCACTACACAAGAACTGGGGGTGACACTGGGAGGCTGGGAGCTGGGAAATATGATAGATAGCAGTATCAAATTGCCTTGGGGCTGTACTGAGGTGGTCCTGACCATATCAATGACCATATCAATCTGCTGGAGCCTGATGGAGCAGGCTTTCCCCATGAGCTCTCTATGCACATTCTATATACTTACACTTCTTTTGGGATATGGAAAGTTACAGAATTCCACTGGATTGGCAGGCTTTTCCCTCAGTTTATGGGATGATTCTTTATAGCAGAAGCCTACCATTATCCTAACAAGAGTTCTTTTTCATGGCTCACTCATATTTTGATTTCTCTGTTTGTGCCGTAGAATACATAAGCTATGGTCCAGATGAAAAGCAAATGTTTTGTATTCATGGGACCTTGTACACAATTTACTTAATCTCTTGACCTCAATGTCTAAATCTATTAAAAATCAGAGGGTTTAGACTAGGTGATAGCTAAGGACTCCCAACCCTGACATTCTCACATTTATTTTGACTTTTTATCTTTGAACCTGGTGCTGTTCCTAGCTCATGAAATCTTTTAAAAATTCTTGTTGAGTGAATTTTGCAAATTATTTTAATTTTTTATTGATGTATTTTTATGTCATATTTATGAATATATTCTTTCTTCCTTTCCTAGCCTTTGAGCAATACTTTATAACATACATTTAAGAAGGATGGAAAATAGCAGTTTGGTGGAGCTAAATAATATATCAATCAAATCTGACAATATGTGTAGTGTTCTATAATCTTAGTCCCCTATCTCTGCAAAGAAAGGAAGAAGCTACATTTCTCTCATCTTTTCTTTTTTTGGGGGGGCAACTTTGATAATTATAATTACACATAAAATAAAATTTTATTAAATTAAATTTTAATAAAATTTAATAATAAAAATTAAAATAAAAAATAAAAAAATTACACAAATTAAAAATAATTTTAAAATTGTTTTTCCATTTGCATTGTTGAAGTCATTTTTTATATTATTTTCTTGACGGTTTAATTTTTTTGTGTGAGAAATGAGCCCATCTAAGAAACCCCTAAGTGTGAGAAACATGCTCACCCTAAATGAAGATCAATCCTTGCTGTGAAATCAAGAAAGCTTTTATTAATCTTTACGTTCATTCCTCCTGAACGAATGGGTAGCTCCAAAGTAAGGCTACAGGAAGACTACAATTTGTTCAGACCAATAAAAGCCTTTTATACTGTTCCAAATTTTGGACTTCCCACCATATCATCCATTGGCCAGATGACTTCATGTTCTCCTCTCTGATAGGATTCTCCTAAAACAGCTTGTCAAGCCTGCACACAAGTTTCCGACCTTGTACTGAACTGTGCTAGGTCACAACTGTCATCAGTTTAAGCTGGGATGAGTTTTAGCCCTGTGGAAACAGAACTCCTTCCTTGTTTCCTACATTTGCATCAATTAATGTTTCTTCCCATGATTCTCTGGAATTCTATGACTTCCAAAATAGGTCCACCTTTCTATAAACACACCACAATCCTGGGCTAATACAGACAAAATTCTAGATTCATTTAAAGTAATTATGCTAATTGGATCTGAATTCCTTTATTTCTTATCATCCAGTGCCAGCCCAAGTGAGAACGTGTTCTGTGGTTTTTGACCAAAATACTCATGACCTTATTGACTCACAAACACCTTGTGTTGAATACTATTAGCAGAGTTGTGTAGAACATAGTACAAATGAGATTAAGATGATAGAGAGGCACTACGGTATGAAGATAGCGTACTGGGTTAGAAATTGGAATGAACTTCAAATCTCACTGTAGATGTTGCCAGGCTGTGTGATCACTGGGAAGTCACTTAACCTCTTAGAGCCTGTTTCCCTGTTTGTGAAATGTAGATATTAATGCCTTATCTACCTACTTCTTAGGGTTATAACAACAATGATAAACCTGTAAAGAGTACAGTGAGGTTTACAAAGTACTTTATAAATCATATTTTATCCTGAACACAAACCTGGTAGATAAATGACACTATTATTCCCATTTTGAAGATTAGAAAACTGAAGCAAGCAGAGATTATGTAACTTATCCAGCTTGGATACCACAGCTTGGAAATTTCTGAGAATGGATTTGAACTCAGGACTCATTGATTTCAAGTCCACAATTTTATTGAGTCCACTAAGCCATCTAGCTGCCTTAGTGTTCTGTAAACTTTAAAACACTATATGAATTTGATAATTAGTTTCTGCTTTCATATGGGGATGATGGGGTACAACATCTGGGAACCTCCTTGAACTCTCCTTGAATTTTCCCACTTAATCTGACTTTTCATACCGGAATCTGTTACCCTTAATCTAGCCTGGCCCTCTGTTGCCTCAGCTCTGCCCTACCTGCTTCCCACTCAAGCCCTCCATTGTCTGATACCTCTGGATTGCCTCCAGCTGTTTCCCATTCACCCTTGATTACATCACTAGTTATCCCAGTCCCATAAAGACTATGTGGTCACCTCTAGATCTTTCTCACTGTTTTTCTATATATAAGCTCCCTCTTGCCTCCCTGAAGGTGCTCAGATTTAATTCAGCTCTGATTCTGTCTAGCTGAGATTATATCTGGCCCCCTTGTCAATACAAGTATCACAAATGTTTAGGCTTTTAAGAATCAACCCAATATGGTGAATCTTTAATAAACTTTGTTTTACTTTGGCCGAAAGAAGTCTTAAATCAACTTCATTTGGCAGGATCCAACATGTTGATATTTTGGGGTCCCAAACACCCCAAACCTCAACATTATTGTTCCCTGACCTCATTAGGGATGCCTTATTTTAGTCCTTTACAGACTGCTAGCCTTTCCCAACTGTCTTTCAAATGCTAGTTGCTGACCACAGTGATGAACAGGTAAAAAAGTATGGGTGGATACATGGAAATCTATCTCCAGCA
Organism: Potorous gilbertii; assembly: GCA_028658325.1. Lineage (NCBI taxonomy): Eukaryota > Metazoa > Chordata > Mammalia > Diprotodontia > Potoroidae > Potorous > Potorous gilbertii. Next base: position 251,207,387 of record CM053772.1, on the reverse strand, counting down.
CTAGAAAACCTCTGAGGTCTGTACCTTACTACTGATTGGTCATTAATGTTATCTCTCTATAATCAAGACAACTCTGTATGTGCATCATTCTCTACTAAAGACTTACTCTGATCCTAAATTGTTATATGGAAGTGATCTTGGGTTTCAGAAGGCTATGCCAACAGATTACATTTGAATATATGAAAGATCTCTGGTTTCCCACTCCCTCCTCCAATACTCATCAAAAAAGGTAGAAATATCAAAGGCAGTTAAGTAAGGGTAATTGTCTGTCCTAATTTGCTCAGGGTCAAACAACTAGCAATTGTCACAAGTGGTATTCTCAACCCAGGTTGTCCTTACTCAAGTCCACCTCTCTCACCATATTTCTCCTCTGCCTCTTCCATTAGATCCTCAGATCTGGAGATGCTTTGAGTAAGAACCCTTGAATTAATTGTGTTTTTCTTGTCTGGGGATCAACCTAACTAAGTTTGTGGAGGCCTGAAGGTCAGCCATAAGGTGTGGGGTGAGATGATCAGAGTCATTAGAGGAGATCTAAAGGCTTTGTCTATGAGGAAGCACCTACCCTGATGAAGTCAGAGATCTTTGTAAAATGTGAAATCACATTCAGCACCTTGCTTCCAAATAATTCAGAGTCATTGGTAAATGGACGTGATGTTTGCTTATCTTCTCATCCTCACTGTCAGGGGTACCTAGGTAAATGTTAATGAAGTCAATGAAATCTCTTCCTTGAAGTCAGGGAGAGAGGACCTTGGGAACTTAGCCCCTGAAGGATTTAATAATAACCTCGCCTTACTGAAAGCTCCTTGTGACTCCTTACCAATGCCTTTCTTTATTCAATTCATGGGTACAAGTTGTACTTTTACAGCTCTCCTTGGGAATCATTTCTGGCCTTTCTTTGTTCTAGTAGCCAATACTATTTGTGATCCTCAGGGTCATCCCCCGATGTTCAACATAGTAGTGGTATGTGCTGCTGAATGAAAGAATTCTGACTATACAATCTGAACCCTACTTTATCACATTTTTGAATACTTGTTTAATATAGAAATAGAGAAAAGGAAGGAGAGAATTGCTGGGGCTGCTGGATGGGATCATGATAACCAACAACTAAGAGAAGGCAGAAGGAGGGCTTGATTCTAGTGATTCTTTTCTCTGCCAAAGTGAAAGACTTTTACACAGAACAGAAGCAAATAATAGGGAGGGGATGCCGGGATAAGTATGGAGAGAGTACAAAGTACCCAGCTGCCCTTGGTGAATTCAAGTCACTCAGATGGCTCAGATGAAATTTATCCTCCAGTGCTGAAAAAAGCTCGTGAAGGCTACTGCTGACCCAACATCATTGATATCTGAAAGACCATAGAGAAAGGGAGAGATACAGCATGACTGGGGAAGGGCACATGCTTTTCAAAAAGAGGAAATATGCTGGGGTCTGCATATGTCCAAAGTTTTTTTTTTAAACTTACTTATCTAATAATGCATTATCTTATAAATGCATGGTGGTCCTCAGGAGGTCAGGTTCATGGACTAATTTCTCACCTTTAACTACTGTGAGCACCAAGAGGCAATTTGCCTTCAGCAAGACCAAGGCAAACTCTGCCTCCTTTTCTTACAAAATTACTGAACTGTCAGATCAGGGAATGATATAGGTATATTGGGGAAAGATAATAGAGTCAATGAATTCTAAGGCAGTGGGCTTGAATTCTAGGAAGCATTTAATAGAGAGATCATTGGTGAACAAGTAGAGAAGAGGGCAGGGATCACTAATATACCATTTTGTGTAAATTCTGGTAAACAGCAAGAATCAAGAATACTCGTAAGTACAGGTGGACAGCCAAGGTTAATACTTTGCTAATGATAATCAGGTAATGCTCCAGTAAGTTCAGGGGTTATACCGTGATGACACTGCTGAGGACCATGCTGGACAGCTCCCTTTGAACCTCAAACCATGTGTATCTATGACACTGTCTTGGCTGGTTGCTGGTCTGTATGATCACAGCTTGCCCCTCTAGCTAGTTAGAGGCAATGTTTTCCTTCTAGCCCAGTGTTCTCAAAACATGTAGGTTTATTTGAAATTTTTGTCACTAATCTATTTGAATTACTGCTGTATAAAGCTTTGGATTACTTCACAAAGGCTTATTAATACAATTATATATTCCATCAATAAAGGGTTGGGTAAGACAACTTTAACCTTTATAATTTAATAGGGGAGTGAGACAAGTATGATTCTACTATACCAATGTCATTGCAAATTCAGGCCCTATTATTCTTATTAATGAGATGGTCACTGAACAAAATTATGTTTATTTTTACATCTTTCAAGGATTAAAAATCCTCTCTTTCCTTTTCTCACTCTCTTTCTCCCTCTTTCTCCTTCTCTCCCCTCTGTCTTTTTCTCTATCTCTTTTTCTCTCTGTGTCTGACTGTCTCTGTTTTTTTCGTCTCTCTGCCTCTGTCTCTCTCTCTATCCCTCTGTCTCGGTCCATCTATCTCTGTCTCTCTGAAAATGAATCTGCCTATCTCATTTAGGTTCTTAAGTGCAGTGACCACTCATGGGTAGCTCCTCTACTGGTTGCCATGGGAATTTTGACCTGATTATCTTTGAAGTGACTTTCAAGTTTTGACCTGAACTAGTTCATCCCAGCATCATTCCAACCCCCCTACCAATTCCTGAAGGTTTACCATAGTAGTCTTAGACTAAATGCAGACACTTGATCACCTTGGCTCACTGTAGCTCAGAAATTCTGATCTCAAGCAATCCAATAGTTTCGGCTTCTCCTAGTAGCAGGGTCTAGGCCTTTATATGGTAGCCTCCAGTAGCAGGGACTAAACATCAACACATTGACTAAAAATAATTTTAATTTATTTGTGGAAGATGCATTGCTCAAGGAGAGACTAGAAATTAGTATCTTGATCTAGCAAATCATATGCTGTTTTTAGTTAACAAAAATAAGAACATTGGGAACTTGTATTCTCCATACCTTTCAGTCAATTGTGGGACTGCTGTGGAATGTCACAGTTTCTGAAGGATTAAATTTGAAGATCTGAGAGATACGTGGTAGGCGTGAGTAGGTTGTGCCATATTACTGAGGAAGAACTGTGCAAGAGAAGGGGTGAGATGGATGTCATCAGAGAAATGTATGATTGCAAAAAGACCTTGTAGAGAAAATAAGAGATAACTGAGGGGCAGTTAGGTAGTGCAGTGGATAGAGTGCTGCCCTGGATGTCAGGAAGGTTCATCTTTCTGAGTTTAAATCTGGCCTCAGACATTTACTAGCTGTGTGACTTTGAGCAAATCACTTAACCCTGTTTGCCTCAGTTTCCTTATCTGTAAAATGAACTGAGAAGGAAAGGCAAACCACTCCAGTATATTTGCCAAGGAAATCCCAAATGGGGTCATGAAGAGTTAGACATGATTGACATGACTGGACAACAACAATGAAAACTGAGGTTTGGCTGTTATGTTCCCTTGCTATCCAAACCACATCAATAGATCTAAAGGAGCTCCTTAGTGTGTTGGTAGCTTGTTTGTGTAGGATTTACTAGAAGATATAGATAAAATTGCAGAGGGTGAGGAAGCATAGGTAACAATCCACACTGTTGGAAGAAGTGCTGATGAATTGATGAGATCACAAATCTATTGAAGTCATGAGAAATTAATACACTGAAGTTCAGTAGCTTACAATCATGAAAAGAAAAAAGCACCAGAGCATCAGTATATTCATTCATTAATATATTATTTAACAAATACTTGAGTGCCTACTGCATTCAACGGAGTGTGTATTAAGTCACTGTGGGATGATTCAAAGATTGATAACAAATATTCTTACATGAAGCTGTTCATACCTTTGGCTTAGAAGGAATTCTTAGAGTGGAGTATTTTCAATTTAAAAAACTTCATATTTTTGTTTTTGTCACCTACATTTCCTTGTATATCTTCCTTTAAATTCAGTGAATATTTTCACTGGATGAAAATTCTCAAAAAGACCTTGTCTTATTTAAGCTAATCATTTTTCCCCTAGCAGATTAACTATCCAGTTGATTAATTTAGTGATAGCTGATACTGACATTAGTCTACAGCATGTCTGTATAAGCACAGCCTGACTCACTGTGTTTTCAGTTGAGTTGATCTTTCTGAAACAGAGATCAATCTGCAGGTGATGTCTACCCCTCTTAGTCTTGTTGCCCCTTCTTGTTATCATGCTCTATAGATAAATGATTTTGTCCAGGAAACTACAAACGTCTATAAGCTGCAACGAGCAAAATAAAAATCGTTTTAAGGGGGAGAGAGTTTTGATGTATTATATTCCATGAGAAACAATGAGCTCCTCTTTGTGGGCTACAAGACATTAAATATTTTTAATTTCTTTGTTCTTTAAAATATTTTGACACGAGAAGGTGAGAGTGTCCCCTTGGAAAGATTTAACAATTGTAGCCCAATGGCACATACTTTGGTTTGTCAGAATGAATTTTTTCTCTAGCTGGCACATTGAAGACAGGAAGGTTACAGAACCTATCTTGAGGGACCGTCTTCTGAACCTTGCCTGAGGAAGGAAATATATTTTTGGGTGTAGTGTCCTTGATAAATACATGCTAGAGAGTCTGTCTTCAGACACATTCTCTGACTTGCCTTATAAACTAATTTTTTGGGTACAGACACACACATATACAACATCTGTTGGACTTTTGATCTCTTCTATCATAGTACAGTGGCCTTCTAATGTATTTGAAGGGCTTTGAATACCAAGCAGTTGATTTTATGTTTAGAGGTGATAGAGAGCCACTGGAGTTTACTGAGCAGTGGGTGACATTGTAGATCTGAGATTTATCTGCATAGGTATGATAATGAGGATTCCTTTCTTTGGCTATGGATTGGACCAGGTGGCCTCTGAGGTTCCTTCCAATTCAAAAATTCTATGAACTTGTCATTTAATTTTCCCGTAAACCATGTTCCATTTAGAAAAATGCATTTCTGCCAACTCAGATGAAGTGTTCAACAATATCATTTTTAGAAAAGGTGAAACTCTTCCACAGGAAGATGTACTATGGAACCTGCTAGGTGAACTTTTGAGGACACTTAGAGAAAAACAAAAGCAAAGCATCTATTTGAGAAGAGTTTCAGGAGATACTGAGCCATTACCACCCAAGTAATGCTAGAGAAAATGGTGGAGGAGAAGGTGACAGCAGGATAACCAGAAGCCAAGGTGCAGGTGGCCGAGTAGCCAAAGAAAGACCATTAGGAAATAAAAACATTTCTGCTTCAGGTAGGGGTCAACTTAGATGTCTCCTGGAGGACCCACCCCATCTCTCAGATGCCATAAACAGAGAAACAGAAATTTAGAGTTGCACAAGTCTGCCCCTACCCTTTTATTTTACTGATGTGGAAGCTGAGCCTTAGGGATGTTAAGTGACTATCCGAGGGTCCCGGAGCTAGGAAGTGTCTGAGGTGGGATCTGAACTCAGGTTTTTCTGCCCCCAAGTCCAGAATCCTTTTCACTTCACCATTCCTCAGGAACTGAGGTAGAAAAAACATAGGCCTTTCCTATTAGACTGTTCACAGAAAGTTCCCTTAGGCTTTCTGGGAAGTAGAAGTCTGGGAAAGGCAATATACCTCAGCTATTCTTTCCTAAACCTAAAATAACAATTACAGTTGCTGACAGTGCGTTAAATTTTGCTAATGTTTTGCACATTATATTTTCTCATTTGATCCTTTAAACAGCCCATGTGGTAGGTGCTGTTACCATCCCCACGCTACAGAGGAGGAAACTGATGCTGAGAGAGGTTCATTTATTTGGCCAAGGTCTTGAACTGGTATCTGAGACAGGATTTGAAGCCAACTTTTTCTGGTCTGAGTCCGATGCCCCAAGAGCACAATGCCTGGCACAGAATAGGTGCTTAATAAATGCTTGCTGACTGGTCATCCTCTATGCCACCTAGCTACATCTAGAATAATAAATTAAAATAAACTCTTCTATCAAACGAGGAAAAGCCGAAGCTGGGGAAATGACCAAAAGGCTAAGTAGGAGGTGAGGTGGCAGGAGCCCCGAAATAATCCCCGTTGTCTGCATTAAGCACATAGTAACTCAACTTTCTATTTCACTGTCTTCCCCTCCTCCCACCTCTGACTGTTCTGCTGTCTTCTCCTTGATGTTCCTCTTTCTAGCAGAGACGAGATGGACTAAGGAAGCGGGTTGAGAAGGGGCCATGTTTCCTCCGGCCCATCTTTAATGAGCTTGCCTCTCTCTGATTCCCCTGCTCTGTGGAAATCTGGACTCCACAGCAGATCCTGGGGTTAGTTCTTTCTTCTGCTATCCCTTAACCTCAGAGAAAACATGTTGCACTGTTCAAAGAAAATAACAACAGAAAACCTCAGACAAAAGTAAAGGCTTCTGCTTAGTTACTGCTCTCTCCACATGCTCTTAATAGGAAGGATAGTGTCCTTTGCATAGAGGAGAGACTTGCTCTGGTTTCTGCTATGGGGCTGGAGCGTTTTTAATGGTGGCAGGAAGAGAGAGAGAGGGATAAAGAGGGGGAGAGAGAAAGAGTTAGGGGAAAAGAGAGAAGAAAGAGAGAGAGGAGAGAGAAAGAGGAAAAGAGGAAGGGGGAGAAGAGGAGGAGGAGGATGAGGGAGGGGAGAGAGAGAGAGAGAGAGAGAGAGAGAGAGAGAGAGAGAGAGAGAGAGAGAGAGAGAGAGAGAGAGAGAGAGAGAGACTTGTATGGGTTAAAACAGTGAAGTGTCAAAGATAAATCCAAAGGGTCCCAGGGAGCTGGTGATGGAGTGTTTTGTTTTGGTTTTAACCTGCAATTACTGACAGAGTGCCCTTTTCTCACTTTTGCAGGTAGATTGTCTTATCTGACTCACCTGTGATGAACCCATATTGTCTGGTCTTTGATCTCTGTTAGCCCTTGGAACCTATCTTTGGCATATTGCTTTTACTAGAGCCATTTAGAGAACTGAGATAATTATCTGTCTCATTTGAGCAAAATCTAGACCATATCTTGTTAATTTAGATGAAAGGATATTTAGTGCCTCTATTCTAATTTGCTTTGACAAGAGTATCTTGCATTCAGATAGCACTTTAGAAAGTTCTTTTCTCTCTGTCAGCCGCTTCCTCTTTATCTGTGTTTGTCCACCTGTCTCTTTTTGTCTGCTCTCTGTCTGTGTTTCTCTCTCTGTATTTGTGCCTGTCACTCTCATTTTTGCTTTATATATCTCTTTGTCTCTCTGTATATATGTATGCATGTGTGTGTATGAAGAATACATAAATATGTATGTGTGGACGTATGGAATTCCATTAATGCAGAAATCCTTCCAATCATACAAATCACAGTGCATCCAAACCCTTTCAATCTATGTCCTCTAACAGGAAGACAATTTGGTCAACCAGTAGATCAACAAGCATTTATTAAGGACCCACTATATGTTGAGTAGTGTGTTAAGCACTGAGGATACAAAGACAGGTAAAAAACCAAACAGTTCCTGGCCTCAAGGGGCTCACCTTCTAACTGGGAAGATAATATGTAAGTAACTAGGTACATGTAAGATAGATCAACTCTCTTCTAGGAAGGAAGAAAGGATGGAAGGGAGAGAGGGAGGTAAAAAATTTCAATTTCAAAGAAAAGAAAAATTGAAACTCCTGAATTATCCTAATGATTTAAGTAAATCCCTTGGGTCATATCTCATGTATCTAATCTCACATAGACAACTACTGTCTGCTGAGGTGAAAATTCTTTCTCTCTGACTCTTCTCTTTGAAGAATGATCTCTAGATCTTCTCATCTCTCCCTATCTTCCATTCCAATGTAGCCTTTGGAACCCCAACAAACTCCCTTCTGCTCTTGATTTCTTGATTAATTACCCTGTTTCCTTCTCCTGGAGCTCAAGGAAACCTGGCTTTCTCCAGATGACAACAAGCCCTTGAACAACTTCCATGTAGGTAACTCATTCTCACACGTCTCCTAGCATACCTGTCCAGGAAGAGGAGTGAACTGCTTCTTGCTCAGTATTGTCCTTTCCAGGTCTTTCCTTTGCTATTATTCTGCAACATCTTCTCCTTAGAAATTCATTTCATCTGTTCGAATCCTTCTTGCCATTCTCTACCCACCACCTATAGACATGTGAATATTTCCGTCAATGCATTGGCCTTCTAATTCATCAACCTCCTCCTTTTCTATAACCTCTATCTTCAAATATGGAGTCCCTTCCTAAGGAGCTCATGTTCTAATAGTGGAGAAAATATGCAAACAAGTAGGTGTATATATAAGATACATACAAAGTAAATAGAATATAATCTCTGAAAAGAATTGTACGTTAATAAATTTATGTTAATAAATGATTTAGTTGAGACTAGAACTTAAACATTCCAACTTTATTTCCAACATTTTCACTAAACCATGGTTACTTAAGTTCACATGGATGTTTAAGTTCCCTGAACCATAGTTCGGTGAAAATGTTGGAAATGGAATTGGGATATTTAAGTTCTAGTCTCAAATCACAGATAGTGAACACCTAGGTTAAAATCCTGCTGCTACCTGTGTGACCTTGGTCTAGTCTGTTAACTTCCCTTGGCTTCTGTTTCCTCATCTGTAAAATTAGGGAGCTGGACTACATCTACACTTTTACTAGCTCTAAATCTATGGTCCTATTGCCCTCTGAATATGGCACAAAGCTTGAAAAGAGTACATAATTGTCAAACATCCAATAATGACATTATTAATACATCTTAGCAAACCCTGCATTCAAGAGATGCCTGGGTTCAAATTCTGTCCCTGGAGCTTCCTGCTTTTGTGACCATGAATAAGCCACTCAACCCTCTAGGTGTCATCTTCCTCATCTACCAAATGGCAGGAGGAATGCCTACCTCATAGACTACTTAAGGCTTAAATGAAATCATAGATATTGAGTGCTCTTTGAAGGATTATGCAAATGTCAGCTATAGTTAGTATCGTTATTGATCACAAGAGGAAATTGTTATTGAGAAAATAGCTACTATTTACTTACTAGTAAAAACTGCATACTATTTAAAGAAGGCTAAGTGGTTTAGTGAAGAGTGCGACATGCGGTCAGTAAGACCTGAGTCCAAGTCCAGTCTGAGATACATTTTGGGATCTTGGTCAAGTTAGTTAATATCTCTCGATCTCAATTTCCTCAGCTGTAAAATAAGGATGATAATCTCATTCCCAACTGGAAGCATTTTTGCAAGGCTCAAATGAACCAATCTATGTAAAAGACTTAGCAAACTTTAAAATGCTAAGTAATTTCTGACCGTTGCTGCTGCTGCTACTGCCACCACCGCTACTACAACTATTAATTTTTACCCAGTAAAATCTTTTCTTACAAAATTGAAATTTACATAATTGTTATTATAATGGAATTACAATCAAATAGTGTAACAAATGAAAACAACATTTATTCCAGTGAAAGCAGCTCTGGTTAAGTGCATCTCCCTCTGAATAATTTCTTTTTGATATGACAGTTCCTTCGACATTTACTATTTTTAAAAAGCCAAAAGAGCAGCCTGAAAAAAAGTCATTTCTTTTGTGTAGGTTGGCATATTTAAGGATTTTTAATGGGTCACAAGATATTTGAAGTGAGAGCAAAGAACATTTATTATAACCATGTCTACCACTCCAGAAGAAGACAGAAGCTTTAATTGTAATAAACTAAGTTGACCTCAACAAGAAGGAAGACACAAAAGCTCATTTTAACTTGTAAATTGAAGAGATAGGCCATCGAGGTAATTAAGGGAGCACGCATATGTCTGTGTACAATGAATATGAAGTAGCCTAGTTCTTTTCCTTTCCCTTTTCCTCTGCAGATTCTGCATTCCCTTGGATCTATTCAAAAAAAGCAGTAAATTGTCACCCGTGTCTTCCTCTCCCCATGATTACCAGCAAGTCTCCTCTGATGCAGACGCACACACACACACACACACACACACACACAAAATATTACTAGTAGTTTGACTGTTCTGTGTTTCTTATGTTGATGCAAATGGTCTCTGGATGGAAACCTAAACTTTTCTTCCATAATCCACTCTGTATATGTTAACTTGGGGAGTAAGAGGTTTTCACTAAAGAGATTTTTTTCTCAAGGAATATCAAATTATTCTCATCTCTAGAAAACTTATGGGAATCATCTACATGAATATAGAGAGTGTCCTTGATTAAAAAAATTTGAGAAGGGAATAGGAATGCTTTTGCAAATAATATTCTACAGCAGGGTACATCCTTATAGTCATACAATTGCCTGCAAGATGTAGAGAAGTGGAGGTCACTCTTCATTTATTATTTAATTTGTGGAAGAGTTATTCATATTCTTTAGTCCAGACAAACTGGCCTTCTGCTGCCCTCAGGACTCAATATCTCTTGTCTTGATTCCATAATTTTGCGTAGGTTGTCCTCCATGCGTGGAATACATTTCTTCTTCATCTTTAACTCTTAAGTCCTTAACCTACTTCAAAGCTTAGCTAACAAGTCACCTCTTCCATGAGACATTCAGGGGTATTATTGCTTTTCCCAAACACGAAATTGCCTTGTGTTTACCATTTACATATTTTACATCTACTTATATATGTACTTGGGCAGCTAGGTGGCACAGTGGATAGTGTTGACCCTGGAGTCAGGCTCATCTTCATGAGGTCAAATTCAGCCTCAGAAACTTACTAGCTGTGTGTCCCTGGGCAAGTCACTTAATCTTGTTTGCCTTAGTTCCTTATCTATAAAATGAGCTGGAGAAGGAAATGGCAAACCAATCTAGCATCTTTGCCAAGAAAACCCCAAATGATGTCACAAAGAATCAGAGACAATTGAAAAATGACTGAACATATATGTTCTTATGCCTTTCCTCACAGAATGTAGGTTTCTTGAGGACAAAGATTTTCCTTCCTTCCTTCCTTCCTTCCTGCGAAGGTATCTCCCAGGCATATTAAGGTCAAACAAGTTTCTCTGACAGCTACAATAATAGAGATCACTTTGCTCATGATCTTCTAATTATCATGGTCAAGTAAGGAATAACATGGGCAGACATATGCTTAGATTTTTTGTGTTTTCTTTTGGTGGGTGGGTGTGGGAAGAGCACTTATATCATATTGTGAAGAAGCAAAGTGCTGTAATGGATTATGCACAGAACATTCCAAACGCTCCTCCGAAGGTGGTGTGACCCCAGGTAAGACATTGAATGTCCATATACCTGTCTAGTAAATCACAGATATGCTGTGTTCTGGTACATGATGGAGGTCAATTAAAAGCTGAACTTTTGAGGACATGTTAGGAAAGGAAAGGATTTTGAGATGACTCTGGAGTAACATTGATTGTTGATAATAACGTTTCTCATTTTTAAATCACTGACAAACTGTCTTTTCCTAGGATTCCTGATGACAGAGGATTTGTTCACAGTCATGAAACTGATCTCAGAATTCTCCTCTAGCAAGGAGGTTAACAGCCACATTCCCCATCACTGTGCCTTTAAAGTAGAGTCCCTTAATGATAGTGTGGGGAACAAGGATAGTGGTTGGATTACTTTATATCATGGTGTATGATAGTCAGAGAATTTGATTACTTTGTAGTCAGTTGTTATACTGGGGCAAAAATGAAAGGAATCCTTTTTAGCCCTTTCAATAATATTTTGACCAGATACCCCACTTTCACACCATAATAATTAGAATATTTAATAATTTACATAATTATATATATATATATAGTACATTATGTAATCATCATATGTAACAATTATAAAATTACTATGCATGCAATCATATAATTATAATTAAAATTTATGTGAAGATGTAGCAGGAGTTGATATTCAACACTTTTCCTTTTGCTATCATGTCTAATATTATACACACATACATTATAGAGGGAGTAGAAGAAAAAGAGAGAGAGAAGAAACAGAGAGTCAGACAGAGAAAGAGAAAGAAGGTCCCTCTACTAAAGTCCTGCAAGACTGGAAGAACCCTGGAGTTCTAAGGGACTATGCCAGCTAAGTTTAGGTCTTACTTTATAGAAAAGAAGTGGAAATCTTGTGATAGATGATAGATATGTCAACTAACCCAGTCAAGCTAAGTTTAGAGAAACTCATTGCTGGGTTGACTTCAAGGAGATGCATTTATGACCATAGCAACTTGGGACAACCATCTCCTTGGGTTCATGGGGCTTGTGATACTAGTGTCTTGGCTTTTTTCAAGACTCAGCTCAGTGGCCCCCTTCTGCAGGATGCCTTTCTTGATTGTCACAGCTGCTAATGCAGATTGCCTTCCATCCACTCTGCAGGTATCTCAAACATGTCTAGCTATTTACATATTGTCTCCCCCGTTAGAATACAAGCTTCTTAAGGGTAAGGACTGCAATATTGCCTTCTTTGTATCTCCAGTGCTTAGTACAATACATGGTACATACTAAATGATTAATTAAATATTTGTTGACCCATTGGTTGGACACGGGACTTTTATTTGCCTGTTATTTGTTTTTGTTTTGTTTTAAAATTTTATTTGTTTTATTTTTAATCTATGAAACAAAACAAGCATTTTTATAAAAGTAGAATAAAAAACGATTGCACATGAAACTGTAAATCTATTATGTACAAATTCCTATATAATAAAGTTATCACGTAATTTTTTCATTTAATTTCTTACCTCCCTCCCCTCCCCATTTATGGATTGATGTACCTAGCACAATAAAAAGTCTTAAGGCTTATTTGAGATATGTTTTGTGAAGAGATTATCTAGTTCAACTGCTTTATTTACACATAAAGAAACTTGAGTCTCAGAAGTTAAGATTTAATTGTCTGTGATAGGATCATCAAGTCCATATTCCTCATTTTACATCTGAGGAAACTGAGTCTGAGAGAGTTCAGTGATTTGGTCATGGTCATAGAGCTAATAAGAGGTAAGAAATAAAACTCCAGTTTTCTAATTTCCAGTCCATTGTTCTTTTCATTATCTCACTGCTACCTTACTGGTAAACTTGTGATGAAAAATAATTAATTTATCTGTGACATCAGAAGTTCCTGAATCAACCAGTGGGTTGGAGACGCTGCCAGATTTCAGCCACATGTATCATTACCATAAGGGCTTTGATTATTTCTTGTCTAAAAACACAACACTAATACTTGGATTATTTCAGGAGATCATTAAATGTGGGTATTCCTTCAATGCCTTTCTATCCTTTTGTGATTCCATCATTTATTTTTCTATAATTCCTTCATAGAAAAATGACTGAGAGCACTGGTTTCTAGGTCTTTGGATGTCTTATCCTTTGGAGGTCTACAGTCCTCAGGTTGCTTTTACTTCTCATTTCTTAGAGGCAGCTGGTGGTAAAGTAGTTAGAGCTCTGGGCCTGGAGTCAGGAAGACCTGAGTTCAATACATCCTCAGACACTTACTAGTTGTGTCTTTGGGTGAGTCATTTCAACACGGTCTCGCTCAATTTCCTCAAGTGTAAAATGAGGCTAGCCAAGGTATCTACTGCCCAGAGTTATTGTCAAGCTCAACTGAGATAAGTGGAAAAGTGCTTGGCACGATGCATAGCACGTAATAGATGCCATATAGATCCTTAATCTTGGCCGCCCCCTCCTAGTCCATGCTCAGCCTATCTCCATCCGTGGTCATCGGAATTGTGAGGGATGTCTTTTGTATCACTTGTGATCTTAAATCACTCTATGAATTGTTACTATTAATAATATTATCACTGATACATATTACGCAATAGTGTATTATAATTATTTGTTCCGATATGCTCATATTTTTACAATAGTGATACTTAGTAGTAATACTGTGTATGAAATGTTCAGCAACATCCTGAGTGACTCATCTTTTCTTTTGTCCTGTAGGTCTTTTAAAAAAAACTGAATTAAAATAGGTACATACACAAGATTTTGTGCAAGGGCCAGTCTTGCCCTACTCTGCCCTAATCAGATCACAAATCCAGTTTGAGATACTATTATTAAAATAATAATGTCATGACTTATTTATATAATGCTTTAGTGTTTGCAAAGTGCTTTATAAAGGCCATTTCATTTTATTCTCACAACAATATTATCACCCCCATTTTACAGCTGAGGAAACTGAGGCTGCTGGGTTAAATGACTTGCCTAAGGTCACACAGCTAGTAAATACCTGTGACCAGATTTGGACAGGTACATTTGGACTACCCTGGCTTTCAAAGTATTTTGTGTGTGTGTATGGGTGTGTGCGTGTGTGCTTATGTGTGTGTGTGCATGTACAATAGAATCAGAATAGTTTAGCAGATAGAGCTAAGACTTAGGTTTAGAAGACCTGTCTTCTCATCCTGACTGACCCATATCAGTTATGTGACCATGAGCCCCATGGTCTACACCCAACTTCTGTAATGCTCCAGGTTACAGAAAATATGGCAGTCAGTATTGATGGAGGAAGTTTCTACCCTAGGAGTCCTCTACACTAATGAAATCATAGGTCTGGAAATATTTTTATGTGTGTATTGGTACATACATACACACATATATATGTATATATTTATTTTTCTATAGTACTGTCTCAATATGTTGTGTGTCTATGTCTATATATGCATATAGATGAATTATTTATTTTTTAGCATTAAAAATTGAATATACTTTTCATGTTTTCTTTTTTTTAAATTTATTTTTAGTTTTCAACATTCATTTCCACAAGATTTTGAGTTACAAATTTTCTCCCCATTTCTTTCCTCCCCCACCTCAAAACACCATGCATTCTGATTACTTCTTCCCCGCATCTGCTCTCCCTTCTATCAGACTCCTCCCTTCCCTTATCCCTATCTTCTCCCTTTTCTTGTAGGGAAAGATAGATTTCTGTAACCTATTACTCATATTTCTTATTTCCCAGTTGCATGCAAAAACAATTCTCAACATTTGTTCCTAAAACTTTGAATTCCAACTATTTATTTTTGGCAGTTTTGGATGCAGAAGCCTTGACTTTTATGTCTTTCCTTGATGATATGCATTGTTCTTCCTCATCCAAAAGGATGGAAGAAAATACCTGTTCACCAAGAAAGTAACCTTCTATAGTTTTATTTTTCCCCCTTTTTTGGGCATTTCCTCAGCCTGTTACTTGACTTTTGTGTCAGGTAGAGGGTATACTCTAGGGACCTATAAGTTCTTAGTTCCTCCAAGGTTGCACAATCAAGGGAGAGGAGTAAACTCCTCTCCTGTCTTATCATCTGGTCTGGGAGCAACCGCAAGCTTTTCTGCCCAGGATCTGTGAGTAGAATTCCCTCTCTAGAGTCTTCATCAGCTCCGCCAGCCAGTGCTCCTCCTCACCCCAGGACTGCCACTCAGGACTGAGATCCAAATCAGTCATACGATTCCCCCAGGGTCTTTAGACTGAAGGTTCCAAAAATGGATGCTGCATCCACCTGGGGCTGGGACTATGGCTGAACCCTGCTCCCTTCTCACTGACCTTTGAAACTCCCTTTGGTGTCTGTGGGTTGAGAAAAGTGGGAACTACAACTGCTACCTGGGATTCCTCCCCTGAATCCTGCTCTGGTTCTGTCCCTGCTGGTGCTGTACAGCCAAGGCTGGGTTGTGCTCCACTCTGAACCCAGTGCAATTGCCCTTTCCTGTCAGCCTTCCAGCTTGCCCTGGGCTGGAAATCTTCACTTTGTTGTTTTGTGGCTTGTGCAGTTCTAGAATTTGTTTAGTCATTTTTACAGGTATTTTATGGGCTGTGGGGGGAGAGCTTCTACAGGTCTGTCCTGCTCCACGATATTGGCTCCTCCTCCCTAGATGAATTAATTATTGAAAAAATATTTTTTAAGGACTCATTGTATGTCCAATACTGTGCAAAGTACTAAGGATACAGACAGAAAAATTCAAACAGTCCCTGGCTTCAAGGAGCTTACTCTCTGAGTAAAGGAAGACATGTATAGAACCATGGTGATCAGGGAAGAATACTTTAATTCAGAAAGTTACGCAGGTAGTGAGATAGAGTCTTTCTAGAAGCAATGATGATATTGACTTGATTACTAAAAAACAAAACGAAACAAAAATTTTAAAGATGTCTCTTCTTTTCCTTCTAGCTTCATCCTTAAATGTCCTTGGGATGAGTTTGCCTGGTTGAGTCTCCCACCAAGGCTTAAAACTGATTTTGCCTTCTATCACTGCTCTCTGGGCCTGGAGTCATGAAAACCTGAGTTCAAATCTTATTTCAGACCCTTGCTAGCTGTGTGATCTTGCATTTAACCTCTGTTTCCCCCAGTTTCCTTATCTTCAAAATGGAATAATAATATAATATAAAATAATATAAAAAGTGGACAATCATCACACCAATATTGCAGGGTTATTGCTAGAATCAAATGAGATGTTATAAGTAAAGTGCTTAATATAGTGCCTGGCATGTAACAGGTGCTCCAAAAATTCTATCTTGATGATGATGATATGAATAGCATCACTTTTCACTTAAGATTTTACAATCTTGTACTCTAAACCAGGGATTCTTTTGACTGACACATCACTCTACTTGGTTGGTAAGTCAGCTGTTGGCCCACTAAATAATATTTTAGACCATATTGTTCTCTTTGTTAGGGCAATTGATTTACGTCAATTAAACTTCTGTATGGCATCCTTGCAGTTGGTATCTATGTCCTGTATTCCACTCTTATTATCAATCATTTTTAAAAATCCTTTTTTGGAGGCAGTTGGGGTTACATAACTTGCTCAGAGTTACACAGTAAGTGTCTGAGGCCGGATTTGAATTCAGTTCCTCCTGAGTCCAGGGCCAGTGCTCTCCTCATTGGGTCACCTAACTGCACCCTTCAATAACTTTTAAAAATAGATCAAGTTTGTGTTTTGTCTGTCATATCCTTTTCTACATTTTATTTTAGTTTTGTACGAAATCTGATCTTTCACATAACGGTCAGTAAGCTGACTCAGCTCGCTGACTCGGGAATGACTACCACATCAGTCATGAGTCATTTCCTGTCTATTAAAATATAATCGATATCATTGTTAGTAATGTCATTTGGTACTCCACCTGATCAGAACATTCTGATTCTTTTCTCAAATAAAGTATTCATGACAGAGGTGTAAGACCTTTGTGAAGTCTCCAAATCTTTTGATCTCTCACATTCTTTGTTCTTGATCCAAACTTTCCAACTCCACCCCTCCCCGAATTCTTACTTATTCCAGTCTTTGCAGTGAAGGCACAATGTAGTAGTTTGCTTTTCACAATCAGTCCTATGATTTAATTGCTCTAAGGAACTCTCAGTGAGGAAATTCCTTCTGCCAATACAGGTGGCACCAGCTCTATATGTTAGGGCAAGGGTTCTTAATTTGTGATAGATTTTTTTGAGGGGGCTATGAATTTGTATTGGGGCAAAATTGACATCCTTATTTTTATTAATCTCTAACTGAAATGCAGAGTTTCCTTAAATTATGTAAAACAGTGTTGTTTTACAGGCCCATTGGTTTCACTGGACTGTCAAATGGGTCCATTACACACACACACACACACACACACACACACACACACACACACACAGTCAAGAATTCTTGTCTTAGTGAATTGTTTGGGGCTCTGAGTGGTTAAGAGACTTGCCCAGACTCACATAGTCAGTGTCAGAGCCAGGCTCAAACTCTAGGCTTCTTGTCTTTAAGACCTTCTGTCTTTCCCCTATGTCAGTGGTTCCCAATGTTTTTAGTTCCCATGAACTCTTTTTACCACCATCACCACCATCACCACCACCATACCACCACCACCATCATATGTTATGAAACTATGGAGAATTTTAATGTGTTATTCAAGTGTTTATAATAACTACAAAGATAACACAATCATGGTTTGAGTTGCTACAGAAACAAACATAATACTTCAAATATGCACATGATTCTTGTCAGAGGAAA
Source organism: Potorous gilbertii (assembly GCA_028658325.1). NCBI lineage: Eukaryota > Metazoa > Chordata > Mammalia > Diprotodontia > Potoroidae > Potorous > Potorous gilbertii. The sequence goes on along the minus strand of CM053772.1, from coordinate 251,189,541 downwards.
AGTATATTTGTAATCTAATTAGGCAGTGTTTATTGTGCCATTAAAAGATTTTTAGCATGAACTTCTAGCACCCTCATTGTAAATCACTGAATGGGACCTATTGTACTACACCATGATGCCTTTTACTAAAATACTTTTTGGTTTAATTTAGAGTCCAAGTATTCTTTGTAGAATTTCTCATCCTCTGCTACAGATGTGAGTGTATAAGCTCTCATTTTTTACAAATTGATTTTGAAAATACTTATTGTGAGCTCTGAATTGCAAGACAACCACATACCTCATGAAATGAGATTTCTTTTTGTCTCTTGGCACAGGATAAAAAAACCACTTCTCCCACATTTCATGTATTTATGTTTAACATTTAGCCATTCAATGCAGTTCATGATCACCTCATTCCTGAGCTGTTTCTGTTATTCCAGATGTCCATATTTCTTCTTCTTCTATCCTTTATGCAGAAACCCAAGAAAGGACAGAGCTGAGGATGAGTATGGACCCGATCCAGAAGCACTGACAGAATCTCCATGGCAAAGCCTTTTTTTTTTTGCATCATTGACTACTTTGGAAATCTAGTGAAATCTTATGGATCCCTCCTCAAAATATAGTTTTAAAATTCATCAAATAAAATACAAAGGATTGTAAAGGAAGCCAATTTTAAGTACCATTATAATATTAATAAAATTCCTAGTTCATGGACCCCAAGTGAAGAGCCCTTGGTAGAAAATGACTAGTTCTGGGACTCTACCAGTGAAATCTGACCACTGGGTGCCTTGGATTCTAATGCTTGGAAACCTAGAAAAGTCACATGGATTCATCTTGGTTGAGAAACTGTACTTGGGTTCCAGAGTGTATAGGTCATGCTAAGTTGTACCATTTCACCATTTCTAGCTTTGACAGAGATAGTATTTCTGTTTTGCTTTGGCTGTTAGGAGGAGATTAAAAGAGCAGGCTTCCTATTTTTAGCACACAGAAGACACACTTAGAAGCAGACACAATTTTTTTTTGTCTCTTCCTGCTTGTCAGGGTGCATCACTAATGTTGAAGCATTTTGTCTCCTTGCTTTCTCCTGTCTTCAATGCAAATAACAGAAAATGCTGTGACCCACATTCCCAGGGAGGAGGAAGGCAGAGGAGCCTTTCTAATTTGAGCTATGACACCCATTCCAGCTGGGGAGAAAGGTTTGGTAAATATTTAAATGGATTACACATCCTGAATGGGACTCAACTGAATTATTTAAGGAAAGAGCAAACCCTTGAAGGTTGAAGCTCTGATTCTGCATACCTCCAAACCAAATAGCATGGATGGCACTTTGGCCATTCTTACCAGAAAATGTTCCGAAGTCCCTAGCTAGACATTTCAAGGATGGAATTATTCTCTGTTATAGGGACTAGGACAAATGTTCTGAAGAGATTAATCGGTTAATACTCATTAATCTCTAATTCCAGGGGCCATTATCACCTCGATCAAAGATAATTATTATCTAAATCCCACTATTTGAATCCTGGGTGAAGGGAGATCCAAACTTTTTAAATATTTTGCTTAAAAAAGTTTCCATGTAATAGGAACAACTTAAAATGCTGAAATTTACTTTCTGTTCCCAGGAGAGGCAGTGTGGTCTATAGGAAAGACTACCAGACTTGAAACAGGAAAACTTTGGCTTGTCTTAGATCTGAAACTATGTATGGATTTGTGTTGATGAATGGTATCTATATTCCTGTACTCTATTGGGATTGAGAAAGAGCCTTATTTACTGGAAAATGTTCTTTGGATTACACCACTTTGAAGGTCATGTATGAATTCTACAGGGTTATGATGTCACTCAGTACCCTCACTGCTTGGGCAATACATAATATCTGAATTTTCAGGGTTTTTCAGTACAAGGAACCTTCAATGGAAGAAATGCTGACCCTGGGGTCAGTGGATCTGGTTTCAAACTCATCCTCTGATTATCTAAGTGATGTTGGGCAAAATTACTTAACTGTTCTGGGCCTTTGTTTTCTCAAGGTTGATTAGAACCTTGCTCTAGATCTGTGAGCCTATGTTTCCTCCATCTCAGAGAGAACAGTTTTCTGAGATCATTCTCCAAAAGGTTTGGAATCTATGTGGTGAGTTGTGTGTGTTGATATATTGGTACCCCCTCACCCCCCAATATATATACCATTCTCTCTGAAGACCTTGTACCCAGCCTTCTGGCAGATATAATACAAAGACACCCCCTCCATCCCATAAATGAGGTTTTCTTTTAACCCCAAGTATTGTAAGAACAAGGCATCCATCCATCCATTGACAGTCATGCCCCCTCCTCTGTCAGCTCGTGGGACTATGAGGCTTAGCTTCTAAGCCTTGTTTCAATAGTGGGGCTAAGAATATTTGTACTCTTTTCTTAAAACCAAGTTATTGTTGTATTGTGATGGTTGTTGATATAACAGTTATTATACATAATAATATAGCACAAATAACATCCATGAATACAATCGACAATTATTTATGATGATCTGTAGTTGGTAGTATTACTATCTGGATGCTCAAACATGATAGAATTGTATCTGGGGGCTTTAACATCGTAACATCAGAGTCAGTATCCTTGATCCTGGTGCACACGTAATTAAACAATCTGTCAATCAGTCAATGAGGGTATCACCGACCTCCATTGTGGGTTAGTCCCCAGAATATACTCACTTGTCATCTTTATCTCTGATTGCTCCCCAATAGAAACTCTTTGCTCCAGTCAGGCTAATCTCTTTGCTATCTTGGTATACATCATGTTCATAACCACCTCTGCCCCTCTGCTGATGTTTAAAATGCCCTCCTTTTCTTTTTCTCTGTTTTAAATCCTATCTCAGACATTGGCTACATAGCCTCAGGCAAGTCATATCATTGTTTGCCTCAGTTTCCTCAACTGTAAAATGGGGAACATAATAGCCCCCACCTTGCAGGGTGGTCATGAGGATCAAGTGAGAGAAGCTTTGTAAAGTGGTTAGCACAGTGCCTAGCCCACAGTAGGCACTATGTAAAAATTAGCTATCATTATATTATTTGTATTTTATTTGCCCTTTCCTTTTTTCTTATTCAAATCTCGCCACTTCAAAGAACTTGACTTTTCCCTACAATATTGTTAATAGCTGACATTGACATGGCCCTTTAAGGAGTACAAAGCACTCCACATACCTTGTTTCATTGTGTTTCACAATGATCGAGTCTATTTGGCATCTCCGAAAGAGTCCAGGTTCTGTTGTCAGAGCATGGGGGGTGGGGTTCAAATGCCCCCTCCCCAGGATCGATAGCTGTGTGACCTTGGGCAAAATCACTTCACTTCCCTGATTCCAGTTTCCTCGACTCTAAATGAGGAGGTTGGATCTAGACCGCTGAGGTCCTTTCTACTTCTAGATAAATGATTCTAACCCTGTGAGTAGGTAGTTGTATTATCACTCCTGCTTTACAGATAGGGAAACTGAGGATTCATAGGTGAATGGAATTGCCCAAAGGGCCATGGGTAGTCAGTCAGTGCAAAACCTAGGTCTCCTGACTTTCAAGCCTTAGAGCTTTGCATTACATCAGAGTTGCCGGGGGCTACTAATATAATAAAAAGTGATTTCAAATGTTTGCAAAGCGTTTTACATACATGATCTCCTTTAAGTGTCACACTAGCCCTGAGAAGGCATTGTAAGTCTTTGTATTCCCATTTCACTGATGGAGGAGCTGAGGCTAAGAGCAGTCTAGTGATTTACCGATGGTCATATGACTACAGAGGACCAGAGGCAGGTCTTCTGGACTTCAAGTACACTGCCCATCTCCTCTACTCATATCACGACTTTATCGTAGGAACCAAAGGAGATAATATGTATTAAGTGCTGTATGACCCTTTATACTTTCGAAAATGCCAGTAAGTATCATTAGTCATGTATTCTGTGGTTTTGTCTGATTAATCATAAAACACAAGCTTTCTCACAGATGGAGTTGTAAATTTTTTTCTTTTGTATCACACATAGTGTCCAGGACTAGGTTGGGTATGTTTTGGGCACTGAATCAATGCCACTCAGCTGACAGAGTTTAACCCAAGACCAGACAAGTTGACTCACTCCTACATTGCTTGGGAAAAGCTCCAGAAACTTGAGCTGATTCTCCCATCTACCAGTCAAGTGTTGTTTTCAGGATTTTTAGGATCACAGAAACCTGTGATTAGAGCGAAAGCACAGAATTGTTTATATTTCTTACTGTCCTTGAAATAAATATCAGAGGACACAGCAGTATCTAATTCCAGACATAATAATCCAGATCTCTGAAAATACTCCTTGTACTATTTGTCTGATTCCCCTTGTCACAAACTAGCCAGTCTAGCGCTGCAGCCAAGGAAGCCGCCCTCTCCCTCCTCCTTTGCCAGTTGAACCATAGTAACAGTGTATCCATGGGTCCTTGGGACCTGGGTTTCCCTCCTCTGGCTTTAATTCTTATGACCATTAGGCCCTGTGGAAGTTGGAGAAGCTGCCCTGTGGAAGTCGGAGAAGCTGCCCTGTGGATTTCTTTCTCTTCAGCTTCAGTATTTCCAGTTGGGATCGAGGAAATATGGGTTTCCCTGTCTTTGACCCTAATACTCCCCACTATTAGGCCCTGGGGAATTCAGGAAAACTCCCCCATGGATACCTTTCTCCTCAACACTGTTTAGCTTGTTTTAGCTTTGAAAGGATCAGAGCTGACAGGGCTGGAAGATCCCTTGGAGGAATTCTATCCCACCTCCTCATTCACCAGGATACTGGGGATACCAAGACTCAGAGAGCTGAGGTGGCCTTTCTAAGGTTGGCCATCAAACTCCACTACCTTCCCATGCAACACTCTTTTCCCTATTGTAAGTCAGATTTTCACCTTCCATCCCAGCCTAGAGAATTTCCTTTAACCTTGGCTCAAAACAGTTTTGTTTCATTTTTAACAGACTTACCATTGCACTTTTATAGGAAGCACCCTTCATCAATCCTTCTTCCCCACTTAGAGCCTAGGAGAGCTACCAGAGACAATGAGAAGTTAAGTGACTTGCCCAGAGTCACAGTATGGGGTATAGGTAAGATTTGAACTCAAGTCTGCTTAACTCTAGGTCTGTTGTGCTTCACCAAGCAAAGCAAAGGCAGTAAAAAATGTCTCAATGAGTTAGACAGGAGAGAGGAAGAAAGTTTGTCTCTTAGACTTTCTTTCCCTTCAGTGCTCCATGTGCAAACTGAGTATCTATCAGCTGTCTTTGCCCCTAGAAAGGAGAACTCTTTAGTCCTAAACAAAGGGACACATCACTCTAAAATCCCCACTTCTGAATCCTGCACTGTTAGATCTGAAAGGGACCTTAGAGGAAATTGAGTATTGAACCCCCTTGTATTGAAGAGGGAGGAACCTAAGACCTAGAGAAATGCTTAGTGATTTGCCCAGGGTCATACAGTTACCAAGTGTCGGGGGCAGGATTTCCTAACTCCAAATCTGGTGTCCTATCCACTTACACCATGTTGGTTCATCTGGAGATCAGATGTCTGGTGCCAGACCTGACACTTAACTAGTCATGTGACCTTGGGCACATAGTTCCTCCTGTGTAATATGAGATGATCTGAATTCAAGATGGTTAGACCCACTTCCCCCAGGAGACTACAAGGTCTCCTTTGGTCTTTGTGTCTCTAGCACAAGAAAGCATTAGAAAATACTTAAATAAGCCTACTTGATGGAAAAGAACATTAGAGATCATTTAGCCCAGTACTCCACCCCTAGCCACCATCCCTCAATGCTTTTTATTTAAAAAAAATTGATTGAACTTGTGATTTTTTGGGTATGTTTAGGCAACTACCAAGGAGGAAACTCCTTCTATCAATGCAGAATGTACCTACTCTGCAACCTAGTCTGAGAGATTTGCCTAGGACATGGACATAGCCAGCATACATCAGCTGTGGGACTTGAAACAGTGTCTTCTTGGTTCTGAGGCTAGCCTTCTATTGACTAAATCACTTTGCTTCTCGACCTACTTTACTGATGAGAAAGCTGAGTCCCCAAAAGGGAATGTGCCCTGACCCGTGGCATTAATGAGACAGCTGAAAATCGA
>CM053772.1:251154405-251182977 GCA_028658325.1 Potorous gilbertii | reverse complement strand
TCATATCTTACTTAAAATAATCAGACAATGAAGCAATATCAGTTATGTGTATGTATGTATGTATACATGCATGCACCAAATGGCATAACATTTAAATTTTTTAAAGGAAAAATTAAACTAATTACAAGAGGAAATAAGAAAACTGTACTAGTGGGGCACCTCAACTTTCAGAATTAGAATTTCTCTTTCTTCAATTTAGAATTAAATAAATCTAATAATAAAATAAATTAAACACAAAACAGAATCATAGAAAAGCTAGATATGATAGATTTCTGAGGAAAAGTGAATGGGAATTTTAAGGGTACAGTCATAACTCATTTTGTTGTACTTAACTTTGTCGAGCTATACTTTTTTTTGTTTGTTTCTTTTACAAATTGAAAGTTTATAGCAACTCTGTGGCAACAAAGTCTACTGGCACCATTTTCCCAATAGCATGTGTTCACATCAGGTCTATCACATTTGAATACTTTTTATAATATTTAATAGTTTTTCATTATTATTACATTATAGTGAGCTGTCTTCAAAGACTTCTTTGAAATTATTTTTTTGCATGTCATGAACCATGCCTAGGTAAGATGGTGAACTTAATACATAGAGATTGTGTGCTTTCTGATTGCTACACCAAACTGTCATTTCTCCATCTCTCCCCCTCTCCTTTAGCTTCCCTTTTTCCTGAGACATTGAAATTAGACATATTAATAATCCTAAAATGACCTCAAAGTGTTCAAGTGAAAGGAACAGTCAACTGATACAGCTGACTTCATTGTGTTTTTTTTAAGAAATAGCTACATCCACCCCAATCTCTAGTAACCATGACCATGACCAGTCAGCAGCCATCAATATAGGGGCAAGATCCTCCACTAGGTAAAAAATTACAACTGAAATCACAGTTGATGATTAGCATTTTTAACAACGAATTATTTTAATTAATATATGTACATTTTTAGACATAATACTATTGTACACTTAGTAGACTACAGTATAGTAGAAGAATCAGTCTTATATGGATTAGGAAACCAAAAATAAGGCATGACATAACTTTACTGTGATATTCACTTTATTGTGGTTGTATGGAAACAAACCCACAATATATTTGAGGTATGCTTATATAACTTTTTCTCAGATATACATGACACCTTCACAAAAATTGACCATATATTATGGCATAAAATATCACAAATTCAAAAAATCCAAAATATAAAATGAACCCTTTACAGAATATCATGCAATAGGAATGAAATTCAACAGAGATGGAACCACACATTAAAAATTAATAGGAAACTAAATAATTTAACCTTAAAGAAAAATTGGTCAAAGAACAAATAACAAAAAGAATGACAACAATGAGAAAACATTCCAAAATTTGTAGGATACAATTTAACTAATACTTATCTCTAATTGCATACATAAATTGAAGAAAGAGAAAATCAATGAATTGGGCATGCTATTAAAAATACAATCAAAAAAGAACATATTAAACATCAAAATATAAAATCAAAAGAGGTAATAAGACTGAATTTTAAAAAGTGAGCTAATAAAAATAGGAACTGGTTTTATAAGAAATAATAAAACAGATAAAGCATTGGTTAATTTGACTTAAAAGAAACAGTTACCAGTATCAAAATGAAAATAAGTGTGCCAACAATGAAAATGAAATTATATCAATTATTAGGAATAATTTTGCCCAATTATATGCCCACAAAACTGATGATTCAAATGAAATGGGTGAATACCAAAAAACAAACAAACAAACAAACAAAAAACAACCCAAAAAAACAAAAACAAAAAGAAAACGGCCCAGATTAACAGAAAAGGAAATAGAATATCTAAATAACCTTATCTTGGAAAAATAAATTGAACAAATCATCAATCAGCTCCCTACTAAGACTACCAAGACCAGATAGATTTATAAGTGAATTCTATCATTTAAGGAAAAACATAATCTCAATACTATACAAACTATTTGGAAAAAAAATAGGTAGAGGAGTCCTACCAAATTCCTTTCATGACACAAATAAGATTTTGATACCCTAAACCAGAAGGAACAAAAACAGCGAATGAAAATTATGGACCAATTTTCTGAATGGATATTGATGCAAAAAGTTTTAGATAACACACTAACAAGGAGATTACAGCAATATATCACAAAGATTGTACACTATGACCCGGTCGGATTTATAGCAGGATTGTGGAAATGGTTCATTATTATGGAAAAACACTATTAGCATAATTTACCGTACCAAACAAAGCAACAAAAATCATATGATTATAACAATAGATTCAGAAAAAAATCACAAAACATAACATCTATTCTTATACTATAAATCATGGAATATATGTAATCTTTTTTATATAAGTACTATCTATCTAAAATGAAGAGTAAGCATTATTTATAATGAAAATAAACTTGAAGTCTTTTTAATAAGATCAGTGGTAAAACAAGGATGCCTTTTACCACAATTTTTTTCAATATGATATTAGAAGTTCAAACCATATCAATAAGACAAGAAAAAGAAATTAAAGGGGTAAAAAATAAGCAATGAGGAAAAACTGTCACTCTTTGCAGATGATATAATGGTACACCCAGAAAGTCCTAGAGAATCAACTAAAAAAAAATTGTGTGAAACAATGAATACCTTTAGTAAAATTACAAGATATAAAATAAAAACACATAAATCATTAGCCTTTCTAACTATTATCAACAAAACTGAGCAGGAAGAGAAAGAAATTACATTTAAAATAACTGTAGACAATATATAATACTTGGGAGACTTGCTGAGACAATACCAGGAACTATATGAACACAATTACCAAACACTTTTCATACAAATAATGTCAGATATAAACAATATGAGAAACATTTATTGCTTGTGAGTAGTCCTATTCAACATAATTAAAATGATAATTCTATCTAAGTTAATTTATTCCATGCCACATCAATCAAAACTACTAAAGAATTATTTTATAGAGCTAGAAAAATAACTACAAAATTAATCTGGAAGAATAACAGGTCAAGAATATAATTGGAATCAATGAAGAAAAAAAGATGAAAGAAGGCATTGCCAGGATTTAAACTATATTACAAAGTGGTAAACATCAACATAGTCTGATACTAGCTGAAAAACAAGTGTGATAGATCAGTGGAATAGATTAGGTAGACAATACAAATAAATAAATGACCATAGTAATCTACTGTTTGATAAACTCAAAGATCCAAGCTTTTGGAGTAAGAACTCACCAATTGACAAAAATCGCTAGGAAAACTGGAAAGCTGTTTGAAAAAAATTAGACATAGAATGACATCTCACACCACATATCAAGATATGATCAAAGTGGACTAATCAATAAAACATAAAAGGTGATATCATAAGTAAATTATAGAAGAATGTCAAAATCTAGCTGTCATATGTATGGATAAGGTAAAATTTATGAGAAAACAAGAGACAAAAAGGATGACAGGAAGTAAAATGGATAATTCTGATTGAATAAAATTTAAATTTTTGTACAGACAATATTAATATTAATCAAAGAAAAAGGTGAACAGGAAACTGGGGCAGGGAGAACTGTAGTTTCTCTGATAAAGGCCCAATTTCTCAAATATAAGCAAAACTGAGCCAAATTTAAAAGAGCCAATTATTAGTTGATAAATGTTCAAAGCATATGAAAAGACAATTTTGAGAAGAAATCAAAGCTATTGATAGGAAAAAATGTTCTAAATCACTAGTGATTAGAGAAATGCAAATAAAAACATCTCTGAGATACAACTTCACAACCATCAGATTGGCTAATATGACAGAAAGAAAAAATAACAAATGCTGGATGGGATATGTAAAACTTGGGACACCAGTGCACTATTGCTGGAATTGTGAATACAATAGGAATATTGGAACAGTCCAATCATTGTTGAGAATTGTTTGGAACTATGCTCAAAGAGCTATAAAGCTATACATACCTTTTTAACCCAGACTGTATCCCAAAGAGTTCAAAGAAAAACGAAAAGAACCTATATGTACAAAAATATTTAAAGTTTCTTTTTGTGGTGGCAAAGAATTTAAAATTGAGAGAATATTCATCAGTTGGGGAATGGTTGAAAAGCTTGGAGCATATGAATGTGATGTAATACTATTAAGTCATAAGAAATGATAAGGAGGATAGTTTCAGAAAAATAGAATTTGGTAGACTGATATGAACTGATCCAAAGTGAAGTGAGCAGGACCAGAACAACTTTGCCAATACTAACAAAAATCTGTAAGACTGATCACTGGTGAAAGACTTAGCCACTCTTATTAAGAAAATTATCAATGACAATTCCAAAGGACACACAATGAAAAATACTATTCTCCTCCAGACAGAGAGCTGGCTCTCTGAATACAGATTGAAGTGTATTTTTAACTTTCTTTATTCTTCTCCTTTTTTTGGTTATGTTTTCTTTTCCAATACAATTAATATAGAAACATGTTTTGCATGACTTTACAAGTATAATTGATATCAAATTGTTTGCTTTATCAAGGTGGAAGCACGGGCTGAAGGGAGGGAGGCATATAATTTTTAATTCAAAATTTTGAAAATTGAATATTAAAATTTTGTGTGATTGTGAAATAATTAATGAAATAAAATATATTTTAAAAGCACTAGAAATCCAAAAGTGGGAAGGAAAGAGGTAGAGCTTTCCAAGTATGGAATAAGTAAATACAAAGGCATAAGGATAGAAAAGGGAGTGTCTTGTATATGAAAAAAAAGATCAATCTGAATTCATATACTGAACTAGTATAATAACATCATATGGAATAATAATTATGATATCATTTTATATCACATCATATCATATCAATTATTATTAGGACTGCTTATGGGGGTCAAGGAACTAAAGAGCAGTGTGATAGTTTGAATAACCAGTAGAGAAAGTGTTGTGAAAACCTCGAAAGAAGAGAAAATGTAAGAAAAGAAGGTAACCAACAATAGTGAACATTACACAGATTGGCAAACATGAATATTGAGGCCATTGGATTAGACATTTTAAAAACTGCACCAGTATGTCAAAAGTAGATTAACTAGGAGCAATGGTCATTTAAATGGGAAGATCTTTCCCATTTTTTAATAGGCCCATGGGACCTCCTTAAATATCATGGAAGCCTAAGTCATATGTGGTGGGAGGAACTTGCTGAATGGGTAGAATAGGAAAGGTAGAGCAGTGCTGAAAGTTGGTCAGACTAGTTAAAACTGGGAGAGAGAGAAAGCAGGCAGCTAGGGCAGCAAATCAGGATGATTGGGAGAGCTTGTTTATAATTTTCTTTAAGGGAGCTAGTTTGTGGGAAGCCAAACAGAGGGAAGGCTTGGGGTTGGTATTGCCCCTTGTATTGTCATTGTGTACAGATTCCTTTTTTGCTATGATGGATTTGGTTTTCTGGTGTTGATATTTGGCTTTCTGGTGTTTGAATAAATATTTTTGGTTCTGTCTTACATGTGGAGAGTCTGTTATATTTTGTGATTCAGAATTGTGATCACATAATCATGGCCATCATAGGCACTGGGAAAATCACATGGATACTACATTTGGTGATGAGGATAGGATTGTGAAATATCAAACCTCTATTTGGAGGCAGAAATGCTTTAGAGAGAGAAATGAATGGCCCATGATGGGAGGATTTACCCTATTCTTCCTTAGCAAGACAAAGGGCTAAAAGCACAGGGCTCTTTGCAAACTGGGAACTGAGATTACAGAAAGGAGAACTGAGAGATTTGGAAAGGTGTTTGCAAGGAGTATCAATACAATCAGGGAAAGAACTGGCAGGGCTATGTCAGAGAAGCTGGGTCTTGCTAACAAGTTATTGCCTTATGTGTAAAAGGAGAGACAAGCTGCTAGAAGAGAAAGCTCAGATGAAAAGGGAATTGGCTGGTTTGCATGAAAAGCTTATTATGGTATAGTATTCAAACTCTCCTTTAAAAGAGCAAGCAACCTTTGTACATATTCAGCATTGTTTGCTATGGTGACAATTTCCAGGAGAGTGTGTGGGAGGAAAATATAGCAAAGTCAGAGAAAGAGGGGAGGGCTTCTAGGTAGAAGCACTTCCAATACTAACGCAAAAACAGGTGAATCAGGGAGGCTGCACAGTGTTTGGGGAGGTAATTGAGGATTTTACTCAGCAGTCACAGATATTTTGGGTTGGTTCAACCAAAGAATGGGAGAATCACTGGTATCTTGGATGGTAAGAATCAGAGAAAAAGATAAATTTCTTCGAGAGAAAGAAAAGTATATAGCCAGAGGATTCAAAGTCAGAACACACTGACAAGAAAAGAATTGCCTACTGCTCTCTTGAGAGCAGGAGTATATATTGGAAGGACAGATGGCATTCCAACTGATGAACTATACAAAATGTATGGAGAAAAGGAGGTTGATATTAGATTGAGGAGGAAAATAAGAACTGACCCTAGAGATCCTCCTGAAACATTGTATCCAAGTTTGTTTCACCTGCAGGGAGAACAGGAAATTGGTCAGGTCCTAGCTCAGTTTATAGAAAGCAAACCTCTAACCAGAATGATGCCCCCCAAACTGCAAATTAGAAAATAGTAAACAACAGTGAATGAGGCAATGATAGTGAGTTCATAGACTCCAGAAGCATGGATGACCTTATATATACCCTGCTTCTGGTTACTGTCTCCTTGTTTCTTTTTGTCTGTTAAACTTGTTTCCTGTAGCCCTAGTACCCTCCACTTGCAGATGATCACTTAAGTCAGATATCACCCCCTGTCCATGACTGTGATGTGTCACCCCTGGACTTGGTGTTGTCCAAGCTCTGTATAGCAGCTAAAGAACTTACCCCTCAAATGGGACTTCTTGGGGCAAAGACAGCTCTACGTCCAATTTCAGCAGGAAGTAGCTACAGAAGAAGAAACCTTTATCCATGACCCCAAGATTTTGGGCCCCATTCCTTTGAGGTGGGGAATGATGAACTGCTTGTGCTAAAGCCCCACCCTGACATATTATTGTGCTTATTTTATGTGATCCCTGTTATATTGGTGTAAAGTTCTGTTAACATCAGTTTGCCTAAGATACTGTTTTATATGCTTATTTTCTTTTATCTCTGTTACAGTTCTATTGATAAGTTGCCCTACAACCTATGTAATGAACATGAAAGATATTGAGGATGAATGTAATGGTAATTAAGTGGGAAAATTAAATGGGAAAATCTTTCCCATTCATTAATAGGCCATTGTGAGCTACTTAAGTCACATGGAAACCTAAATCACATGGTGGGAGAGCTTGCTGAACTGGTAGAACAGGAAGGGTGGAGTAGATCTGAGAGAAAGTTGGTTGAAAGTGGGAGACAGCAGGCATCTGGCATAGCAACTAGCACAAGTGGGAGAGCTTCTTTTTAAGACAGCCTATTTCTGATTTGTTTAAGGGAGTTGGTTTGTGGGAAACCTAACAGAAAGAAAGCTTGGGGATGGTAGTGTCCTTGGCATTGTTATTGTCTATAGATTTCTTTGTTGCTATGATGGTTTTAGCTTTCTAGTGCTGGGATTCACCTTTCTGGTGTTTGATTCTGTCTTCCATGAGGAGAGTATGTTATATTTTGCTATTCAGAATTTGTCGCCATATTCATGAACGCTGTAGGCACTGAGAATATTGCATTGGCACTATACTAGGGAAAGAAGATAAAGGGAGCATCCCAAAATGTATCATAAGAAGGTGAAAGAGAACAGCATACTCAAATAATAGTATATGGGAACTCTAATTTAGGGACCCTGTCTAAACAAACAAAAAAAAGATTACTTGCAACTACTGACGGTCTTCTCAAGCTCCTTAGAAAATTAAAAAAAAAATTCCTGATCATTCCCACTTGCAATTTTGGAGAGAGGTAAGTAAAGTGCTATCCCACAATATCACATTTAGGCTTACCTTGTTTCTGTACTGTTCTATCCTTTGAGTTCTGTAGAAACTGAATAATCAACCAGTTTTGAATTGAGACCCCAAAGCACCTAAAATGTGGGAGGGAAAGTACTCATCCTACTTCACATAGCCTCTCACTCAGCATTCAGGTTAAGTACCATTATCTGAGCAGACTCCTGCTTGAGAAACTGATTAATAACCATGGATTATCATAAAAACAATGCTGGAGTGATTTTCAATTAAACCTCTGCCATGCTTGGATCAAGTATTTGAACAGTGGATCTAACTTTCCGAAACAGGTGCCTCAGAATTGTCTTACAGAACTAAGATAATTTTGGTTTTTTTCAGATCCTCCATAACAAGTACATCAAACATATTTTATTATTTTTAGATTTAAAAAGATAGTGCTCATTATATTATACATCACAAACACTAACATATACCCATGCAATCAAAATTATTGAATGATTTTACTCCAATTCCATTTACATTCTAAATAATAATACAGGCCATTTTCAAACATTTGGTTTGATTCCATGTAGGTGAATAGAAATTTACATAACTGTTCTTATATGAGATGCTCTGGAAGCTCCACCTACCCCAAAATACTTATACTCATCCATCTTTCAATGAATAGATCATGTGTAAAAGGTCTTATTTAATATACAAGTTTTTTGTATTAGGAAGAATATGATTTTAAATAGTACTCAATGGAAAAATTCACATGGATTAGTTTATCAAAAGAAACCATTCTACCTGCCATTCTAGTTAAGGTGAATATTATCTCACTGTAATCTCCTATCCTACTATACTAATTGGTTTCCTTGTCAGTCTCATCCCTATATATACTGCATATTTCATGATAGGACTAATATTATTTTTTCACTCCATAGCTGAAAAAAAAAAAGACATTGTGCCCTATGGAATAAAGACAAATCCACTTAGTAGAGATAGATGGAGTTCTGGATTTAGAATCAGAGAACCTTCATTATAATTCTGAATCTGTCACTTAAGGATTTTGAACAAGTCATTTAATGTCTCTACAACTTAGTTTCCTCAGCTATAACATAAAGATTTTGGGCTAAATGACTTTCATTCAATTTGAATAATATTAACTTAAGAATGTCTCTCATTCAATTTAAAGAATATTAAGTGACTACTACAGGGCAGCTTTATAGCACAGTGGATAGAGTATCTGACCTGTAATCAGAAAGACTCATTTAGCTGAGTTCAAATCTGGCCTTAGACCTTATTAGCTGTGTAACCCTGGGAAATTCACTTACCCATATTTGCTTCAGTTTCCTCATCTGTAAAATAAACTGCAGAAGGAAATAGGAAACAATGCATTGAAATATCTTTACCAAGAAAACCCCAAATGAGTTCACAAAATGTCATACACAACTGAAACAAGTGAATGAAAAGTGACTACTATGTGAAAGACCCCTTGCCCTAGATACTACAGACACAAAGAAAAAAAATGAATATTTACTTTGCTGAGTCCCCAATTCTCCAATATGAAATTAATCAAATTCCAAATGACTGGGAATCAGATGCAGTAAATTAAAGCATCAGGAAGAGTTAGAGGAAAGCAAACAAGATAAAACATCTAGAGTTCTGTGTTTCAGTACTGACTTTCCCAATGATTAGTTATGTTTTTATTTTTCTCCAAAATATTTTTATTCGATATTTTATTTTTTTGACAATTAAATAGAACAAATAATTTAATGAGGCCAAGAAAAAGAAAGACATCTAGCTGAGAGGGAAACAGCAACAGTTACTATTGATAATCACTACTGGATTCAGATGACCCTCCTCTCATCCCTTTCTTGTCCTACTTTCTTGTAGGGAAGATAGATTTCTATATCCAACTGAGCATATAAGTTATTCCCTTTTTGAGTCAATTCCAAAGACAGTGAGGTGGAAGGGCTCCTATCTAGCTTCTCTTCCACTATAAAAATCTCATGCCTTTTACGTGAGATAATTTGCCCCATTCTACTCTCACTTCCCCCTTTCCTAGTGCACTTCTCTTTCTCATCATTTAATTTCTTTTTTTAGCAGTTATCCCATCATATTCATGCCTTCTCTATATGAAAACTCCTGTCTTAATAATGAAAAAAAAAGTTTTTAGGAGTTAAAAGTTTCATCTTCCCAAGTATGACTGTAAACAGTTTAACCTTATTGAATTCTTTATGCTTTCTCTTTCTTGTTGATCTTTTTCAGCTTCTCTCCAGTCTTGTGCTTCAAAGTCAAAAGTTCCACTAAGTTCTGGTCTTTTCATTAGAAATGCTTGAAACTTTTCTATTTTGTTGAATATTTATTTTTCCCCATGAAGGATTATCCTCAGTTTTGCTAGGTAGGTGATTCTTGGTTATAATCCTAGCTGCTTTGCCTTTCAGAATATCACATTCCAAGCTCTCTGATCTTTTATTGTAGAAATTACTAAATATTGTTATTCTGACTATGGCTCCATGATATTTGAATTGTTGGTTTTTGGCTACTTACAGTATTTTCTCATTGACCTGGGAGCTGTTGAATTTGACTATCATATTCCTGGGAGTTTTTATTTTGTTATCTCTTTCAGAAGGAAATTACCAGATTTTTTCCATTTCTATTTGATTCTCTTGTTCTAGAACACCAGGACAGTTTTCTTTGATAATTTCTTGAAAGATTGTATTTAGGGTCTTTTTTAATTTTTTTTTCTTCAAATAAATTTAACTTTTTACATTATTTTCACAAGATTTTGGGTTCCAAAATTTTCTCCCCATTTGTCCCCTTCCCCCTCCCCGATACACTGGACATTCTAATTACCCATATCACCAATCTGCCCTCTCTTCTATCATCCCTCCCTTCCCTTACCCCATCTTCTCTTTTGTCCTGTAGGGCCAGATAACTTTCTATTCCCCATTACCTGTATTTCTTATTTCCTAGTAGCAAGAACAATACTCTACAGTTGATCCTAAAACTTTAAGTTCCAGTTTCTCCCAATCCCTCCTTCCCCACCCATTCCCTTTGGGAAGGCAGGCAATTCAATGTAGGCCATATCTGTGTAAAAAATATGGAACGCTTCACGAATTTGCATGTCATCCTTGCGCAGGGGCCATGCTAATCTTCTCTGTATTGTTCCGATTTTAGTATATGTGCTGCCGAAGCGAGCACCAGAGATCTACTTTAAAAGCCAGGAAAAGAGTGACCATCATGAGTAAGAAGCAAAGCAGAAAAGACCATAGAATCTTTCTATGGGGACAAAGACCAAAACACAAATACTAAAAAGGTCAGTATTGAGACTATACTCCCATCTGAAACTTCAAAAGGGAATATGAACTCATCTCAAACGCAAAGAGAATTCTTGGAAGAGCTCAGGAAGGATTTTAAAAGGCAAATTAGAGAAATAGAAGAAAAACTGACCAATGATTTCAAAAATATGAAAAAAGAAATTACAGAAGAATTTAAAGGAAAATTGGACAAATGGAAAAGGAAGTACAAAACCTAATTGGAGAAATAGATCCTTAAAAAGAAAAATTGGACAGATAGAAAAGGAGATGCAAAAGTGAACTGAAGAAAACAACTTGATAAAAAATTAGAATCAGGCAAGTAGAAGCTAATGATTCTATGAGACATCAAGAATCAGTCAAACAGAATCTAAAGAATGAAAAGATAGAAGAAAATGTAAAATATCTAATTAGAAAAACAACTGAAATATATTCCTTTAACCTTTCACCAATTGGTTCTAGTTATCATTAGAGATAATCAGTATAATGCTAGTAAATTTGATGTAAATGTATTCCTTTCTCTTGGCCTCAACTTTTCTGTCTGTAAATCAAGGTGGTATGAGTAGATGGTCTCTTAGACTCCTTCTATTCCTAATATTTTATGTTCTAATGTCTCCCATAGACCTTTAAAAGAAACCTCTGTTTTAAGGTCCTTTATGCTTTTAATATTCTGTGACTTTATCTTTTACTTTATTTCTAATTTATGGAATAAAGCATGTATTTCCATGTCATCATAAAATTAAAAAAAAGATGATTGTACATGAAACTGCAAATCTATTATGCACAACTTGCTATTCCTTTTAAATATATAATAAAGTTATCATGTAAATATATTTTCCCTTTCCCCCAAGATGACTACTATTAGACACAAATGTTTGTGTATATATATATATACACACACACACATGTACATGTATATATATACACACATACATATATGTAAAATCATTCTATACTTCTTTTGATCAATTTTTTTCCCTGGATGCATATAGTGTCTTACTCATAAGTCCTTTGTAGTTAATTTATGTATTTATAATAGGTAAAATGACTTAATTGTTCAAAGCTGTTCTTAAAACAAGATTGCTGTTACTGTATACAATGTTGTGTTGGTTCTCATCATTTTATTCTTCATTATTTCATGCAAATTGATCCATGTTTTTCTAAAATCAACAAGTTCCTTATTTCTTATAGCACAGAATTATTTCATCACAATCATATTCCACAACTTGTTTTGCCATTCTCCAATTGATGGGCATCCTTGCAATTTCCAGTTCTTTGCTATTACAAAGAAAATTTCTGTAAATATTTTAGAACATATAAGTTCTTTTCCTTTTCCCCTAATATTCTTTTGTTATTAAGTTTAGTTTGACCCATATCAAGGGCAGGGTGTATTTCTTTGCTTGGACCTGGTTTGGAAGATATAGCCTCATGAGAATAAAAGATATGATGCTGATTCGTCCTTATATTTTGCCTATGGTTTCTACAAACAGCCACAGATCTTCCACAAAATCAAATCAAGGAGACTGAAGAATCCTGTTGAATAAACAAATGTACTTTAGAACATTTGCCTTATTTTAATAGGTTTGTCTATTATTTTCCTGGGGATGTTATACTTATTTTCTTGGCTCTATTGCTATGTTTTGTAAAATACAGCAAAATATATCAATTTATAATTATTGATTTAAATTCCCTGGGTGAATTTGATTAAGCATCTAGCAATTATGCTTCAAGTTCCAAAACATAGCTCATTAATTGTATATCCTTTTAATGTCAAACTGAGAAATAAAGTCTTAATTAAAGCAATTGTTCATTATTGGTTTATTTCCACTGTTCAAAGATTGTTGTGAAGTCTGGCCCAGATTTTTATAGCTCTCTTAGAAATGAAAAAAAAAACTCCTTTACATATTTGGCCTTGTTTACTAATTGAATGGAATATTTGGAAAGAACTGATTTACCTTAGTGTTACATTTGATGGCTCCCTATTGTCATCTAAATGAATTACAACATTATTCTCTTGGCTTTCAGGGACTTCTGTGATTTGGCCTCAACTTACCTTTCTAGACTTACCTATTAGGAACTCAACTCTTTATCTGAACTAGACTGCATGCTGTTAGCTGAAAACAATGGCTCCTGCCTTTGTTTATTTGTTTATGTGGTTCTCTTCACCAGAAATGCCCTTCTGTTGAATTTAGACTGCTTCCTTCTGACCCATTCCTCAAGAAATAGTTCAAATACTTATCTTTCTCCCCAAATCCCCAACTGCTTGTCACTCCTTCATCCAAATACCACTTGGATTTGTATACCTAGCATTTAACCCAAAACCTGGCACTTAACAAGTATTTGGTAAATGTGAATTTATTTTTTTACTCTCTTTCATTTCATTAAAGGAAGCATTGTGTCCACAGTGTTGGCGATATTCATCCCACCAATGGTAAAGGTGTTTGATTCCGGACGTTTATTTAGTACTAGAACAGTAACATGTTTAGAGAAGGGTGATATAGATGATGAGATGACTGGAAATCATCTCATATGAAAATCTGTTAAAGAAACTCAAGATTTTTAACCTGGAGAAGGAGATGCTTAGCAGAAATTACGATAGATGCCTTACAGCATTTCAAGAACTATCATCTCAAAGAGGGAATAGATGTTTTCTGCTTTATCTTTAAATAAAACAATAGGCTGGAGTTGTCAACAGGCAAAGAAAACCTCCTCAAAGATCAAAGTTTATTATCAAAATTATTTGGTACTATTTAAAAATAGAAAGAGTACATCCATTAAACAGAATAGATAAGAAAAAATCAGAAAGATTTGGACTTCGTAACCCCTAAGGGATAAACCTGAAAACGTGAAATATCTGAGGAAGAACCTCCTATTTGACAAGAAAAATTGGAAATCAATTTGGAAGAAATTATCATCTTATACCATATACTACAATAAGTCAAAATGGATTTGTGAACTGATATTAGATGTCTTATCAATCAAGGGGAGAGTGTGCATGGGGTGGGGGGAGAGAGAGAGAGAGAGAGAGAGAGAGAGAGAGAGAGAGAGAGAGATCCAGATAAGGTATTTTGATACCTGTAAGTGGGGGGTTTGTTTCTTAGTCAAACAAGGGATAGAAAACAAACAAAGTAGACAATTTTAGTACCTGACATTAAAAGCTTTTGCCTTAAGAAAATTAATGCAAGTAGGATACGTAGGCAAACAATAGATCGGAAAAAAAATTCATTGCAGCAAATTTCTCTGATAGGATTCTTACATTCAAGACAACTAATAAAAATGTAAAAGACTAAAAAAGTCACCCTTCAAAGATTAGTGGTCAAAGGATATGAATAAATAGCTCTCTAAAGAATTATAGACTAAACCAAAATATGAAAGAATGCTCCAAATCATTAATTACAATGAGAAATGAACATTAAAAAATCCTGCAATTTCACTTCAAACCTATCCAATTGGCAAAGATGATAAAATGTAAGAAAAGTAAATGTTGGAAGGAGAATGGAAAGACAAGGATACTCTTTAAAGAATTATGATGGAAATCATTCTAAAAAGCAAATTGGAATTATGCAAAGAAAGTGTTTAAAATGTCCTTTTTCCTTGACCCAGAGATCTCACTGGTAGCACAGTGCATATAGCAGCTATGAATATGCCCTTGTAATTCTGAATTGCAAAACATAACAGGCTTTCTACATGGAAGAAAGAAGCAAAACATTTATTTAAACTCCAGAAAGCTGAGTTCTTCATAGCAACAAAGAAATCATATATATATATATATGTATATATATATATCTTATGAAAATAACATAACGATAAGAGAAATTTATTATATTATATTTATAAATATTAATAATAAGATATAAAATAAATAATAAATAATATATACAATAACAATTCAGGGGGCACTATCATCCCCAAGCATTCCCCTTTCTAGGGCCTTCCCATAAAGGAACACTCACAGCTTGCTTCCTGCTTCCTCTCTCTCTTTCATCTCTAACTGCCAAGCCCAACTTCCTCTCAGCTCTGCTCCACCCTTCCTGCTCCACCCTTTGGGCAAGCTCTTACCACTATAGGCTCATGTGACTCAGGCTTCCATGTGACTCAAGCAGGTCACACGGGCCTATTAATGAATGGAAAGAGCTTCACATTATACAGAAAAGTATTAGCAATACAGGCACATATCCCAAGAATGTCACTAAACAACAACAACAAAGGTCCCCTATTTGCAAAAATATTTATAACAACACTGTTTGTAGCAGCAAATCATGTGGAAGCAGATGTGGAAACAGTGGTAGGGAAATGATTAAACAAGTTTTATCACATGAACATAATGGAATTTTGCTATACTATAAAAATAACAAATATGATGAATGCAGAGAAGCATGGAAAGAGTTAAATGAACCGATGATGCAAAATAAAGTGACCAGAACCAAGAAAACCTACACAGTATTATAGCATTGGAAATGGAAAGAACAAAAATAAAACAATATAAATTAAATAACGAAAAAAATGTAAGAACTAAGCAGGAATCCAAAGATGAGATAGAAAAAGACATGTCTCCTCACTTATTTGAAGAGCTGGGAGACTGGATATAGCACATTGTATGTGTGTGTATGTGTGTGCACTTATGATAAATATATACAAATATGCACATATACATGTATGATGGTTAGTTTTGTAAAACTTATTTTTTCTCTTTTTCATTGCTTTCTATAGGGGATAGCTTCCTGAGAGGAGGAGCAGAGAAATACATTGAGAAATACAGGTTAATCTTAAACTGAAAGATGACATTGCACAATACATATATAGATATAGATACATACACTATATATAATATAAATACATATGTATATATGTGTATATATGTACACATATGTATGTATATATGTATGATTTAGTTATACTAAATGTGGTTAATATTTTGTAAAATGCAACCTGAAGAAACAACAGATTCTCCTCAGTAAAGATCTTTAAGTGATGGATGACATAGTCAATCATTAATGATGCTATAAAGGAGATTCTCAGAAGCAGATTCAAATTAGATACCCTATGAGGTACTTTCCAACTCTGAAATGTTTATTTCATTCCATACTGTGTGTTGTATTGTAGTTGCATATCTATCTCATCTCTCCTGTTAAAGTGTAAGCTCATTGATTGCATAGACTGGCTTTATTTTCTTTTCATCTTCTCTAGGTTTTGGCACATAGTAGGGGAGCAAGAGAAATGAATGAGAATCATAGACCTTTAAATATATCATGTTAACTAGTTCGTGATGGTGACATACAAGCAAGATTTAAAATATATTCTATCCTTGAGGAAAAGTCTGATTGGGAAAAAGAGCAGACCCATAAAGTGACCAGAATTAAGGCTAACAGATGGGTAAGGCACTGCCTCTGAAAATAGAAAGAGATCTAGGAGGTCTTTCACTGCATTGAATAGCTCCTTCTATGAAGGAACCATAGAAAAACATGTACAAGAATGGAAAAGGGTGGGAATGTATGCCTGGCTTGCTATATGGGTCAGCGTCATTCTAGGTTATATTTTCTAGCTTCATACATTACTTCCTTTCCTTCACTCTATAAATATAGTCAAACTGGGCTTTTGTCTCTTCCTCAGTCATGGCATTCCATTTCCCAGTTCCACAAATCCATGCTTAGCATGCACCTTCTCTTCTCTTCCATTTCATGGAATCCTTCTCTTCCTTCAAGACAAAGCTTAAGTAGCATCTTCTACAGAAAGCTTTTTCTAAACCTTCCAACTATTGATGCCTTCCCTCTATTATTGTCTTTATTTTTATCTGTACTTTTAAAATAACATTATTTTCTGTTTATTATTTACGTAAATGTATACTATTATTTTCCTTATTAGGATATAAACTCCCTCTGAGGAAAGATTGTTTCATTCTTTGTACCCACAGCATCTAGTAGAGAGCCTAGCACTTGGTAGGCAGTGAATAAATGCCTATTGATTGATTGTTTGATTTGACTGAAGGAAGCAGGCCTTCTAGTTATGAGATCACAGATCCACTGAAATATATATTTTTTGCAGAGCAATCTATTTCTGAAGTAGCAGTGGTTGCTCTTATCATAATTGCAGGATACTGATAAATATCTGTTTGATCCATTGCCAAGGAGAAGTTTTTTCAAAATTTGGGTTTAGAATATTGCGAACTTTAGAACCCCTTCTTGTTCATTCTCTGTACAACAGATGACTGCTGTCAATGAAATGAAGAGTTCAGGTACTTATTAACTTTGAATCGCAAGATTAACATATGAAAGACAGTCAGTGAAGGGAGCTGTAAGGTGAGGCACACAAAGACTGAACAGTTGTGCTAGAATTTCCAGATCCACTCTCCTATTTGGCAGCAGTAGGTGGATGGGGAGTCAGGAGATCTGGGTTCAGGTTATAGCTATGTCACTGAACTGCTATCTGAATATGAGCAAGTCACTCTATGTCCTTAAGAATCAGTTTCTTCACCTCTAACTTGAGGATACGGGACTAGGTGAATTCTAAGACCTCCCCATTCTCCATTTTCCATCATCCTCTAATTTGGTGTTAGGACGGAATGGTGTCATTGGAGCAATGAAGTGCTCTAAAGGAAATAACCAAGGCTTGGAATGTTTCTGTATGGTTGTTTGGATTGAATCCATTGAGGAAGTTGACAGAAATGACTTAGGTGACCCCTGGTATAGATTTCTTATTATATTAGACTCCTAAACAATATTCTGTAAACAGATAAGAACAAAGGCAAGTCGTGCGATTTCTTTGGTGTAAGGAACTCCCAGGTGAGGAAAGTCCCTCTACCATAGTGAATTAATGGAAAGTGGACCCTCACTCCACTGATGTAGGCAGCCAGGTAACATAATCTTAGAGAGTTTCTTGGGAATTAACTAGCCAGAAATCACTTAGTTTGTTAGAGGCAAGCCCTGAAATGAAGTCTTTATGAATTCAAGACCAACTGTCTATTCACTTTTGTAGCTCTCACTGAAAATAAAGACTAAAATAAAATCCCCACAGTGGTTTGGCCAAAACAAGCAGTTGTTTAACTGACTCTTTAAATGTATCCTTTTGGCATCTTGTCAACCCTTTCTGAATTAACCAAGACAAACATCGTGGAACCTTTTTTGGGGGAACTTATTTTACCTGATCCTACTAGGTAGTAAATTCTGAGAAGCTTGAAAATTATTTCAAACTATGAAGATGGCTGCTCCTAATTTAACCTTATAGATGGCCTGTTTAATGATAATTACAATATGTGTGTATGTATGCGTGCACCCACATTCACATTTATATATAAATATGTGTATTGCACACATATATGTATACTGTGTGTGTATATGTTTATCTCTCTCTATATTCAGAAATATATTATCCACATTGATATTTCTTATAGTACAAGGAATATATTGCCTTTATTCAGTTTAATACCCTTTCCTTAATGCTAAAACTAAAGAGGAACGCTTTCTTCCCTAGCAGGATTATAGAGAATGGAATTACAGCTGCAACAGTAACAACAGTGATTCTCATTTGTTCAGGACTTTCAGGTTGACAAAGAATTTCCTGCACAATTTCCCAGGGGTGAACTTGAGGGAATTCTGTGTATATATCTGTTGCTTTAATTTAGGGACATCATAAATGAATAAATAACATCTCAGTATAATAATATGGAATGCTTATGTAGCTCTCTGAGGTTTGCAAAAACACTTCACAAGTATTTTATTTTCATAATAATTGTGGGAGATAGGTGCTGTTATCCCCATTTTACAGATGAGGAAACTGAGGCAGGTTCAGTAACTTACCTAGAGTCACCAGCTAGTAAGTGCTTGAGGCTAAATTGGAACGTTAGATCTTTCTGATTCTAGGCCTAGTGCTTTCTCTCCCCTGCATTACCTAGTTCATAGATCATAGGTAAAATTATAGATTCAGAGTTGGAAGGGGCCTTAAAGACAAACAAGTCTAATACCCTCATTTTGTAAAAGAGGGAACTGAGGTACGTTACTGGGCAAGTGACCTGCCCAGTGTCACACACCTGGTAATGATCTGAGTGGCATTTGAACCCAAATCTACTGAATCTAGGTCTAATGCTTACCTGGTAGCAGGGAGACTGCATGTGTCTTTGAGATAGAAGAATGCCAGCCTGTTTCTTGGGCACAAAGGAGGATGGAAGGAGATACAGGGATAATGATGAGTGTGTTTGGCAGCAGAGTAGAAGGTAAACAGTGGGAGAAGTCATGGCTGAGTTTGGTGTTACTTTTGGAAATGATATAAGGGGAAAGTAGCAGCAGATGGTTAATGAGAACAGATGTCCTTAGCACCTTGGAACTGACCATCAGATCCTTCCACTATATGGTCAGCACAATGTGAGACTATGGCCGGGTTCATGGTCTGGTTTCCAGCATCCCAAAAGACAATGTATGCCAGTATGAAGTAAAAAACCATGAAAGCTGGATAATTAGAGTTTGTCGCATAACTTACTGAATTATTAGCAACTGAGCTTCGCTCTAGGAGTCTTATTTTGAAAGGAATATAACATGGTGTGAGGGGAAAGGATGGAATTGAACAGTCTAATAGTGGTTGGTCCATGTGTTCTTTCTCTTAAACTTTACACATTGAATGAATGAATGAAGCATTTATTAAGTAATTGAAAAACCAGATTGTAACTACTCTCAAGGAACTTACATTCTAGTGAGGGAGATTCTAATATATAGACAAGGTTGGCTTAAATTCAGAAGGAAAGGTCCCATGGTCCTTAAGTCTAGTGGCAAAGTTGATAATAAAGTTTCTTTAAGGTCATTTCCAATGATAAAATTCATATTGGTTAATGATGTTGAAGAGGATATTGGTTTGAGTAGTTTAACAAAGGGCCTTATTGTTCCTTGAAGAAAACTATCATTCTGAACCAAATTCATGAAAAATGCTTTCCCCAACATGTATGTTCAAATGCAAAACTTTTTTGTATCTCAACCCATGAGAGTTTTTCACATATATGGCACTGTAGGTTATCAGGGAGAATACAAGCTTCATGCTATTATCTCACAATTCATGAGCCAGATGGTGTAAAGAGGGGGAAAGTTGGAAAATTTAAGTAGAGCATTGGGATGTTTCAATATCATTATTCCATGATGGCATAAAACATAGAGAAAATGAACATATGGAAACATATGAAAATGGGACAGTATAAAGTATGTACTTTATCAAAACTTCTTCTTGTCATGTTTCAGAAATTAGTTACAGGTGAGTTTAGCTGTTGTAATGTGAATTGGAAGGGAAAGTAATCTTCTGTGAAAAACTGAATGTATACTTCAGGCTCTGATCACTTCACTCTGATCACCACAATGAGCAGCCATGACACCAGAGGACCATAAATAAAGCAGACTACCCACCTCTTGCCAGAGAGGGAATGGACCCTGGGGACAGAATGAGACACATTGGTGGGCATTTGTTGGGTTGAACTATGCATATTTTAGGAGAATTTTTGGGGGGATTAAGGTTGTATTTGAAGACAGAGAAAACAAATACCCATTAAATGAAAAAAAATATTAAAAAAACCTGAAAGTATAGATCATCAAAGGGGTAGTCCAAAGGCACACAGTGGGTCTGAGGAGGCTGACTGAAACTGAGTACCCATGATGTGAAGAAACATGATGCAATGGAAAGAGCACCACCATTGGATGGAGAAGAACCAGTTTAAAACCTTATCTCCAATGACAATTATGTAAGTAGTAAGTGTGTGTGTGTGTGTATGTGTGTGTGTGTGTGTGTGTGTTCATCCTTCGTTGCTGAAGAAGACCATGCCATCAGAGACATGATGACATGACTTGCACTTGACTTTGTTTTGAGTGAGGAAGGGCTGTGCAGGTCACCAGCCTCACTTCTCCTCCAGAGCCATCTGAATCTAGTGACCAGATATTCATCAGGATGACTGGAGATGACCCAGGATGAGGCAAGTGAGGTTAAGTGACTTGCCCAAGGTCACACAACTAGTGAGTGTCAAGTATCTGAGGTGAGATTTGAACTCAGGTCCTCCTGACCCCTGCACTAGTTCTCTATCCACTGCACCACCTAGCTGCCCGAGTAGTAAGTGAATCCCTAATTGAATATATTTTTTTAAAGTTAAGTAAATCACATAATCATCTTCAGCCTCAGTTTCCTTAATTGTTAAAAATGAGGAGGTTTGCATTAGATAGCCTCTGAGGTCCCTTTTATTTTCTTGATGCTGATCTTACCAGTAGTAGTAATAGCACCTACATTATAGAGTTGTAAGGAGCAAATAAGGCAATGCATTTAAAGCACTTTGCAAATCCTAAAGTGATATAGAAGTGATGGATATCCTATTATGGTCAGATGGTTCACGATCTGCAGCAGAAAGATTTCTCAAGTCAAAGTCACCTTAGAGCATTCAAAATATATTTCAGAGTGCTTGTATGATTTTTACCAAGCTTTGTAATGTCTTTTGAATTTCATCCATTTGCAGGAATTCATATTGGTTTTATGAAATTTTAGCAGGCACATCACATCAACAGTATAAATGAACATTTATTAGACAGCTCCTATTGGCAGGCATTATGGTGTTCCTTTCCTCCTACCTGCCTCACTCTTTTCTTATGGATTTTGGAATAAAAGGGACAAAGACAGAGATAAAATTCAAAGTAGAAGACAAATATAAGAATTGATTAAAAGTCTAGTCTAATTTGTTGGTTCTCTCTCTCTCTCTGAGTGGGGTGGAGGTGGTGCTTTACTGCATCCTTCAAACACACTTCCTTGGCTCTATTGTTTAGCCCTCAAGAGTACTGTATTATTATATGATGCAGTTAGGTAGGTATCCCAGGCCCCCTAGACAATGGAACTGTTCTGTCTTCCAGTCCATTGTCACTGGTTTCCTTTCCCTCTATTGACATAATGAGCTGTGTGTTTGCTTGGCCCGGACTGATCTGCCTGTGGAAGGCAGTCAGGGTCAAGTCAGCAGGTGATAGAAAGGTGATGTCATCTTAGTTTATTAAAACTGAACTTGTTCTGATGCTGGAACTGATAAGGTGAAAGACAGAGCCTTGTGGGAGGAGACAGAGGAGCTCTCTGTCAGGGCAGGATGTGCAGGTGATGGGAAAGGCCACCATGATACAGCAGAAAAGTCTTTTGATTTGTAAACAAGAAACATG
Organism: Potorous gilbertii; assembly: GCA_028658325.1. Classification (NCBI taxonomy): domain Eukaryota; kingdom Metazoa; phylum Chordata; class Mammalia; order Diprotodontia; family Potoroidae; genus Potorous; species Potorous gilbertii. The sequence goes on along the minus strand of CM053772.1, from coordinate 251,160,667 downwards.
TTTGTAGTTCCAAGTGCCTAGTAGTTATGTGACCTTCAACAAGTAACCCATCTCTGAGCTTGTTTCTTCATCTGTGAAATGGGGATATTAATATTCACTTTGCATATTTCACAGGATGTAGAGAATCTAGAGCTAAAAGGACCCTTAGTAGTCATTGAGTCTAGGGCTTCTTAACCATTCTTGTGTGTGTGTGTGTATGTATGTGTGTGTGTGTGTATTCCCTTTGCATACCTATGACATTTTGCAGAATGGTTTTAAATGCATAAAACACATAAGATTACAAAAGAAAAATACATTGAAAGATTTCATTAAAATATATTTTTAAAAGTCATAGAGTACAAGTTAGGAACCCCTGGATGAGTCACATAACCTCTGTCTGCCTCAGTTTCCCTGACCCTACTTCACAGGCTTTTTGTGAAGATTATATGAGACAGTGATCGTGAGGAGCTTAGCACAGTGCCTGGGACACAGTAAGAACTGAATAAATGCCGATTCTTTGTCATATTCTTTCAGAGGTAAAGGGCAGTGAAATGATTTTCAGGTGGTTGCTGAGGTGGGAAGTAATAAGGTACTTAAGACCATATAGTTGGAGCTAGATTCCAAAACCAACGAGTACAACCCCAGCATTTTGTATATAAGAATCTGAGACTCAGGAAGGCGGTGATTTGCCCGAGGTTGAACAGAATTGAGAGGGACCCTTAAAGCCACATGGACCAGCCTCTTCTCTTTCTGTATATATGAATTCTAGAGAACTTAAGTGGCAAAAGTGGCAAGGTCACATACACAACACTACTACTACTACTAGTACTAGTACTACTACTGCTACTACTACTACTACTACTACTACTACTGCTACTACTACTACTGCTACTACTACTATTAATTTATTTGTACAGGCACTGTGCTAAGGACCCTACAATTTAGTATCTTGTTTGATCCAGTGAGATAGATACTGTTATGATTCTCATTTGACAGATGAGGAAACAGAAGCAAACAGAGGCTAAACAACTTGTCCAGGTCCACACAACTGTTCAGAATCTTAGCTGAAATTTGAACTCAGGTCTCTCTGACTCCAGGCCCAATGTCCTATCCACTGCAGTATCTAGCTGCAGTGACAGAGGTAAGAGGAACCAGAAAGACCTTTTCCTGTCACCACGTGTCTTGATTTCTAGTTTATTGATTTTAATGTACTCTTGTGCTGGTTTATGAAGGTATCAGGGAGCACTACTTTAGACCCAGCACCCTGTCCACTGTACCACTTAGCTGCCCTAGAAACTAATTTTTCCTTAAAGGGTATTGAAACAGTCCTTGAGACCTCTTTGTTATGAAGGCTTAAATCATTGTGGTAGATTTTTGGTGACCCAAGTACAAAGTTTAGTGGCTAAGGTGTTTGCATCTCCTTTCTCAAGCTTTTGCCTAGATGAAGGACCCAGAGGCAAGGAAGATGTTCCCAGAAGAATCAATGCTATGTCTTTGTTGACCACCAGTGCCCTGCCATGGCTAAATAACCCTCCTTTTATTAAATGTCAGATGGCATAACAATGTCTCATTTCATCCTAAACCTGAGTCTGACCAGTTTAAACTCAGGCCTAACCTATAACAGGAGGGGCTTCTAGAGAATTTTCTTTTCCTCCAATTTACTTAGTTTTGGTTCCAACATTCATTTCCACAAAATTTTGAGTTCCAAATTTTCTCCCCATCACTCTCCTCCTTCCACCCCCAAACATCATGCATTCTGATTACCCCTTCCTCCAATTTACCCTCCCTTCTATCACACCCCTCCGTGTCCTTGTCCCCATTTTGTCTCTTTTCTTACAGGACAAGATAGATTTGTATACTCCATTACCTGTATTTCTTATATCCCAGTTACATGAAAAAACAATTCTCAACATTTTTTCCTAAAACTTTGAGTTCTAACTTCTCTCCCTTCCTCCCTCCCCACCCATCCCCACTGAGCAGGCAAACAATTCAATATAGGCTTTATATGTGTAGTTTTGCTAAAGACTTCTATAATAGTCATTTTGTGAAAGACTAACTATATTTCCCTCCATCCTATCCTGCCCCACCACTTATTCTATTTTGACTTATCTCTCCCCAAAAGTGTTTACATCTAATTACCCCCTCCTCTCATTTGCCCTCCCATCTATCATCCTCCTCACACCCAACTTATCCTCTTCTCCCCTACTCTCCTATAGTGTAAGATAGATTTTCACATGTTATTCCCTCCTTAAGCCAAATGTGATGAGAGTAAGCTTCACTTTTCCCCTCTCATCTCCCCTTTTCCCCTTCATTGAAAAAGCTTTTTCTTGCCTTTTTTATGAGAAATAATTTGCCCCATTCCATTTCCTTGCAATATCTTCCTCTCTCACTCCTTAATTTTATTGTTTTAGATATCATCCTTTCCTATTCAACTCACTTTGTGCCCTCCATCTTCATATATGTATATATATATATATATATATATATATGTATGTATGATCCCACCAACCACTCAAATACTGAGAAAAGTTTCAAGAGTTAGAAATATTATCTTTTCATGTAGGAATGTACACAGTTCAACTTTAGTAAGTCCCTTATGATATTTCTTTCCTGTTTACCTTTTCATGCTTCTCTTTATTCTTGTGTTTCAAAATCAAATTTTCTATTCAGCTCTGGTCTTTTTATAAAGAATGCTTGAAAATCCTATATTTCATTGAATGACCATTTTTTCCCTTTAAGTATTATACTCAGTTTTGCTGGGTAGGTGATTCTAGGTTTTAGTCCCAGTTCCTTTGACTTCTGGAATATCATATTCCAAGCCCTTCAATCCCTCAGTGTAGAAGCTGCCAGATCCTCTGTTGTCCTGATTGTATTTCCACAATACTAAAATTTTTTCTTTCTGGCTTCTTGCAATATTTTCTCCTTGACCTGGGAGCTCTGTAATTTGGTTATAATATTCCTTGGAGTTTTTCTTTTTGGATCTCTTTCAGGAAGTGATCAATGAATTCTGTCAATATTTATTTTATCCTCTGGTTCCTGAATATCAGGGCAGTTTTCCTTGATAATTTCATGAAATATGATGTCTAGGCTCTTTTGTTGATCATGATTTTCAGGTAGTCCCATAATATTTAAATTATCTCTCCTGGATCTATTTTCCATGTCAGTTGGTTTTCCAATAAGGTATTTCACATCATCTTCTATTTTTTCATTCTTTTGAGTTTTTGGGTAATTTCTTGGTTTCTCATAAAGTCATTAGCTTCCATCTACTCCATTGTAATTTTTAAAGAACTATTTTCTTCAATGAGCTTTTGAACCTCCTTCTTCTTTTGGCTAATTCTATTCTTTAAAGCAGCATTGTGCTAAAACTAGCATAATTTTTGCTTCAAATATATCTTATTAAATAAGATATATTATATCCCCTAACTTTCAGAGTTTGGTGTCATAGTAAAATTGATTTTCTAGAAACCTAAGTGCATTTACTTGTGGGAAAAAACAACATTTCATGTAATATCACACTTTAAGGCTTAAAAATAACATTTCTTACTTTGACCCTATTAGCTAGGTCATGGATATGGAGAGGATTGGACTTCTTATTTCATTTTCATAAGGAAGTCCCAAGTGAAGAAACTCTCTATATGCTGATTGGCACCTTTGCTGCAACTTATAAAGGTAGGGACCAAGCAGTTTTTAAGGTGCCTGCTAAGTGCCAGGCACTGTGCTAAGTGTTTTACAACTGTTATCATTTGATTCTCACAACAACCCTATTATGATCCCATTATAACAGTTGGGTAAACTGAGGCAGGCAGAGACTAACAAGAGTTTGACTTACCCAGGATCACATAGCCAGTACCTGCCTGAGTCTCTAAGACACAGTCTTAGACTGTCTGGAACACTTTATTTCCTCCTTTTTTTGGGTAGGTGTCAAATAGAAACATTCCTGAGTAGAGTCATTTTACTCCAAATGGCACTCCATCTCCTAACTTCGAGAGCTTTCACTAGATGTCCCCCATGCCTCAAGAACTCTCCCTGCTCATTTGCACTTCCTAGCTTCTTTGGCTTCCTTCAAGTCTCAGTCAAAGTCCCACCTTTGCAAGAGACTTTTCCCAGTCCTCTAATTTATCCTCTATACATAAACTGTATACATATTGTTTGTACATTACATAGTTGTTTGCTCATTGTTTCTCTTAATGGACCATGAGTTTCTTGACAGCAAGGATTGTCTTTTGCCTTTCTTTGTATCCCCAGTGCTTAGCACAGTGCCCAGCACATGGTAAGTACTTAAAAATGCTAGTTGACTGATTGGTTGACTTAGGTGATCTTGAGTAACTCATGGACCTCAGTTTCCTCTTCTGCAAAAAGGAGGTGGATTGAGATGAATTTTATCTTTCTATCTTCAATCCTAAGTTTCTAAGTTACTTAACCTCTCTGAGTCTCAGTTTCCCCATGAGGTAAATGATAGATTTGGGCCAGATTGCTTCTGAAGTCTCTCCCTGCCCTAGATCTAGGACTCCATGATGACGATTTGCATTGTTTCAAACATGACATGATGCATTGTAAGGTCGTTTCTAGCTCTTACCTGCTATGTTCAAAGATTTTTTTGCCTCTGACATTGTAAATTATAGTTATTCACTCATTGAACAAACATTTATTAAGGATCTTTATGTGGTTGACCCTATGCTGGGAATGGGGAATAGGGTAGCATGAAGATGGCTTCTCCCTTCAGAGAGTCTGCATTTTGGGAGGCACAGAAGAAAGGACATCTGAAGTTTCTTCCTAGTCTAACGTTCTGAAATCCTATTTAGAGAAGGATAGAGAAGGAAGCTGAGAGACCCTTTGCCATTAATATTGCACCCTATACTGGGCATACGCTCTGTTTGCAATGAGCCAAGCTGGAGACATAACATACTGAGCTTTTATTTTGCTTCTGACATTACGGGAGATGTGCTTGGAGGCATTCATGGATGGCAGAGCTCCTCTCGTAATTAATTGTGGTTGACAGTGTTCTGTAAAAGTGACAGTGCCAAATATAGTCTGAAGTAAACCAAGGCATTGCCCTCAGGTTGTGCAAATCACGTTTAGTTTTCCTCCCGGGTTGACCATACTGTAATACATTCAAAGAACAGGGAAAACACAAACAGATTTAGGCGCTCAGAGATGAATTTCAAAGATGTAGGAAGAATATGAGATAATGGAACTGTGTGTGTATTAACGTCAGGTTTGCAAATATATGTATATATACACACACATATATATAATATATATATATATGCAAAATAAATACATACACACATACATACACACATATTAATGGAAGCTATGAAGCCTGAAAATTATTAGGGATGTTGCTCAAATTCTTATTGGTAATTTCAGATGACCTGGTGCTTTGATGATGGGAAGGGGGACATAAGGAGGGAGGGAGAGAAAGCTCTTTTTTTGAAAACTTAAGTCACTAGAACAGAGTTATCTTGAGATTATATCAAGTGAATAGTTAGCACTAGGAATCTTGGCTCACAGGGCCATTATACATTATAAACTGTACTTGGCTCCACAAGGTGAAGGAGGCTGGCGAAGGAGCTTACCCTGACTATCCTATGGTAGCTTCAAATTTTAGCTATTTTTTCCTGCTAACACTCAGTGCTAAACCTGTTATTTTTTATGCCATAGAATAACTCCTAGCATTTTACATACCCTCTAAAGTCAAGGTCTTGGAGCAAAGCCCATGATGTCTCACCCTACTTACTATTCCCCAGCCAAATGCCCTCTGTTCCAAGTAGGCCAATTCTCATTCATTCATTCATTTATTCATTCATTCATTCAGCAAGCATTTATTTAACAACCACTGTGTGCTAAATACTGTGCACTATAACTGGGGTTATAATCAGAGATATTGGCATGAATTTCCACATTATTAAAATCAAAAATCCTAGAAGTGTTGAAATAAAAATCATACTGCTCAGATATCATCTCTTAAGTGAGGCTTTTTCCAATCATCTCCCCCCTCATCTCCTGCAATATAACCTTCTCCCATCTACTTTGTATTTACTTTTTATGTTCTTCATATTTACTTATCTATGGATCTCTAGAAATTGTGTTTCCTTACAATAGAATATAAGCCCCACAAGACCCAGTTATCATTTACCTATTCCTATGTAGTTCTAATACCTATCACTCCACCTAACACATAATAGGGACTTCATAAATGTTTTTTTTTAAAATAAATTTATTTAACTTTTTACATTCATTTTCACAAGATTTTGGGTTCCAAAATTTTCTCCCCATTTGT
>CM053772.1:251134047-251153905 GCA_028658325.1 Potorous gilbertii | reverse complement strand
AAAAAAAAATAAAGTAGATCTCTGTTTCTGGGGTACAGGGGACTCTGTCTCACAGTTCTTATGCCTAGAACTTGAGGCTTTGTATGTTGTGGCCTCTGGTTCTTTCAGATAGAAGCTAAAATGCTGCAGCTTACCTGGTGATGAGTTGGTTGGTGTTCAAAAGAAGACACCATGTGAAGTTTTTCTGGGTTTCTCCAGAGTTATCCTAGAGCAAGCTGTGTTAAGTGTGGGGGAGGGGTGGTCTGGTCACAAGAGGTCTTCTCTGCTGAGCTGGGCAAGCTTAGTGGTTGGTGATCCCGTCTGTGCTAGTGTCTTCCTGACCCTAGGGTGCTGAGGCATGCCTGGGGTCCTGGTATTGTCAGTTGTGGGCTCTACACCCTCGGGGTTCAGGATCTCATTTCAGTTTGCTGAGGTGGGGCTGTCTGGGACAGTTCTGGTCCTACACTGGTCCCCTTCAGTCACAGCAAGAGGGACACTCCCTAGCAATTTTCCTAGCTTCATGGGCTAAGAGACTGTTTACTCTTTTGCCTGATCCCACTATTCCAGAATTATTCCTGGGGAAATATTCTCTGGGTTTTTCAAGGTCAACAAGGGGAGGGACATGGCAATTACCTATCACTCCACCATCTTGGCTCTCAGAAGTTCAAGTAGGTGATTTACAGACATTTAATCTGTTGGCTAATAATCTCAGGAATGAATGCTGCAATTACCTGGAGTTCTGCACTTCTCTCTTCCTCAGTTCCACTGGACTCATGTCCTGAACTAAGAATCTGCAGTACATCTGCAGCTTCAGATTGCCTGGGGCTTCCTGCTCAGCTCTGTCATGGTGGGGACCTTGTTGGTTCAGCCTGTGCACTCCTCCAGCCACATGCAACAGATCCTTCCTATCAACTTTCCAGTCTGTTATGGGCTGGAAATCTGCCACAGTCTGTCTCCTATTGGATCCTGCTCCTCCAAAATCCATTCAGATTCTCTTTTTAGAGTTATCTGAAAGAGTTTGTCTTAGAGCTTAGGTGAGTAGTTGCTCTCACTCCATCATCTTAGCTCTGCCCCCAATGAAGACATTTCAGACCCATATGAAGAGGCAACTTAGTGTAAAGGATAGAGAGTTGGCCTCAAAGCCTGGCAGATTTGAGTTCAAGTCTCATCTCTGACAAGACCCTTGTCAAGTCACTTCAGAGTTCTCCTTATCCCCAAGACTCTCTAAGACTATAAGATGCCAAGAGGATGCCAACCTTTATTAGGAGAGGGAATTCCCCTATCAACCTCAAACCATAGATCTATTCTCTAAACCTATAATGAGCTTCACGTCTTTCTATATTTTATCTGAAGTCTCACACTTAGGTTCAATAAAAGCAACTTCACAAAAGCAAAATGGGAGAGATGTGGCCAGATTGTCTAGAAAGGTTTAGGGATTTTAGTGGAGTACAAGCTTCCCTTGTGTTAACAGAGTGAAAAGTTGTACAAATGAAATTAAATGTGATCTTGGGTTGCCCTGAAAGAGGAGGCATAGGATCCAAGACTGGGAAAATGAAAATCCTGCTCTGCTCTGCCTTTTGTCCATCTTAGATGGCATATTGCTTTCCATTCTTCATGTTAGATTTAAGGAAAGACGTTGGTAAGCCAGAGAGTGTCCAAAACAGGGACAACAGGTTGGTGAAATGAAGGGCTATGAAATCATGCCATCTGATCATAGTATGAAAACTTTACATATGGAGAATATTTGGACTGGAGAGAAGACGTAGGGATGGAGGCATGGCAGATTTCTTCAAGTATTCAAAGGGGTGCTACATGCAATAAGGATGGGACAACTTCTGCTTGGGCACAGAGGGAAGAACTAGGAAAATGGGTAGAAGTCATGGAGAGGCAGAATTCAGAAGGATTTAAGGAAAAATTTCCTAACACTGGGAGCTATCTAAAAGTGAAATATGTTGTCTGAGGAGGAAGCAGGTTGTCCTTCACCAGAAGGCTTCAGGCAAAATGCTAACCCAAAGTCGAGGATGTCGTAGAGGGCTTTCTGGTTAACTATTACACTGACTGTCCTCTGAGGTCCCTCCCAAATCTGTGATTCTGTGGTTCTCTAACAATTAAGACAAATGAACTGTTCAAAGAGTAGTAAATTCTCCATTTCTGGAGGCATTCCAGCAGTCTGGGTAACCTCTTATTTCTTATTTGATCTGGAAGCAATTCATATTCCTGATAAGCGTTGGACAAAAAGATCTCTGAGGTTGCTGCTAATTCAGAGTCATTCAATGTCATTCAGAGTCATTTAATGAGTAGCGTGTTGCTGGTCCAAGTTGCCACAATCCTGGGTGAAGGTACCCAGAAATCCCAAATGCTTCATGAGCATCACATGTTAATTCAGGAGGAAAAACTTGGTGCTCTGAGAAGTATATCTTTTTCTTAAGAATATTACATAAATCAAGTACTAAGGATTCTAGGTTGGTGTCAATCTTCACCAGCAGCCCACAAGTGTCTAATTCTATCTGACAAACATAGAAAGTCATATCAAGATGAGTGGCATCATTCACCACACAGTGCAGCCTGATTAAAGCACCCATTCTCTAAAAGGGAATATTTCAGGTCTTCCAACAAGTTTCACAATAGAGTATTATTTTTCAAATTGGAAAAGAGATCACATTTTGGATTTATGGTTGGAAAGGATATTAACAGTTCAACCCCTTTATTTTACAGATAAGGAAACAGCAACCCATGAAAGCTAAATGACTTGCTCAGTGTCACTTAGATAGTAGAAGCAGGGTGTGAACCCTGGTCTTCTGATTCCAGCACCAACACTCTTTCTGCTGAATATTGTTTCTTCTCTTTAGGGTATATACACTATCAAGGAATGGTGATGAATGTCAAGAGGGCATTCACATCTTTGTCATTTATTCCCCAAGTATTTATTTGATGGTTAAATAGAACTAAGGATGAGATTATTGTAATGGGGATGAGGAGGAGGAAGAGGATGATGATGAGATGGTGGTGGTGGTGAGAGCTGGGGCAATTGGGATCTGACATGATGGACCCAAGTGCAAATGTTTATGATTTGGGAGGGGAGAAAGCCAACGGTGAGTGGACTTAGGAGGGAGATGATCACAAAATCTTTCTGGTGCATGCCTCCTCTTATAGATGACACTGGAACATCATTCCCCTGGCTCATTTTGCTCACACTAAAGGAACTCTCATGCCCCTTGCAAGCTAATATAACATCAAGTATAAAACAGGTTTGACTAATATAAACAAAGATGAAGAATGGGTTTGAACTCAGGCCCCTTCAATCAATTCTATTCAACTTTTGGGAGCTTATCAAGCAGTTCTTTCCCGTAATGGATCCCCACCTTTGCTTCAGGGTGTTAACAGAAACATGGCTCATAGTATGGAAGTATCTGTGAAGACAGAGAGGAACAAGCAGAAATGTGCTGGTAAATATTTAACAAACAGCTCTCTGCTCATATATATGTGTGTGTGTATGTGTGTGTGTGTGTGTGTGTGTGTGTACACACATATATACACATACACATATATGCATGTGCATATATATGCATATACGTGTTCATACATTTACAATACATATATACACATACATATATGTGTATATGTGTTATATGTGTGTATGTACATATACATGTGTACTCACAATATACTTTTAAGTTGAATCTGGAAAATTAACATTTTTCTATCACTTTATTAAGTCTAGATAACAACAAAATAATAAAGCATGCCCTGATTTGTAGTGTTTGCTGATTTCTGGGGTATAAATACCCACATTATTAACAAATGTCTAGGGCCACATTTGAACTCAGGTCTTCCAGACTCCAGGTCCAGCATTGTTGTGTTAATTAGTTGCCTCGATTTCCTCTTTTATAAAAACAAAAGAGCTGGTCTAAATTATCTAGACGACTCTGCATTTCCATTCTTTGGTTGTAATCTGGATGATTTTTTTCCTCTCTGGGTGTCAGCACCCTGAGGAACAAACAAGAAACTTGAACTAGAAAATTCCCAAGCCCTCCCAGCTTTCGGCTTCCGTTGCTCTATTTTAAAATACAATCAACTTAGGTTGAAATGGAACTCACAAGTATGTTGTATTACTGTCCAAAAATCTATCTGAAGAGGCAGAAGGAAAAGGCAACTGTTTTAACTAATGCATTCATATTTCCCCTATTTTTTTTGTTTACTACTTAACTAATGCATTCATATTTCCCCTATTTTTTTGTTTACTACATATATATTTATTTATGTCCGCATATATAGAAATATGTGTGTATGTATGTGTATATGTGTCTTAACTATATATATATATATATATGCACATATACATTTATATATTTGTATATAAAATTTTATTTGTACATAGCTGTTTCCCTCATTAGACCTTGAACCTCTTAAGGACAAGAACTGTTTTGCCTACCTTTTTATCTCCAGCACTTAACACAAGCCTGGAACATAGAAGGCACTTCAAAAATGGCCTTCTTGATTGGACTTGACTAGTATAATAGCTTAGAATCCCTTCCCACATGGGGACCTCTCTCCCTCATGGCTATGGCCCTTCTCCTAGAAATTACTTTGTATATATATATTTTCTATTTATTTACATGTTGTTTCCCAAAATGTAAGCTCCTTGATAGTAGATAGTGTTTTATTTTTTTCTTGCTATCTCTAACACCTAGTACAGTGCCTAATACATGTTCCTGCTGCTGTTTGTCCTTTGTTCTCAAAGAGGACTATGACATCAGGAAGGCAATGCCATGACATGCAAGTGAGTTGGATTTAAGTGAGGCTTTGTAAAGTCACCGACCATCTCTTCTGGAGCCATCTGGGTCCAGTAGCCAGATGAAGATCAGCATGACTAGAGATGACCCAGGATGCAGTGGGGGATGTTGGCCTTTTCAAGCAGTTCCTGGTAGTATGACAAAGTAGAAAAGGCATTGATTGGGTGTATGATACATGAATTGAATGAATGAGTAGCTAAATGAATGAATGAATCCAGGACATACAGCCTTACACTTGAAAGTGGGCATCTACCAGCCATCTCCTCCTTCATAGTTTGCTTCCCAGTGAGTTTTCCATGTGCAGTTAGAGTGGGGGGCACAGAGGGAATGGAAGGAGAGCCTTGTCCAATGCATGCCCTCCGACAATGAATTTTGTGCTCTGGTTTCTATTAGCCCTTCTCCAGGCCTGTAGACATTTAGGTCTTTGAAGTAGGGCTCTGGAGTTTATCCCTCACAGGTTACTATTGCAGATTTGTGGCCTAACCTTTTACTTACAGGCCATCCAGCATCCAGCTGAATTCCAGAAATACTGACAAAGAACAAACCAGGCAGGAACACAAAAGAATACTTAAAATGGATTTCGTCTCTATCTCAATTTTGAATTGTGATCTTTAAATAGTAAAGCTTTCTAGGGGTAAAAATCTTTTGCCTACAAAATTCCATCTGATACATGCTAATGGATGGATTTCTTTATAAAATCTATTTGAAAGAATTTTACAATGAACTCATTTATTCTTAGGCCCTGATCTGTTGGTTCAAGGTTAGAGAAGATCAACTATCTTTAAAAACAACAGCAGCAGCAACTGCAACAATCTTCACTATATTCCTTAACTGTGTTTACTTTTCTTGTGTAGACCAAAAATCCTTACTATCATTTGTGGTAGAAATTTTTATCCAAATGGCCTCTCTAATCCATGCTCTTCTGCCTCAGAATTCTGTAATTGTACTGAATTAGACTTTTATTCAATAAAAGATTTCCCTTGACTCATCTGAAGTTTGAAGTCAATGACTGCATCTCTCTACTTAAAAGCATAAAACTTTACTTTTATTGTTAGATTTTTTAAATGGTCCTAAAATTGAAGCACAGACTGAGGCATAGTTGTTTTGTGTTCCCTTTACATCTGACTTAGGACTCAAAGGTTCATAAACTCATCGACTTGTAGGTATAGAGCTAGAAGAGAGAGTAGTCTAACCCCTTCATTTTATAGATGAGAAAACTGAGACCTGTAGAGGAAAAGTAACATGGGCAAGGTGAAACAAGTGAGGTATGGCAGACAGCCCATCTCCCAACTCTATGGCTTTGTTCTGGTTGTCTTCCACACTGGAATGCTTTCCTTCCTAATTTCTCCCCCTTGACTTCTCTAGATTCCTTTAAGACTCAGCTCTAGTCCCACATTTGGCAGGAGGCCTTACCCCACCCTATCCATCTTTCTAGGGCCTTCTCTCTAACCCTTCCATTTATACCACATTAGATAAATCTTTCATATACATAGTTCTTTGCATTCTGTCTCCCATTCAGAATGGGAGCTCCTTAAGCTCAGGGTCTAGTTTGTTTTCTTTGGATCATCAGCTGGCACATAGGGAATGACCAATACATGCCGATGGATTGATTGACTATTTAGAGTATTGGAAAGGAAAGGAAGAGGATACCCAAAGTCCCAGATTCCCACATGAGAAAACGTCTGAACATAAGGAAGAGATCATGGAAGCAAGTTTAATCAGAAGAGACTGAGCCAAGGTGACAGTTGCAGAGTAGGTAATGGACACATTATTTTTTGCTGAAATCAAACTCCTAGGGCCCATGCTCCACAAAGGATTGAGGTGGGCAAAATGTGTTTTTTGGCATCTCCCACCTATCCTCTTGGGACCTTTTGCCTTCTAACAACCTGGCAAACTAGACCATGGAATGAGAACCTGGCTGCTAGTCTGCTGTACCTTTAGGATCAGGGACTTAAATCTTGGAAAGTCCTTGGCATCCACTGAGTGGCAAAAGGAGCATTTGAACTCAGGTCTTCTGACTCCAGACCCAGAGTTATTTTTACTGTACCAAACTAGAAGATGGGGGTTTCATTTCATAACTCATCATTTACCAGTCAAGTAACCAGGGGCCTCCTCTGTCACAAGAGCAGAAGATTTGGACCTCACAGAAGCATTGAGCACAAAGAAGAAAAGAGTGAAATATGTTTATTATAGAATACTGTATAAATAATACAGGATCATGGACTGAGAACGCAGAAGCCAAAGCCCCTCATTCTACACATGAGTAAACTGAGACCCACAGAGGTGAATGACTCATTCAAGGTCACACAGGTCTTCACTAGATGTGAATGCTTTTAAAATACTCCAAGACTTTTGGGACACTGCATTATTCTGGGCAAGGCACTGAACCTCTCAGCATTCCCTAGAAAGCTATATATGATCCTGAGTCATGCACAACTTATTCATATGCATTAATACTTATGCCTGTAAGAAGATGAAATCGCAGCTGGCTTTCACATATTGCTTTTGAGGCCTCCTAAATCTGATTCTCCAAAACTCTAAAATATAAGTGCTGTTATCACCCCCATTTTACAGATCAGAAAAGCAAGGTAGAAAGAAGCTAACAACCTATTTCAGTTTGCACTGAATTCAGCAAGAAATTATCTCGACAGTATGGGAGATTTTCATTCATTCATCCTACCAGTCAGAAAAATCAATATTTATTAAGCACCTATTATATGCCAAATCTGATGATTCATGATGGCATGACAGTCGACCTGAGTTCTCAGATAGCAAAATACAAGTTTTAGCGATTTCCACCAAACTGAAAAGGCTTCAAGTATGTGCCAAGGGACAGAATGTTGTCTGAAAACCAGCTTAGCCCCCTTCAGAGATATCTATTATCTGGCTGGTTGTGGGAGTATAAAATTCTTTGACTCCAAAAATTCTCAGATCTTTTTCTAAGCACACTTGCTCAGGCTCATACTGCTAGGAAATGCCTAAGGAAAGATTTGAACTTGGGTCTTCCCAGCCTCTAACACCCTATCCACTGCACCACCTAGAAAGCTTGTGATGCAACAAACTCTTAAAAATCTCCCTTGCAACTCCAAATATTGATGATTTACTGACTGCTTTATGAAAAAGATTTTTAAGTTCCTATTTGACACCAAACAAATTATGCATGGATATATGAATTATGTTTATGTAATGTGTTCACATAGCCACGCACATACACGCGCACATAGATTGTGTAATTGTAAGAATCTGAAGCAGCCAAGGGGATGAACTGGTTACAGTGCAGGGACCTGGAGTCTGGAACACCTGAGTTCAAAACTTGGCTGAGATAATCACTAATTCTGATGATAGACCTGTCACTTATCCTCTCTTCACTTCAGTTTCCTCACCTGTAAAATGGGGGTAATGACAGCACCTCCTGCCAGTGTTGTTGTAAGGATAGAATGACATAATATGGGCAAAGCACTTTGAAACTTCAAAGTTTTATATAAAATTAATTATATTACATACATACAAAACACATGTACAGGTATACATACATGAACGTACATAGAGAGACATGAATAGGTTTCAGTGTAATCTCAAGGAGGAAATTCCCCCTTATCAGAGTAGACTAACAACTTATCTCTGAATCACAGTCTTGGAGAAGTGCTCAAATCATAGTTGGAAAAGCAAAATCAGAGTTTAAGGACTTGATCAGGGTCATCATCCACATGTGTGAACAGTAGGATTTGACCCCAGGTATTAGTAAACATGGTGCTTGGCACACAGTAAATTAATAAATACTTTTCAATTCATTCATTCATTCATTCAATCCCTCTGACATTAGCTCTCCATACATCTTTCCACCTTTGCTCTCATCATAATATGTGAATATATAAACTTGTCAATGAGTATCAGCATCAAGGGTATAAAGACTCTCTCCATCAATGTAGATTCTAATCCATCTAGAATTTAGCAGAGAAAATTTACAGAACTGCCTGAGGCTCAGAGCTTTAGTGATTCAGACACAGTCATACAGCTGTTACTGATGTGTTATGTTGTTCAGTCATTTCAGTCACATCTAACTTCATGACCTCATTTGGGGTTTTCTTGGCAAACACAATGGCAGTGGTTTGCCATTTCCTTCTCCAGCCCATTTTACAGAAGAGGAAACAGAGGTAAGGTTACGTGGTTTGCCCAGGGGCATGTAGCTACTAAGTGTCTGAGGCTGGATTTGAACTCAATTCTCCCTGACTGCAGGTCTAGAACTCTCTCCACCGTACTGCCTTGCTGCTCTATATAGCTGCTGGCATTTGCCAAAATGGGAACGTAAAATCTATTTTCCTCACTCCCAGTCTAGCCAGTAGATCATTTGACTTCATTGACCCTACTTGTGTGTCCTTGTGCCTCTATCATTCTCTCTTCTCTTTGTGTCTCTCTCTCGTTCTCTTCCTTTCTCTCTCATCTCTCTGTGTGTATAATGAATGCATATATAACATTTTATAAATAGTTGCTACATACCATGAATAAGGCGGCTAGATATAGACACACAGAGATACAGGTAGATTACACAGACATACACACATTCATGCAACTCATCATTTCCCATCAGCTCCAAAATCTTACATCTGTAGAGGGAGAGAAATTCTCTTTGGGGATCTGTCTACTTCTTTTATCAAGCTAATTTTCTCCACCCCCTATATGCCAATCATTAGACAGCCAGTTCTAAATTTTGATCTGGAGTATTATTGATGACATCTCAAAGATAGGTTACAGAAACAGTCTCCCACTCTATCTTTCTGAAATAGGGAAAAGTTTGTGCCAGAGGAAAGTGCAAAAGAATGAGCCATTTTGAGTGAATTTCTGTGAACAACAAAGCAACCAGAAAGCCAAAAAAAGCCTAATTTTGCTAGATCTTGGCCAGACAGAACAATTACTGAGTTGTAGTCACACTTCTTCACCTATCCGGAGCTCAGCTATCTGGAATGCAGCCAAACCCTAGGAAGGAAAGGGGAGGGGGGAGGGAGGGAGGGAGAGAAGCTAGATAGACAAAACAGAAGTGCCCAATTATGTCACTAAATGTGACCCATTTTACCCACTGAAGAACTCGGGACCTTATTCTGAGCCTATTTACTCTTGCTTTATATCTAGTTCTAACCATTACTCTGCTACTTAATTTCTAATATCAAAGCATATGAAAAGCAGCTAATTAAAATGTCAACAGGACCTATTTCAGACCACATTGAATTCAGCAAGAAATTATTTCATGAAAATATGCAAGGTTTTTATTCATTCATTCTTTCTCCTAGTCAAAAAAAGAAACCCAGTATTTATTAAGCACTTATTATTTGTCAAATCTGATGATTCATCATGGCATGACAGTTGACCTGAGTTCTCAGACAGCAAATTACAAATTCTAGCAGTTTTCACCAAACTGAAAAGACTTTAAGGGTGGGCCAAGTGACCGACTGTTGTCTGAAGACCACCCTGGCCCCATTAGGAGACATTTATTGTCAGGCTGGTTTTTGTTGTTTTTCTGTCATGTCTGATTCTTCCTGACCCCATCTAGAGCATTCTTGGCAAAGATACTGGAGTGGTTTTTCATTTTTTTCTCCATATTGTTTTATAAATGAGAAAACTGAGGGAAATGGAGTTAAGTGACTTGCCCAGGGTCACTCAGCTTGTAAGTGTTTGAGGCCAAATTTGAATTCAAGTCTTCCTGACACCAGGCCTAGCACTCTATCTACTGTACCACCTAGCTGCCTCATCAGGATGGTTGCAGGGGTCTAAAATGTTCTATTCTAACAACTCTCGAAGACCATCCTATAAGCCCCAAACTTTGTGCCTTTGTGGTGGGATCGACTGTCACACCCACAAATTATTATATTTGAAGTATTTCTGCATTACTAACTATTGGCAGAGCATTGGAGTAGGTCCTGGGGAAAATATAACACTTAGATGAGCCATAGTTTCAGTGAGGTCAGGGAACAAGTCAAATACAGATACATAAAATGCATAAAATGGTATGATATCTCTGGATCTGGGGTCAAAGGATCTAATTTAAATCTTATCTTTACCACTTGTTGACATTAATCAAGTCATTTAAGCCAGTTGGATTTCATTTTCCTTATTTATAAAATAAAAGGGTTAGATTAAAGAGCTATGAGTTCCCTCCCTAATCTTAATCTGGGATCTAATAACCTTTGTGACCATGGATAAGCAATTTTTCATCAGTTCACCTCAGTTTTTTTATCTGTAAAATGAGGGGCTTTGAACTAGATGACCTCTTTGATCTATTTTAGCTCTAAATTTAACATCCTAAATACATAACCAGTTGCAGAATCAAGAGCTATATGATGATGTCCTGGAAGAACATTCTTAGCAATCTTCAGATAACCCCAAACAAGAGGGTGTTTTATTGAAATCTTGATGTCTGATTTTCAACATTTGTAGTTAGTGATCACCCTCAGCATGGTCAACATGACTAATTGATAGAGGAGTGTTGAATATGATCCATACACAGAAAATGGACAATTTTCAGATGGGTTGGCCCATCTGCTAACTGGCAGATACAACCTTGGCAAGAGTAAGGAAGTACATAATACTGTTTTATAAAATAACCAAATCAATTTAAAAATACATTTCAATTCATTATTTATTAATAAATGCCTACTATGTGTCACAGGAGAAAAAGTCAACTTTTTATTCAAAAGAGGCTAGTTTAAAAAACAATATATTTTAAAAGTCTCACTGCTGATGTCTATGAAAATCTTTCTAAATTAAGTTTATTTTTAACCTATTGTTGACTTGTGCCTATAATAATAATAAATTATTTTAAGTGATTTTGAACTATATGTTCAATTTTTAAAATAATTTGAACAAATTTGGCATAGTAAATACTTGGACTTGGAATCAGGACATATTTTCAAATACCTCCTCATACATTATTAATTGTGTGACCTTGACCAAGTCTCTTCACCTTTGCCTTAATTTCCTCACCTATAAAATGACTGAGGTTGGAGGGATAAGAAGTGTATTCAGCGGTTCCTAAGGTTCTTTCCAAGTCTGAATCTTTTATCATGAAAGTGGGGGGAATGTCCCCTCTGCCAATTTGCAATCTCTACAAATGGACACACTTCTTCATTATAGGAAAAGGGAATCTTTTCTACATCCTGAACATTGAGCAAATCATTTTGTTAAAACATCACTGCTTGGAAAGATGGGAAACAATCTTTTAAAGCAAGTGTCTCTGATAAAAACCTCATTTCCCAATTATATAACAAATTGAGTCAAATTTACAAGAATGCAAGTCAATCTCCAATTGATAAATGGTCAAAGAATATGAACAGACTGTTTTCAGATCAAATCAAAGCTATCTCTAGGCATATAAAGAAGTGCTCTAAATCATTTTTGATTAGAAAAATGCAAATTTTAAAAACTCTTAAATACCACCTCACACCAATCAGATTGTCCAACAAGGCAAAAAGAAAGAAAATGATAAATGATGGAGAAATGCATTGTTGGTGGAGTTGTGAACTGATCCAACCATTCTAGAGAGCAATTTGGAGCTATGCCCAAAGGGCAACCAATCTGTACATACCTTCTGATCCAGCAGCACCACTACTAGGTCTGTATCCCAGAGAGATCATAAAAAAGGGAAAAGGATTTGCACCTGCAAAAATATTTATAGCAGTCCTTTTTGTGATGGCAAAATATTGGAAATTCAAGGAATGCCTATCAGTTGGGGAATGACTAAACAAGCTGTGGTGTATGAATATAATGGAATACTATTGTGCAATAGGGAATGATGAACAGGAAGATTTCAGAAAAACCTGGAAAGACTTGCATAAACTGATACAAAGTGAAATGAGCAGACCGCAAAAATACTGTATATAAGACCAGCAACGTTTGGTTATGGTCATCTATGTCAACTCAGGTCTCCTCAGCAACACAATGGTCCAAGACAAGTGTAAAAGACTCCCAGAGGGAAATACGATCCATGTCCAGATAAAGAACCAATGGACTCTGAATGTGGATCAAAGCACATTTTTATCACTTACTTTATTCTTCCTTGTGTTTTTTAATCTGTTTCTTCTTTCACAATTGTGACTAATATGCAAATACGTTTTACATGATAGCACATGTATAATCTATATCAAATTGCCTATCATGTTCAAATGTGGGGAGAAGAGGAGAAATGGAGAAAAATGTGAAACTCAAAATCTTGCAAAAGTGAATGCTAAAAATTTTCTTCACATGTAGCTAGGGGAAAAATAAAATACTATTAAAAAAAAAATATTGCTGCTTGAAAAGCCTGGTGCAGCCTTTGGGTTCTGACCTTTGTGATCTACAGCCAAAATATCCTTCTCTAATGTCCACTTTTCCTTTCCTACATTTCCACTCATTGAAGGCCACAAGATAAAAATATATAAAGAATTTATTAACAGTGGAAGAGAATATATGAAAACTCAAGAAAAAATATTAATGTAATTAGATTAGATGTGAATATATATCCAACTACTGCTAGACATTTACCCCCAAAGTGAAGAGCTGTACACAAAGTAGACGCCCATCTATTGGAAAGACAAGTTGTGGCACAGACTATAACGGTCGTTTGTTATGTTCATCCTTCATTGTCGAAGAAGACCATGCCATTAGAGAAATGATGATGTGACTTGCACTTGAATTTGTTTTGAGTGAGGGAGGGCTGTGCAGGTCACCAGCCTTACTTCTCCTTCAGAGTCATCTGAATGGCATGGTCTTCTTCAGCAACAAAGGACAAACACAATCCTGTGAGTAAATGCAGTTGGCTGAATGGGACCCAGGTAGCTGGGTAACCCAACTCCTCCTCTCCTGTCTGCCACCTCTTCTCCTTCCTTCTTCTGTCCAAAGGAAGGTAAATTTGGATGGCCAAAAGATGCCCAGTTGACTAGGGTTTTACTGGCTCCTTCCTTTCCCTTTCCTTCCTTTCCCTTCCCTTTCCTGCCCTTCCCTTCCCTTCCTTTCCTGTCCTCTTGTTCAATCCTCTCCCAAAACCTTAAACCTATGGGGCCAATGGGGCCCTGCCTGAGGGTTCCTCTGGACCTTCATAGCTTTAGAGTGATTATCAATAGTAACTGTTGTTTTCCTCCCAGCCTGATGTCTTTCCTTTCCTTGGCTTCATTAAAGGGACCATTCCCTGGCTACTTCTTAAACAGGCCTATTCAATGAATGGGTGTTGCCTCAGTCTAAGTGAGTACCTGCAAAGACCTTGGCTTAAAGGGCCCAAGGTCTCCCAGTGCATCCTGATGAATAAAACATTGCATTAATGTCAAGATTTTTTTCAACATGATTTTGCTGAATTTTCTTTTTTTAAATGCTATGTTATAAGAGATAGGTATCTGAGAAGAGGATAAGGAGAGAGATGGAGGTGCTGTAAAAACTAAAGATATTAATAAAAATCAATTTTTAAAAGAAGTGATTGTAGGGGGAAATTCACCAAGTAATCTTGTTCTTCCTTATCTCATCCTATTCTAAAATCTATCCCAAACCCACCCAGGCCTACACTGGCTAACTTGACTTCTCCTATGCAGAGAGTGACTCCATGGTATCTACATTCCTCCTGACCATGGATAAGAAATACATCTTCTCTTCCAAAACTAAACATGGTGATTTGGCTATTCACCTATGAGTGCGCTGGAGTTAGCTCAAACCAGATCTTGAGAGCCAATGTCAAGTTTTCAGTGTGAACACATTATTTTATCCTTGAAAATCAGCAATACCTAAGGGTTTAATCCCTTGTTTTGTTGATTGTTTAGACCTAAGAAAGTTATGGATAAAACATTAATAATGTATTCCATTTTAAATGTATGTTGCATATAAATTTTGAGGGAAAAGCAATGTGGTTGTTGTCTTTATTTTTATCCCAGCACACAACTGTATATACTTAAATGAGCTGTAAGGACTGAATTCATTGGCCCATTCTTCCAATCTCAGACATGCTATCAATGAATATGGGAGCCTCCCCATAGCAATTTCGCCCACGGTATTACAGAATTTTTTCCTTACCTAGCTAGGTATCCAGTTTCACCACAACCCCCCAACCAGGGGTGAAGAAGCATGAATAGGTAACAGGAGTACCCAACATTTCACAGTCGGAATAATTCAATCCAATATACTCAAAGTTTGGAAAAGATACCCCTTTTGGTACACTTTGACAGAGGACAAAAATGAGATATCACCTACCTTCTTCTACACCAGGCATTCTTAAGTTGGGTTCTTTGCACTTCTTTTTTAATAATTGCACTTTTCCCACTTAATAGTATCTTATTTTTTCCACTCGCATGTAAAGATAGTTTTTAATATTATTCACTTTCATAAAATTTTAAGTTTCAAATATTTTTCTTCCCCCATTCCCTTCCCCCTCCCCAAGACAGTAAAAAATCTGATTTAGTTTATACATGTACAATCATGTTAAACATGTTTCCACATTAGTCATGTTGTGAAAGAAGAATCAGAACAAAAGGGAAAACAATGAGAAAGAAAAAAAACAAAAGAGTGAAAATATATGTTTTGATCTGCATTTAGACTCCATATTGCTTTCTCTGAATGTGGATGGCATTTCCCATTGTGAGTCTTTTGGAATTCTCTTAGATCACTGTTTCACTGAGAAGAGTCAATTCTAAGTTGATTATTGCACAATGTTGCTATAATTATGTACAATAGTAATTGTCCTGGTACTGCTCACTTTCCTCAACATCAGTTCATGTAAGTCTTCCAAGTTTTTCTGAAATTTGCCTGCTCATCATTTCTTGTAGTACAATAGTATTCCATTACATTCATATACCACAACTTGCCATTCTTCAACTGATGGGAATCTCCTCAATTTTCAATTCTTTACCACCACAAAAAGAACTGCTGTAAATATGTTTTACATGTGGGCCCTATAATAATATATTTTAATAACTTTACTTCAATATTTTGTTGCTTTTGCAACCTTAGGTATTTTCTTTTATATATTTTAAGTATTTTGTTTCTGAGAAGTATATCAAATTTATCAGACTATCAAAGGATTCATGACATACAAAAAAACATCAAGAAGCCATGTTCTAAGAGCTATGCCTGTATTAATGCAGTCTTAAGTCCTCCAAGGCAATTTGCAATCTCTGCAAATGGACAGACTTCTGCCTTATAAGAAAGGAGAATCTTAACACCCAAAAACTTCCTGAACATTAAACAAAAGGTTTTGTTATTGGCTTTGCTACTTAATTATCTAGTGTTGTTCTTGAGTTCTGACCCTTTTGATCTACAATCAAAATATTCATATCCAATGTCCATTTCTTCCTTCCCATTTCCACTCATCAAGGTCACAAGATTAAGATATTTTGACTACCATAGAATATTGCTGACTCTTATTGAGCCACCACGACTCTCAGGTCTTTTTCATATAAATTATTGTCTAGCCATAACTCCTCTATTCTATAATATGCAGTTAGTTATTTGAGTGTGTGTGTGTGTGTGTGTGTGTGTGTGTGTGTGCATGTTTAGCACAAGTTTAGGTGTCTACATTTCATCCCATTAAAGTTCATTCTTTTAGCCTCAGCCTGCCAAGTTCTGCCTTGGCTCTAGGTCCTGCCATCCAATATATTACCTGTGCCTCTCAGTTGTATATCATTCACAAATTTGACAATCATGCCATTTATGCTTTCATCCAAATCATTGAAAAAAATGCTGAATAGAACAAAGTCAAGGACAGTGCTGTGGGGCATTTCACTGGAGCTATTTCTCCAGGTTGACATAAATGTGTTAATCACCACTCTTTGTTTCTGGTTATTCAACCAGTTCTAAACCCAAACATCTAGTCTTCATCTCTCCATCTTTCCCACAGAGGTATTGAGAGAGACTTTGCCAGATGTCTTACTGAAATCTAACTACACTTACAGCATTTCCCTAATCTTCCTGTTTAGTAGCTGCAAATGAAGAACTGTTAGGCTTCCATGACTTTTTCTTGCCTTAAATTTCTTTTTTGGAATGCAGTTGGTTTTAGGAAGTAGTTTTTAATAGGTTTTTTATAGAAATCCTAACTTTTTTAAACCAAAAAAAAATCTAAAGTTAAAGTTAAAGATCTAAAGTTAAAGTTTTACAAACTAGTTTATTTTGGGAAACAAATAGCTAGAATAGGCAAATGAACACTGTTGTGTTTTTTTTTCACAGTAATATACAATGATTGCTGGACCAGAAGATCCAAGGACCTAAGGGGAGCCAGAAATCCAGTAGGTCCCAAAGCAGCAAATACAAAAGAGTTCTGATAACTCTTCTACTTTGAGCAGTATGGAAACAATGAGCTTAGCATCTAGCTCATAAGAATCAAAAGTCAAAATTGGAAACTGCACCCTGGGTACAACTTGGCCTCTTCCAGTTCACCACCATCACCACCACCATGTCTTGGGATCTTCACAAGACAGAGACTACTGATGCAAAGGACATTGTTTTAACCGTTATGGTATGGTGTTTTAGTACCATTGAATTTTCTTTTTTTTTATTATACTATGTTATAGAAGTGCTTATTTTTTTCCATAAATTAAAAATAAAATGAAATGTGTAGAAGTCATTTTGAGGGTATGTGTGTCATACTACCTGCTCCAGATGTCAAAATTGCTAATTAGGGCTCTGACCCTGAGGCAACTTCTGAATCATCATGGCATCATGGAATTTCACAGTGGGAAGGGACCTCTGAGGGAATCCAGTCTAACTCAAACCTGAAGCATAAGCCTCTTCAAAGATAGGGGAACATGAGAAGAACAAAGCCAGGTCATCACCTTGTTCCTCTGCTTAAATGACAGGAAACTTAAAATCTCTAAAAACAGCTCATTCCACAGAGTTGTGACAATTTTCAGGAAATTACAGTCCACTGAAATTTACATTTACATTTACATTATCTCATCGGTAAACCTGGGAAGAATCACAACTCAATTTCTTCTTTGTTGTACTGGATAAGACAATATAGGGTAAAAAATAATAATATCTTTGCAATCCTTAAAGCACTTTATAAATGAAAATTATTGATATATTCTTTACTCTTCTTAGAAGGGAGAAGATGATTTCCTTGTCCTTTCATAGCATCCCAGCATAATACATAAGATAACTATAAAGGAACACACCCATACACAGAGGAGACATAGAAGCATTTATGCTGGTAGCAAAAAAATTAGACCATCAATTAGGGAGTAGCTCGCCAGATTCTGACATAAGGACATAAACAAACAGTACTGTGCAATTAGAAATGATAAATATGAGGAATTTAGAGAAGCCCGGTAAGACTCATAATAAACTGATATAGAGTGAAGTAAACAGAACAAGGAGAACAATGTACATAGTTAACAACAATTTAAATAAATACAACAAAGCAACTCTGATTTATTGAACAATGGTTAATTAAATTGACCAATCTTGGCTCTGGAGAGACCTTGATAAAACATAATTCCTTCTTTCTGATGCAATCAGAGAGAACCAGGTCCAGAATATTTAAAAGATGGCCATTTTGTTCATTTTGTTTCATCCAAGAGCTCTATGTACTTTGGCTATGCTTACACATAGGCATATGGACAAAAAAGAATCTAACTCAAAATTTAGGTACATCCTTTTCCCTTTCCAAAACCCAGCTGTAAGAACCAGGTGTATATTCTTCTGATGGCTTCAAACTTTACTTTATCTAGAAAATAATAAGAATCTATAAATGTAGAACATTGCACATGATGTCGTCACTATGTTGCCTACTTTTCCTTAATTGTAATTTTTTGCTATAAGGCAGGGTTCATGTCAGAAAATGACTGAGCTTTTTAACAAGTGTGAAATAAATAACTTAGAAAACGTTATTTTAAAAAGAAAAAAGTACCCAGAAATTGCCTTTATTGTTTTCCCAAAAATTCTATCTACTCCTTCATTGTCCCCCAGTTAAGCCTATTTTTTTTAATTCAAGCACAAGCATTCAAGATAAAAAAAAATCAAACTTGATAGAAAAAGAGAACAGTTTCTTCTTTGGAAAGGGGAGGAGGAAGATAGGTTTTCTTTGTCTTCCTCCCTACACCTTTAGGGGCAAACATCTTGGCTAAGACAAAGTGGGTTTTAATTTCCGTTGTTGCAATCATTCTGTATATGTTTCTCATAGTTCTATTTACTTCATTTTTCATCAGTTCATATGGAAGTTCATAAGCTTCCCTAAATTCTTCAAATGCATCATTTCTTTTGCGCAGTAAGGAAGTTATTCACAGCTACCTTCCTTCCTGCTTGAGTTACCTTGGAGTAAGTCCTCCAAGAGGTAAAGCAGACCTTGCACATTTCATACCAAATGACAAGTTTGAAGCTCCTTTAGGAGCCCTACTCCTTTGTAAGGTATACCTCAATTTCAAATTGAGAAGGCCCGACTCATGACAAACAGAAAGTCGTATTCAGCATAACCCTAACCCTAACCCTAAATGTACACATCCTCAGTCACTTCCCAAGAGCAATAGTAGTGCTAAATGCTGAGAGAGGGATTATCATGTCTTCCAATCTACCATTATATCTTCAGCACCAAGGATTTATATAGATCTTTTGTTTTCGTATTGTCAATGCAAAACACAGAACCTTGCATGTAACTGTCACTTAATAAATTCTTGTTAAATAACTGGTTCTTATTTTGTTCATTTGTTTTTACCTGTCTTTGAATCCTTATCATATAACACAGTGTCTGGTACATAATAAGACTACATTGTTGACTGACATCTAGAAGTAAAATTTGCCCCATGTAAACTGAGCTGTTGTTTTTTTTCCCTTAAAAAGTAATGAAATAATTTTGAATATTTAATTGGTCCTAAGACCTAAGAACCAACCCAATAATGGATATTCCCAATCATTTAAACAAAAAAAGCCAGCTGAGGAAGGATCAAGAGCACCCCAGGCTTGAGACACGCATCTGACCAGTGTGCCACCATGATAACTATGGTAGGAACTGTCCAACTGAATCAATGCTGTGCAGTTGCTGAATATCTTTTCCATGCTATGATGAAGTAAACCAACTTTCATTAAGATGCCGTTGCTCGATGGTCTCTGAATATCTCAATCTGTTCCAATCTTGTATATGAATTGCTGGA
>CM053772.1:251112083-251133547 GCA_028658325.1 Potorous gilbertii | reverse complement strand
TCTAGCACCTACCACATACTTAGTACATAGTAGGTACTTAAGAAATCCTTGTTGATTATTGGAATAAATGTTGTTTGGTTGGATGAATGAATGAATGAATGAATGCACTGTCAGAGAGACCACAGTCTTACAATACTTTGAAGTTCAAGGGATCTTGTAGATCAATGAGTTTAACCCCCTCATTTTACAAGTGAATTGACTGAGGCTCAGAGAGCCTAAGATCACACAAATCACAAAGGTAGAGCTGGGATTTATAGGACTTAGAACTAGAAGGATCCCTTCCCAACTTCCTACCTCCATCATAAATATGAATATAAGGAAACGTGGCAAGACAGATATAAGATCATAAAAGCAGAGCTGGAAAGGACCTCAGTGGCTGTTTAAACCAGACCTTTCATTTGGCAGATGAAGAAACAATGTTTCAGGGAGGTCCACAGTTATATAGGTAGTCTCATAGGATAGGATTAGAACCCAGGTTTCTGCTGACATAGCTGGTTTGAAAAGTAAAGTCAAGATATCATACAGAAAATATTTGAAGAAATATATAGACTAATAGAAGATCAGAGCTAGGCAGTGCCTTAAGCATCTACTTATCCAGTCCCCTCATTTGCAGATTAGGAAAGTAAGGGACTTACCCAAGGTCACAAACCAAATTAGTTTTAAAGTTAGAACTATAACTAGGTATGGATAAGAAAATTGCCCCAATAAACTCATGAGTTATCTCTTGAATGATTTAACTCATTCTTTCCTTTTACTTTTGGAGATATACACACACAAGTGCATGCATGCATGTGCATGTGTTTATGTGTTTTCCCTTCTGAAAAATCCTGATTCTCCCTCCTAATGTTTCCAAGTAAGTCATTTGAAGCTGAACATGAGAAGTCTTCGTGGCATCCTTTTTTGCATCCTGGGTAGCCAGCTACTTGGAGCAGAGCTTCTTCACTCAAGTCCAGTCTCCCCACTCAGAAATCACTTAGTTCATCTCCTAAAAGGCAATGTCCTTCTTGGGAAGGAGGCTGCTTCTAGATTTTCCATTTTGTGTCTCTGCCTCGAGCCTTCATCTTCCAGATTGGAAACAGAAAAGGTAGAGAAGAGATAAGACTATGTATTTTAATTTCCTCTTTTTGGAACTAACTCTGGTTATTTTCTTCCAGTAAGTAAAACATGTCCTTAGGCACCAAGTTCCTAACTCAATTAACTACCCCTATTTCATCTATCAAGTAAAGGATCCCTATTTTTGCTTGCTTTAGCATAATTGCTCCTACTTTGGACAAATATTTTTATTTTTTATAGAGGTCAACCTTTTTTCTTCCAGTTATAGAGAGGGCCAGAGAATATAGGAAAGGAAGCAAAAAAATACATCTCAAGATGAGTCACTTTTCTCTCAATAAAATAGAGCATTATCCTAGTGAAGTAGAATTGCTGGATTTGAAGTCAACTAAGAGTAGGGGTGTGTTGGTTATCATTGAACAATAGTCATTTGGAGGGAAAATATACCCATGACACACTTTTAAGTGTAATTTGCACATTACAATTTTCTCTATCACTTTTTGAAGTGCAGAAATCAAGAAAACAATAAATGAAACTCTAATTTGTAGCATTTGCTGATTTCTAAGTTGGAAATACTCACTGAAAATTTAAAAATTGGATCTCCTGAGCCTGTGTCAGCTGGTATTGGCATCCCTTTTAAGATCTGAATTCCAATCAACAAGCATATATCAAAAGCCTTCTATGTGCCAGATTCTGTTATGGGTGCAGGGAATACAAAAGCAGAATAGAAAATGTCCCTGCCCTTAGGAAGCTTCCATTTAATGGGGAGTTGGTCCTTGATAGCTCAAGACCTAATCACAGAAAGAGATTGTAAATATGAGGCCACACCAAATGGTCTCTTCTGATGTGGGAACAATTCTTCTGAGTGAATAAGAAAGAACCCAACCACCGGATGAAGAATGATAGGTCATGCCTCTGGGTCACTTTTAAAAGTAAGTCCAAACAAAAGTAGGAAAAGAAGAGAATCTCCTCTTCTGCTGAGAGCACTAGAAGATGAAAGTACCTGGAGAAAGGGAATCAATGAGAAGCCTTTTGCAGCCAAGAGAACAATGTATATCTTGAGAAAAAACTCATCAATTAATATTTGAAACTTACGCTGAACTTTGAAGGAGTCTAGGACCATGAACAGGTCCTTTAACCACTTGGAGCCTCTATAAAAAGGGGCTTGATTTGAGGAGTTTTTCTAGTAAATTTTGGTGGCCTTTGTCTGGGACTTTTGAAGTTATGTTACATGATAGAGGATGAGTGTGCTCTTTGACACCTTGTGAAGAGCTAATCCCCAACAGCTGACAGTCACAGAGCACTTTAAAGTTTGTAAAACATTCTGCAGCCTGTGAAGCAGGTGTCATCATTATTAATCCCTGTTTTGTAGAGAGGGAAACTGAGTCAAAGAGAAGTTAAGGGACTTGTCCAGAGTCACACAGCTAATAAATGCATGAGGCAGAATTCAAATCTAGACCATCCAGACTCTAAGTGCTATGCTCTATCTACCATTCCACACTTCTTGAAGAGGATGGAGACAACTCCTGACTAGTACTAGAAACATCCTGCCCCAACGTAAATTATCTGCTTTGGAGAAGTTACTGGGTGCCTCCTAAGGGAGGCATTTTAGTGACTAGGGTTGTTTTCAAGATGATTTGGGTAACTAGGATGCCTGAGAGGACAGGTTTTTGTCTGGTCATCGGTGCTGACCCAGTCATCTCTCCCTTTTGATTTTTCCTTGCTAAAGGGATAGTCCCAAGTATGGAAGAGGAAACCTGAGTTCTGGGATATAGGGCCAGGGAGGGTGGTTAAGATAATTGAGGAAACTTTTGCATGTACAAAGTCCCATTGGCCAGGAACTTCTAATGTCTACCTTGATGAAGAAACACATGGGTGTTGCACCTGGTCACCCACAGCTTCTTGAGACAGGTCAGACACAGAAGATCCAAGAGTGAATTTTCCCAGGCTACAAGATGGAAGTGGTTGGGATAGTGATGGTGGATCAAGATATCCCTCAGAAATATATGACAGGGAAAGACATATGATTGACCACTGGCTCAATAGTTTAAGGATAGTGTTCTCATGTATCAGAGAGGGGCTCTCTAAAAAGCATGACAAGTTAATGTAATTCTAGAAGGAAGTTTTTTTTGGGTGTAGGAGGATTTAGAAACTGTGCTATCCCTGAGGATTGCCTTATGAACAATTCCAGGTTTAGGGATCTAGATATAAAGTGAGAAGGGAACTCCTAAGAACTGTGCTTCTTAAGAGAGCATAGAATAGCCCCTTCAACTTGGAGAGTTAGTAAGAATCTAAAATTAGCTCATAGCCAGTATAGAAAACCTGTACTTTGCTTCCCACAAATACTACAAGTGAGAGTACAATTCTGATAAAGTTTCCTGTTTAACAGCCTAAAGTGTCTTTTTCCTTTTGGGGGAATCCAAAAGACAACGTTTAGACTCTGAAATAGGTGAGATGACTTAAGACCTCTGGGAGAAAGAGATTTCACCAGAATATCAAGCTATGGCCTTGCTGACAACCCCAATTTCAGTTCCCAGGAGGTTTTGTGTATTTTCTGTGTTTATTTATAGTATCCTGTGAGTCTTTGAAATAGCTTCATTTTTTTTTGAAGTGAAATAAAGGTTGTCCACTATATAATATACATTTGTTACCTTGAGGTCTTGTAAAAGACCTATGGGCCTTGTTACCTACAACTGTGGAAACCAAGACTCAAGGATATATTTAGAGATTTCTCAAAGTATATCCCTCTGGATTCAGAGATAAATAAACCCCCAAAATACTATTCTTTCAGGGTTTTCTCTAAGATCAATCTTGGTCCATATAAGCTTTGGGCTGCTTGGGAGGGTGGGGGAGGTGGAAGGCAGGATGGGCCCTGGGTCACATATAAATGAAGAAAAGATACTTATACTGCCTACTCCATAGAATTCTTATGAGGATCAATTTAAGCCCAGATTGTCAACCTTAAGATTAAAGGTATAAGGCCAACTGTCATTATTACAAAACAAGAGTCTTCTCGCCACTTCCAAATGTGTATTAACCCGCATCAATTCCTATAACATTTCTTCCAGGTGACAACACTACTAATTTCTTCATTGCCAGCAAAAAAAGAGGCAATGGAAATCTTGGAACTGCTTGCAATGATGGATTTATTGTCAGAAGGCCCTTGTTCCAAGTTGACCTTTTCCTCTTTGCGGAAGATTTGCATCTGGTTAAGTCACTTAAGATTTCTGGATCATATCTAAGAGAGTTGAATAAAATGATCTCCTACTCGAAATCTATGAGCTATTACTCTATTGTGGGTAAAATTGTTGGTACTGCAACACAGGACCAGAAAGAAGACCCACAAATGGAAGCCATAACCCAAGCCCAACATCATAAATTTGGGAACCAACACAGGTTTTTTAAGGTGACTGCCCAGAAGGGTGGAGACTCCCTGAAGGAACAAAAGGACAAAGTTTACATCGGTTTCAGTTTAGGCAGGAGGTGAACTGGATAGGGTGGTACCTCTGAATTGGACATGGCTATTGTTAGGGATCTCATAGAGTAGGAGTAGGGAATAGGGTATTCTTTGATTGGACTGGCCTGTTGCTGGACTAGTAGCAAGAAAGACTCTTCTTTGGGTTAGCTATTTCTTGTGATCTGGTCTTAATGGATAGGACTATCTCTGCTGTTTAAGCAGTAAGGAAGGTGAGGGTAGAGGGAAGAAAGGAGAGGGTCAGGGACAAGATAGATGAACTGAAGGTAGAATGGATTTCCTTTGGTTTTCTCTACTACCTACACTATGGACAAATAAAAGTACATACTTGAGTTAAACCTTGAGGCCCCCCCTTACTAGTCAGAATTAGCAAATTAGCACCAACAATAAAGCATATAGGTTCATTTCTGTAGGTCTGTATATATATATATATATATATATGTGTGTGTGTGTGTGTGTGTGTGTACACAGATATATTTATTTGCATATACATGTATAGGAGTGATCAGAATCCATAAATGAAGATTGTCATTTAAATTATTTTTATGTATACAATTATTAAGCCCTTTATAATCTGGCACTATCCTAACTTTCTAGGCTCCAGTCATCAAAGTATGTCTGGAAGTGTTGTGACTCTAATGTTATTTCCTCCTAAGTCATGTGATTTTTCTTTAGCAAATTGGCGTAATGTGATGATTTTTAGGAATGCATATGTTGCATTCTAGTAGAACTTACCATATATATCTTTATTATACATAGTTGTTCACAAGTTGCTGCCCCCATTAGACTTTAAACTTTTTAAGAAGAATCACTTTGTATTTAGAAGAGAACCTGGCACATACTAGGTGCTTAGTAAACGCTAGTTGACTCACTACTTGTAGAATCATAGAGTAATAACAAAATATTAGTCTTAAGGTCGGCAAGATCTGAGTTCCAATCTTGAATCTTTCATAAACAAGTCATGTAACCTCTGTGTCTATTAAGAATCTCCCTAGGACATATCTATCAAATCCTTGATTACGACAATGTGCATGGATGAAGGTAGTTCCCAGACTAGGAGTTCCCTAGGCTGAGGAAATCATAACTCTTGGGTCTCTATCCACTATCTCCATACTGCTTCTCATATAGGATGTGCTTAGTAAATGTTTGTGGGATTGGAATTTTCGTGGGGTGGGATGGAGAGGCAATTTGAGGCAATGTTTGTGCTTATTCAGCAGATGTTGTCAACTAATTTGCTATACCACCTGTCATGAACACAACCTAACACCAGAAGTAATCAGGGTTAACTTCCAGGCTCTTTCTGACTTTCAGAAAACTGACTTACTCTTATTCTTAGTTCTGTCCCTTTATGGGTGAGAATATTTTTCTCCCTTTGGTCAAGATGTTAGTGTAGTTTATCCAGTCAGACTGATATTTTGCTGCTCTATTCCTATACTACTAGGTAAATATCCTTACTTCCTTACCCTGCCTTTTCCTAATTGATTTGCTTTTAATTCAAGAAAACACTATGATAAAAATTTTGGTGATTAAATTAGAGGTAATACGAGCAAAAATGTTGCCCATAAGTAACAAAGACAAAAACAAACTCCAAAGACTAGCTATAGCTTATGCTCAGGTAGAAGCTGGGTAAGAGGTTTTTTTTTCATTCACCTGGACTGTAGGTAGGTACTTAGAGTTAGATGGATCACTTTTTATTATTCTAAGGATGGCAGCAACCTTGATTCTCACTGTGTCCTTTCCTTGACTTAGTGAGGAGAATCAGTCTATCCGTATAATTCCATAGGTCTAGGGAATGAGTTCTTGCCTAGATACACATGGTAGCCACTTGACATTCACAAATCTAGCATCTACACTCCCAGAGAGATTTCTGTGGCTTGGATGCTGTTAGATTTCTTCACCTTCAAGACTACATCTCAATCCAGTTATCTCACACCTATGAATATTATCTCTTCTTGGGGGAAGGGAAAGGAGTGGAGAAACAGAGAGGGATGGAGAGAGACACAGAGAGACAGACAGAGAGAGAGAGACAGAGAGACAAAGATGATGAGAAATGAGAGAGAGAGAGAGAGAGAGAGAGAGAGAGAGAGAGAGAGAGAGAGAGAGAGAGCACCTGAGGAGAGAGAACAGGGAGGAAGAGGGAGAGAAAGAAAGGGAGGGGTAGGAAGGGAGACAACTCAATTGCATCTGTGGAGAGGCAGAGAAAAGCAGAGAGAGAAAAGAAGAGATAAAAATGAACTGAAAATTCGATAGTATCTGAAATTAGAGCTAATCATCCTCAGTGGTCTGAGAGACGATCAGAAAAGGGTGAGGATGTTAGGGGAATAGAATCCACTTAATGAATTTGTTTTGAGGTTTCATATTTTAAGTGATGCTGCCACTAAATATTATACATCGATGGCCCAGATAACCTTTTATAAACCTTAATGCACTCACTAATGTATTGGAGGGATTACAGGTGATCCATAGCCATGATAGATTATCCGCCTGTAAAATGCCCTTGGGATGGTGCTCTCCTTGTTTATTACTCAAAATGACTGTCTTGGGAACACTTGGCTCTGAACACGATTGCATGAATTATACTCAAGAATGATAGCAACAATAGATGAGGCCATTTTAATCCATGGTCCTGTTTTCCTTCTAACCATTTGGGAAAGCTGGAGCAGACCATGTATTATTTCTTTTTTGACTGTAAAGGACAGATGCCACTTCCTCCTCCCCTGAAAGAGAAAAGGGTCCACTTGGGAACTGGTTAGCTTCACTACTTCAGAATCATTCAGCATCCTGACTTGCTTGGTGGCCATATTGAACCATAGCCACAGTGTGGAGGTCAGAAGGCTTAGTAAGGCTAGGTCCAAAGCACACAATCATGTGTTTTAGACACAGAGGGAGGACTTGATTTCATATCTTTGGCTACCTGGTCTCCTCTTTGCAAGTGTCGCCATTATGCACATTGTGAGTGTACATTGTCAAATAATGGCCCCATTTTTTTTTTTTTGCCAGGAGAGTAATGTCAGTTCAGCGCACTGAAATAACTGCTTATACTGAGCTCTGTTGATCCCTAGATGCTAAAGAAGGTTCTGGAGGCTAGAGAAAATTCAGGAGTTAAAGGATGGATATAACTGAAGGAGACAAAAATCCTTTCAAAAAAGTCTAAATCATGATGACAGTTGATTGTTTAATCTGATTCTTCCTTTGCAGACCTGCGGACTTTACCTAAGGTGACTTTTGCCTCCTGGGAGAATTAAACAAGCAAACACTTTCAGTTAGCTTGATAATTATTTTTAGCATAGATGTTATCGGAAGAAAATGTGTTCTCTGGGCAAATAACACCCTATGTCTCCAATGTCCTTTTGCAAACTATCCTCCTCTAGTGGTCTGCAATTTTCTTTTGTCAGTGTAAAACAGGATAGCTCTTTCTTTTGTAAAATTCACTAACAACAGTCACCCTATAGGATGCCTGGGATATTTATTTTCAAAATGGAGTGAATAAAACTGGATCTTTTAAAGGGTGTCCCCTAAGTCAGTGTAGTTTTAATGACAAGTATAAAGGCTATAAACATACAAAACACCATTTGAAAGATTAATGCTTCAATATTTTTATACATTTTAACTTTTAATTTTAACAAGATCAGGCACCCTGTCATCATGGATCGTATTTGTGCTGTGGTTCCTGGATGACACTGTCAGACCAGTGCACCTAAAGGATGCCCACCTGTTGGGCCACCATAGTTACATGACCTTGTTTCATTATAATCTTTCTGGTAAAGTCATGACAAACCTGTCCTGCATGCCTCCAAACCTCTTTTGTTGGATGATTTGAAAGCTGGGTTTACAAATGAGATCCTTTTAGTCACTGATGAAAATTTTCACAAAATCCAAAAATCTATTAGAGCTATGGATATATCAAAAGATGGTGGTTAGGCTGATTTTTAATTAAAAAAAAATCCGTAATCTTAAAATTTGAAAGAAAATGGCATTTCAAATATTGTTTCTTTGTAAATTTGTAACATTTGTGCTTCTGAAGTAATTAAAGTTTAAAACTTAACTGAGACTTTTGGGACATCCTAGTTGGAGGCTTTAGAAAATGACATGAACAAGACTCTTTTTGAGATAACAGGTTGTGGCCAACTCCAATCCTAACCCTAACTAATGGATTTTCATATCATAAGAGCATACCATATATTCCATATAGTACTTTATTATTTTTTTAGTTACATGTTTTGTTATAAACTTAACATTGGACTACACTTGACTTAGAGCAAGTCACTTAGGCTCTTAGGACCCCAGGCATCTCTCTGCCTATAAATTTTGGGGCAGTGGTGAATCTGAATCTGTGTTCATAGTAGTTTGCTTACCTGGAGGACATAACACTGTACTGATTAAATTACAAGTCTAGGATGATATGGTCCACTAGCCATCGATATACAAAATTAAACAAATTTAGTAAGTAATTACATCTACATACATTATTCTCATTTCACAAAAAGGCAGTGTGGATGAAAGGCTATGGAGTTTGCCTCAAACCCAGGAAGACTGAGGATCAAGTTTCACCTCAGACAGATTGACTATGTAATAATACAGGACAAGTCACGCCTTTCAGTGTTCTAGACACTTTCTTAAATTAATAAGTTGCCAAGAGATGCTGACCTGTGTTAGGAGAGGGAGTTTCCTCAGTGGGACAGTTCCCCAAACTGGTGGAATCCCAAGTTTATTACCTACCTGAATCCCATAGTCAATTCAACAAGTAATTCAACAAGTCAGTTCTTTCCCTCCCTGCCTTCCTTCCTCCCTCCCTTTTCCTCTTCCTCCCTCTCTCCCTTCTTTCCTTGTGTCCTTTTCTCTTTTTTCTTTTTGGAGAAAGTGTTGAAATTTGTGCCTAGAATCAATTCACTAGATTACTAGTACTGGAAATGACCTCAAAGCTCATAGAGCCCAAAATTTCTTCATATTTTGGATTAGAAA
Source organism: Potorous gilbertii (assembly GCA_028658325.1). Taxonomy (NCBI): domain Eukaryota; kingdom Metazoa; phylum Chordata; class Mammalia; order Diprotodontia; family Potoroidae; genus Potorous; species Potorous gilbertii. The sequence continues at coordinate 251,124,060 of CM053772.1, read as the reverse complement.
CTGAGGTCCAGAAACATTTTATCATTTGCTTTTTCAAAGACCTTCACGGTCGTTGTCACTGTGGATCTTTATGTCAGTCTTGTATCTTCTCAGTGCACACATTGTAATTCTGGCTATAGATCAAAATAATGATGAAAGGAAACTGAACACATTCATCTAGCCCTTGAATTCTTCCCATGGACCAGATGACTTTGTATAGATGCTCTTTCTGTCTGTCAAAAATAAATACATCAAAAAGGGGGGACAGCTAGGTGGCAAAGTGAATAGAGAACCAGCCCTGGAGTTGGGAGTACTTGAGTTCACATCTGGCCTCAGACACTTGACACTTACTAGTTATGTGACCTTGGGTGGGTCACTTAACCCCAACTGCCTTGCCTTCCCTTCCACCCCTCCAAAAAAGAAAAGAAGTACCTCTGGAAAGATTTTGCCACTAAATTTTTTTGTACATGAAAGCTATGGCCAGTGATTAACTGGTAACTCAAAACACTCAGAAAACTGGGGCTCCCAAAGGTCTGTTATTATTAAATGATAAACTGAAGTTCAACAGACATTTATTAATCACTTACTATGTGCAAGGCACCTGTGTAGTCAACTATCATATACATCCTTAGCCAACTGGACTTTAGAATGATTATCCTGCCCTTCTTCAAGCAGAGGTCAAGTGATCCTTCATTTCTGAAGTATGGTAGGACCATCCTTAGCTCCAGCCAGTGGAGTCCCTGACTTGTCCCCACCCTAGCCTCAAGGGTTCTGTGCTTTAGAGGATTCACCTTATCACAGACACAAAATTTATTAAGAAAAATGTGAAATACAGAGAATAAAACAATGAATGACATGGACAACCAAGAAAATATTACTTTATTTCTGGGATTTATTGCATGTATATCTTACTATATGTTATACATCATTTATTATTAAGATATATCTCTTATGTGATCCATTCTATGAGATATGGGAACAACTGAATAAACCTAAATTAAGCCAGCCAATTGTCCTGAATTATGCACATCTAGGTGGTTCAAAGTGGAGAACTAAGGGCATAAGGCTTGTCTTGGATCAAGGCCCCAAGAAGGAGAAGCTCCCAGTTTGGAACTGAGGTAGTTGGTGACCAAATCTGTGAACTGGACGATCTCCACTCATAGCTCAGTCAGGATGAGTGGTTGAGACTCATCCAAGGAAATTATATTAGCTTCTCCCACCTCCCTACCCCAGGCCTTGCTTCCAGAAGACTTCAAAGCAGGGTAGGTAAGGAAGAGAGGAACCCTTGTGTGATGTTGCCCAGAAATTCTCTGTCCAGGACTATACTTAGATAATCCCAGGGCCTGAGCCCGTGAGCATGTGCTGGGGACGCCTTTTGGCCAGTGCTCTCTAGAACTGTCTTGGTTTCAAAGCTGACCCTGTCCTCAGAACACTTGGTCTTGCCAAGTTCTCTTCCAGCCAAAAAATTACTTAGCTAAAGGACTCTCAGATATTTTCCGAGATATTGGGGTGGGTGGGGTGAGTGCAGGAGTGGTCTGCCATGCTAGAGAAGCACAGGATGGGATGAGGTACACAGTGGAGACATGATAATCACAGCAGCTAGTATTTACATAGAGATGTCAGATTTACAAAGCACTTCAGAAAGGAAGGAAGCAGGTATTTACTAAACACCTATAATGTGTCAAGCATTTTATTATTTCATTTGGTTCTCACAACAACCCTGAGAAGGAGATGCTACTAATATCATCCCCATTTTACAGTTCAGGAAACTGAGGCAAAGAGATGTTACGGACCCAGGGTTATACAGCTAGTAAGTATGTGAGGCCAGATTTGAACTCAAACCTTCTTGATTCCATGGCTAGTGTTCTATCTACTGTGCCTCTTAGACTAAATATCTCAGAAGCCAGAGACCTTAGAAACGGTCAATTCTGGTTTGAAACACAATTTTCTTTTTGTTGTCCTCTGTTGCTTAGAGAAGGGAGAATTCGAAGCATTTTCTCTCAATACCTGCAATGCTCTCTCCTTTGCTCTGACTAGTGACCTCCCTGGCTTCCTTTAAGTCCCAATTAAAATTCCACCTTCTACAGACAGCTTTCCCTGATCCCTCAATTCAAGTGCTTTTACTCTTTTAATTATTTCCTTTTTATCCTGGGAATAGCTTGCTTGAAATATATTTGTTTCCATGTTGCCTCCCCCATCTTAGAAGTTCTTTGAGGTAAGGGACTTTTGCTTCCTTTTCTGTCCCCATTGTTTAGCACAGTACTTGGTGCGTAGTAGGGTCCTAATACATATTTGTCGAACGAATGAAAAAAATAATGAGTCTAATCTTCAAGGAAGCCAGTTTTAGCTCACAATAAAGAACTATTGAGAGTCAGCTTGAGCAGGGCAGCTGGGTGACTATGGGGCTCTCACTTAAACTCTCAGTGCCTTAAGTCAGGGTTCTTCTGATTGTCCTGACCGTGCATTCCCGTCAGTTAAAAAACAGTTTATTAATAAATTATATGCTTGTACTACTGTACTGGTGTTATTATGAATCACATGCAAAAATAGACATTAGAAAGAAAAAGGTAAAAAAAATAGCATGTTTTATTTATAAAGTCCTTTTTGCTTTAACTAATTTTTTTTGTGAGAACAGTATAATTAAATATGCTTTATTATTAAAAATAACAATGATGACAACAAAAATTTTGCATGTGTCCTGGCACAAAAATAAATTATATTCACTTTTGTAATTAATTGTTTCAGTTAATTTGATCGCTGCAGTTAAGCAAACATGTGAATTCTCCAAGCTAATTTATCGAAACGTACAAACAATAGAATGCAAGATTATTGGTCATTGAATGTTTTTACCTTTATGAAGGGTAGCAGTTCTTTCGATGAGAATGTTAGTTGGGAGATCTGATGTAAGGAAATTCTCTCCCATTTGGGGTTCTCTTGGCAAAGATACTGGAGAAGTTTTCCATTCCCTTCTCCAGCTCATTTTATAGATAAGGAACTGAGGCAAATAGGGTGAAGTGACTTGCTCAGGGTCATATAACTATAACTAGTAAGTATCTAAGGCTGAATTTGAACTCAGACTCCAGGTCTGGCATTCTATCCAATGCACCACCTAGTTGCCCTTATGACCAAGGACAGCAATGAACCAGCCAATATGCAAAATAAACACAAAGTGATTTGAGATGAGCCTATCAACTCAAGGAATCATCCCTCCATAAAGGATTCCATTCCTCTTATTAGTTGACCCATATTACAAAAATGTATTCATGTTATTATATTTTGGATTTCAACAATAAACATTTCTGGAAATCTTCTTTCTTTCTTCTTATATAAGTATTTGCATAAAATCTTGTTTTTTTTTCTTTAGGACTACAAAGCCTAAATTATTTATTATCAGGACCTTTACAGAAAGAGTTTGCTGATTTTTAATCTACTTCATGAAAGCAAATGTCATTATGAGGGTGTTCTATGAAGGGTCTTTTTTCGTGCAGAACAGAGTTTTGATCTATGATAAAGTTTTCATTCATTGTGATATATATGTTTTGTATAAAAGGGAAAGATTTTCCATTTTTATTGAGTGTGTATTGTCAGAGAATGATAATGGACTGTTCCATGTATACTTTAGTGGTATAGTGATTTTTAAATGGTGTTTAAAGTACTTTCCAAAAATGAAGCTATTACTATTTGTGGCATATTGAAGGAGAGTGGGGACGGTATTATCATTGTGTGGTCATTTCAGTCATGTTGGATTCTGTGATGCTATTTGAGGTTTTCTTGGCAAAAATACTGGAAGGGTTTGCCACTTCCTATGCCAGTTCATTTTACAGATGAGAAAACTGAGTTATACAGGGTTAAGTGACTTGCCCAGGGTCACACAGAGAGCAAATGTCTGAGGTCAGATTTGAACTTAGGAAGATGAATCTTCCTGACTCCAAGTCTGACACCCTATCCACTTTTAACCAGCTACTTTTGGAGGCAGTATAGGAGTGAGGTAAGCCAGGTTCTCCTGGAATACCTGAAGAATAATGTTATGAATTATAGGGAGGATGGATGTGGCACATGGTGGTTCTAATTCCAGTGGTCTCTTGGACTACAATAGTGATACAAGTGTAGACAGTAATATGGCTCCATACAATTAAATGTCTTAAATCAAAGTTGTAAATGTTATAAGTTAATTATTCTAAATCTTTATTCATAAAGCTGCTACTACACATGACTATTTACCTGTAATATATGTTTAATAAAATTATTTATATAGATAGAGGTCCTGCAAAGAAAAATAGTTGCCTTCCCCACCCCACCCATACCTTAGAGATGGCCCTGCCTAGTTCAGCAACTTCATCAATTGCTATATTTTGTATCTTTCACAATCTAACTTGCAATGCTTAGTCTCAGAAGGCAGAACTAGGAGTAATGAGTTGAATATTGGACAATTTAGGCTTATTAGGAGGAAAACTCCCCACAAAAACAAAAGTTTTCTAACAATTACAGCTCCCCAAAGGTGGAAAAGGATGCCTTAGGAGAATAGTGGGTACCTTCCTCTCCTACTTTGCACTAGGAATCTTTCAGGAGCTCAGTAGCAGTTGCAGTAGTAGCAGCAGCACCACCACGACCAGTATTAAGACGTCTTCCTTTAGCATGGAATTAAATGTAACCATTAAAAAGGGTCTACAACTGGGAATGTGTTCTCTTTGCCTTGTTCTCCTTCATACGTGAAGATTATACTGACTGACGCAACATCAACAACACGTTTCCTATGATGTGCTTTTCTAATACTGGTGAGAGACTTAGAGCAGTCATCCATTCTTTCATGCTGTGCCTTAAAGTCCTGCATTTTCAGAAAGATTGGCCAGGGTCTGTTTATGACCAAGGACTTAGGTGAATGGCTTACCAAAGGACTGAATCATGAACCTATTTACATTCTGCACTAGCCAACTGAGCTGAAAGATATAAATACAAGAAGACAGTCCCTCAAGGAGCTTACATTATAATGGGGAAAGACAATATATGAAAGGGAGATAAAATAGAGTTGGGAGGTGTGTGGTACTGACATTGGAGCATGGTGGCAAAGTCTAGAGAGTGATGGATGATTAATCGTGGCTGTTCTGCAAAATGGAAATTCTGGGAGCAACTACCCAATAGGGACAGAGGGAGAAGTTTATTGAACCATTTCCAGTTGGATATCCTTCCATTGATCTAGTCTTCAAGAAAAATAATGGATGAAATATGTGCTTTCCTCACAATAACTTTGTAATATAATTTATAAGGTATCATGTCTCCCATTTTATATAACAGGCACCGAGAAATTAAATGGATTGACCAGGGTCACACAGTTGTTAAAAAGCAAGGCCAAGAATTGAACCCAAATTGGTAGATTCCAAATATAGGGCTTCCCTGACTACACTGTACTTGTTTTATGCAGATACTAAAGTACAGTTGATGGAAAAAGATGATTAAAAATGACATAGGTTGGAAAGTTTGTGAATAATGAGTTATGTAGACTCAATATTCAACCTTGTCAAGATCAATTGAAAGAATCATAAAATTATAGATCACTTTACTCGAAGTGACCTCAAGAGATTACCTGGTAACACCATTGTTTTTATACCTCCTTCTACTTTTGTGGAACTTAGGTGTTATACTTTTAACATTAAAAAATATATTGTATTAATAATAAATAATGACAATTAACAATAATAGCTAGTATATTTTAGTCTGCAATGTGCAAAGTGCTTTACAAATATTATCACATTTGATATTCACAACAACCATGGAAGTTAAGTGCTATTATGAACCCCATTTTACAACTGACAAAATAGGCAAATTGAGTATATGTGACTTGCCTAAAGTCACATAGCTAGTCAGAGGCAGAATTTGAACTTCTCTTCCTGTCTCCAGGTCCAAAATTCCTACATCCTAACATAGTTCAGTATACTTTAAGCTCAGAGCTCATTTTAGAACAAAAGTTGAACCTTTGATTCACTGAAAAATAGAACTCAGTAGTGGTCTAGGGGCAAATCAGAGAGGAGGGAAAACAAAGAATCAGAGGCTATAAGTAGGGCTTTCTTCATTGAACAGGACTGACAGTGGGTAAGTGTAGCTGGAGATTAAGAACGGAGCAAAATTCACACCAGAGCCAAGATTAGCAAATTGATTCTTTGGATTAGGGGTCTCAATGGACCTGGCGATGGTGCCAACACAAGTGTATTCCCATTGTGGGATGTCAGTATCCTTAGACTATATGAAATAGGATGCATTTAGTGGGGGTAAAATGTAGGATAAATAGAAAAGAAATGGAAGAAGGCGAAATGATAGCAAAATATATAAAATGATGAGACTGAGAGTCCAGAAAGTGTATAAACATTTGGAGGATCTGAGGATCAGGCTAGTAGCTAACCCAGTGAACCAAAAACTAGTGGATTTCATAAATCTCGACATCAGTCAATTTTCTGTCAAACTTGCCTTCTCATTGGGACAGTGGAATGAGTGCTGTTCTGGAGTCAGAGGACTTCAGTTTGAATGTCTTCTCTGCCACTGACTGGCATTGTATGACCTTGGGCAAGTCACTTCACTGGTGGATTTCATTCTATTTACTGAGTCATCCCATCAAAACTTTATTTGAAAAGAACTTTAGAGATTATACCAATAGATACAAGCACTACTTATACTGGTATACTTATACTGTGTACCCACTAATATTTACATAGTTCTTGAAGGTTTGCAAACCACTTTGCAGGTTTCTCATTTGATTTCTACATCAATTCTGTGAAATAGGTGTTATTATCAACCCCATCTTACACATGATGAAACCGAGACTGGCAGAGGATAAATGATTTCCCCAGGTTTGCAAACTAGTAAGTGTCTAGGTCAGGACTTGAACTCAAGTCTTTCTGATTCCAAGTCCAACATTCTATGCACTTGCTACAGCAGGGCAGTTTTTGCCCTCAAAGAGATTATATTCTAATGGATTAAGATGTAGTCCATTTCCAATATTTTATAGGAGACTGAGGCTCAGAAAGATTAACAAATGCTCCCAAAGTGACATGACTAAACAGAGGTGGGATTAAAGCCAAAATTTTCTTGCTTAAAAATCCAGTGTGCTGGGTACATGCTGCATTCACCCTGTGGAACATAAATTCCTTTAAAAATATTTATTCATTCATTTATTCATGTTTAACATTTTTTTTTTATATTTTGAGTTCCAAATTCTCTCCCTCATTTCTTTTCTTCCTCCATCCATTGAGAAGACAAGCAGAACATAAATTTCTTGAAGGAAGTGATTATTTTGTTCTTATCCTTTGTTTTGATCTTTTCATCCCCAGATTCCAACACTGCATCTAGCACAAAGTGCTTAGTCAGTGTTTCAAAATGACTTATTAAAGCAAGTAGAGTAGACAGCTCTGTCTGGTGTGATTTGAGAAGCTCCTGGGAGAACACACACTATAAACAAGGCTGATATTTAAGGATAAATAGAACATAGTTTTGATTTTAGGGTTTTTTTTTTGGTAGCTGAATGTCTATAGTCTTAAAATTAGACCCATTGAATTTTTGTTCTTTCTCTTAATGTCTCAGATCTACAAGTGAACTTTCAAACCTGGAACTTTAACCCATACCCCTTTGGTCTCCCTGGGTTCAATTTTTTTTCCTGAGCTAAGAGACTATTTTATCCAGTTTTGATTGGGCTATTTGCTAAAGAAAAAAATATTTCTGTTGATCCCTAATCTCACCATCTAGACTAGTCTTTATAAGCGCAACAGTAGTAGTAGTAGCTGCAGCAACAAAAGTAGTAGTAGTAGTAGCAGTAGTAGTAGTAGTAGTAGTGGCAGTGTGGTAGTGGTAGTAGAGGTAGTAGTGGTAGTAGTAGTAGTGGTAGTAGTGGTAGTGGTAGTAGTAGTAGTAGTAGTAGTAGTAGTAGTAGTGGTAGTGGTAGTGGTAGTAGTGGTAGTAATAGTTGTGGTAGTAGTGGTAGTGGTAGTAGTAGTAGCAGTAGTAGTAGCAGTAGTAGTAGTAGCAGTAGCAGTAGTGGTAGTAGTAGTAGTGGTGGTAGTAGTAGAAGTAGTGGTAGTAGTGCTAGTAGTAGTAGCAGTAGCAGTAGTGGTAGTAGTAGTAGCAGTAGTGGTAGTAGTAGTAGCTGTAGTAGTAGCAGTAGTAGTAGTAGCAGTAGTAGTAGCAGTAGTAGCAGTAGTGGTAGTGGTAGTAGTAGTAGTGGTAGTAGTAGTGGTAGTAGTAGCAGTAGCAGTAGTGGTAGTAGTAGTAGTAGTGGTAGTAGTAGCAGTAGCAGTAGTGGTAGTAGTAGTAGCTGTAGTAGTAGTAGCAGTAGTGGTAGTAGTAGTAGTAGCAGTAGCAGTAGTAGTAGTAGCAGTAGTAGTAGTAGCAGTAGCAGTAGTGGTAGTAGTAGTAGTGGTGGTAGTAGTAGTAGTAGTGGTAGTAGTGGTAGTAGTAGTAGCAGTAGCAGTAGTGGTAGTAGTAGTAGCAGTAGTGGTAGTAGTAGTAGTAGCAGTAGTAGTAGTAGCAGTAGTAGTAGCAGTAGTAGTAGCAGTAGCAGTAGTGGTAGTAGTAGTAGTGGTGGTAGTAGTAGTAGCAGTAGCAGTAGTAGTAGTAACAGTGGAAGCAGCAGCAACAGATGTATTTATATAACGTTTTATGGTTTACCAAGTACTTAGTTTTTTTTTCTCTTCACAATAACCTGGGAGTAGGCAATACTATTGGGCCCATTTTACAGATAAGGAAATTGAGGCAAACAAGTTAAGTGACTTTTCCAGGCTAAAACAACTAGTAAATGTATGATACTAGACTTACAGTTCAGTGTTCCAGCTATTGTACCACCTAGCTACTTTGATGAGTTTCAGATGGGTAGAATTTACTTGGAGGCAGGTTCTAGCTCATTAGAAGTAATGGCCTCATAATGTTTCAAAGCTCCTCAAAACAAAATGGTTTTTCTTGGGGGATCCTGGTCTGGATAGGGGTCATGCTTCTAGTAGAGAATTGGGCTGAACGATGTATGAGGTCTAAGGATTCCAAGACCCTATCAACACCAGGCTACCAAAGTCCAATCAGTCTTTATTGAGTTCTTCCAATCAACTGCTTGACACTTTGCCTTGAAGACAGGTGGGTTTTCTAAGGTTTTTGATGTTCTAAATATCAATTCACCAGTTGAAAAAGGGAGCATTGAAATCTAGTGCTAAGGTCATAAGGCTCGGTCAGGCAATTTTGGATTCTAATTTCAGCTCTTCTTTTGATTTCCCCTTGCAGTGGTCCTTGGTGGATGTGAAGGTCCTCACCCCTTGCTTTACACTCTGTAAAATTCGGTTATTAATGCCTGCCCATCCAGGGAGGACAAAAATTCTCATCTTCAAAAGAGAAGTCTGATAATAGTTTTGGGTGGTAGTTCTTTAAAAAATCTCTGTTGTTATAATAAATGTGATGAATTCACCCTTAATGATCTACTTTGAGAGCACAGATGAGAAAATGACCATAAATACTTCCAGCTAGGCCTGGCCTTTCTGGTATCAGCAATGTTGAAAAAATGGCAATTAAGTTAGCCAGCCTCAGGCAGCCAATCCATTAATTCTTTGCAGCTAGCCAGGCTCCTCTGGAGAGCTCCAAGCATTCACACATACCCCTTACACAGCCTCCCTGAGCCTGAGTCAAGAATTGATTGTCTGCATCTCCTAAGTGGAGAATCAGAAAAGCACGGAGGTTAAGTGATTGGACCAGGTCACCCAGTGAGGCAGCACTCAATTAGCATCCCACCTCCCAGGAGTTCTCAGCCTGCTCAGTCTTCGGGCTGTTTCATTGAGGATATCATTACGTCCTGTTCTTAGACTGGTCCTTGAAGCCCTGTGGCAGAACACTCCTTCATTCTGTTCCTATTAAATTGTAGGAACTTTTGGTCTTCACCATCATTGATCCAGAGGGCATGAAAATCATGACTAACTCTTATGGGGCTTGGTGGGATGATTAGAAGCAATGAATTTGCCAGGACAAGTTATGGACAGTGGGTCAACATTCCATCCCACCCCTCCCCCTTCCATTTCTGGAGAGTGCCTGCTTAGAGTTGCCTTTAAAGAAAAAAGAGCTATAACTTGAACTTTGTACTGGGACAAGTACCAGAAAACGAACTTAGGTAAATTTCACAAAGGAAAGTATCGATACAGTATTTTGAAGAGTGGATTGGGGATGGGGGAGGAAACAGGACACTCCCCCTTTTGTGGAAAGAACTACTTTAGGATAACATCAAAGTTATAAAGCACTTTTTATTGTCTCACATTTAAATTATAATTGAGGGCTTGTTAGGGAAAATATTTTAATTGGCAAGAACAAGGAAAGGAAGAAGGAAGGAAGGAAGGAAGGAAAGAAGGAAGGAAGGAAGGAAGGGAGGGAGGGAGAGAGAAGAAGCATTTATTACGTGCCTACCATGTGCCAAGTACTAATATTACCGTGTTGCCTTCCTGCTCAAGAACCTTTGGTAGCGCACTGTTACCTCCATGATAAAAACCAAATTTTTCACCTGAAACTTAGGACCTTCCACAGTCAGGCTCCATCTTGATTTCACATGACTCTCCTTCACACACTCCATGTTCCAGCTATTCCCTGAGCTTGACTTTCTAATTCTGGTCATCGTGCATTCATAGACACTGTCCTTCATACCTGGAAGGCACTAACTGCTCATTTCTACCTCTCAGAATCCCAATTGTTTTTCAAGCTCAGCTCAGGTGGCATCTTCCCCAGTAAATACTCTTTTTTTATCCTTCATACAGCCACTCATAACTGCCCAATTGACTGGCTCATGAATTGCCTCCAAACTCTGGACAAGAAGAGATATACAAAAGCATTTCTACTTCCTGGGGAATTGAAGGTCCCTTGAATGGCACCCAGGAAGAAGAAATGCACAGATTCATAACATAAATAAAAGTTGGAAGCTGATAACTGGCCACTTCAGTGATCTTTCCAATACACCATTCCATAGAGAATTACCATGTTTCTATCAGGGTGGGCAATGTTTTTACCTACCAGATTTGTATTAGGTTGGAGAAGTCTACTATGATTGCAACAGGAAACCCAACATGATGTAGTGCAATCTGGGGACACAGTAGATAGAGAGCTGGGCCTGAAGGCAAGACATCCTATCTGACATCAGATGCCCACTAACTGGATGATCATAGCCAAGTCTTTCACTTCTGTTTGCCTTAGTTTCTTTAACTATAAAATGAGAAGAAAAATATCTCCTACTTCCAATGGTTGTGTTGAGGATCCAATGAGAAAATATTTAAAAATCGCTGAGCTCTATGTCTGGCACATAGTACATAGTTTGGAAATGCTTATTTCCTTCCCTTGGAAAAAAGCATGCTGGACTCAGAATTAGTAGATAGTTGTCATTGATACAACATCTCTAATTCTCACTTTTTCTGAAATGGGACTAATAATTATACTGATGGAATCACAGTAAAGCTGCCCTCAGCTCCAATGTTCTAACTTCCTTATGGACCCCACTGAACAGCAGGCATGTCCTGATTTAACCACACAGTATGGCTTTAACCATACCTCAGGGCCCCAGGTTCAAAACAACCCCTGCTCCTAGCTAATCATTGCCCTGAGATCCAATTCACATGTTTGAGCAGAAGTGTCCTTGTACTCAACCACAATCACATCCTCCATTTAGCCCAAGACAGGACCATAGTATGTCACCAGATTTTGACCAGATAGGACCACAATGGCCAGCCAGAATGTTTAACCACCAAACCATAGAAGGGACCTCTTCCCTAATACATAATTCCTTGACAAACTTTTCCTGCCTTTTTAATATTCATAATTTCTGTAATATAATTACATCTTTATCCTATAAAAATACATATTGCTTTCTCTGAAGTCACTGGTTCCTCTTGGAACTTAGCCCACTTCCTGAGAGGGTTCAATCTCAATCAGTGCCTATACTTGGATCAGAGGAGGTCTGATTGAATTCTTTGAGATGGTTCCACTGCAACATGTCATGAAACCTCAA
>CM053772.1:251093672-251111583 GCA_028658325.1 Potorous gilbertii | reverse complement strand
ACATGTATAATAATGAAGACTTTAGGGCACCACAATCATCAAAGAAACATTAAACCTCATTCCTTACACTGTAATTAATAATGCAGAAAAGTAGACTGATCAATTTTCAAAGAAGATTTGAGTAAATGGGTACAGTCATCCCTATTCTACTTCCCTTTTTCTAGTCATTATGAGATTCAAATGAAAGGTTGAGTTTATTGTCTCATCTGTTAGAATGTAAGTATATTGGGAATAGGGATTGTATTCTACGTGCTTGTCTCTTCAACACCTGGCATGGTGCCCAACACACAGTAGGCTCTTTGTAAATGGATTGTTGATTGATTAATTTCAGATTCAGTGAGAGATGAGCATGTGTAGCAGGTTGGCAAAGAACTTCTTCCCTCACAAAAACCACAGCAATCTGCCACCCTTTGGAGGAGTTCAAAAGCAGCCTGTAAGCCAGGGAGAAAGGGAGAGAAGCCACCCTTAGGGAGCCCAGAATGCAACCTCAATTGGCAGGCTCAGGCAACTTCGAGGAATTCCCAAACCGAAAGGTGAACAGCAATTTCATTGCCAAGCCCCACTAGAGAGAGGCAGCCAGAGATGTTATGGGGAGGGTTCATTTGCCAGATTCATAAAATACATTTACATATCTGATAGTTTATTTTCACAACAGTTTACAGATCCAATTAGCACAGCAGGTGCATTAAAAAAAAGCATTAAAGTAAAATAAATTCCTTCCTTGGAGTCAACTGTGTTCCCAGAGAACAATGACCTATTTTTAATCATCATTTCAGTGGTGGGGAGAGAATTCTGGTTTAAAGTTTACTAATCTGTCACTTGGGGAATTAATTTAAAAAAGGAGATACTAGCAAATGCTGGAATAGATATACTTCCAGGGACCTGTTTATGTTATGTTTTTACAATGTTAATTTAAAAAAGAAAGAAAAATTACACATATAGCCCTCTCCCATCCCTACTCCCAACAGTGAACAATTCCAGGAAAGAAGGGATCTTTCTCAGATCTCTGGGGAGGAAGAAACTAAACACTTATTCTAATTCATTAGGAAAACCCAGGAGCATTCTCCAGACACCAGTGCCAAGAATTGACTGTCCACCTGGCTAATCTAGTAATACTCTCAATTGGATTTGCCTTTGGCAGCTGAGACCCAGGAACAGGCAATGGGAACATAGAGTTTTCTCTTGGAAACCTCCTTAAGTCACATGGGACCATTATATTAGCATGTCATATTTAGAGTGAAAAAAGGACTTTAAAAGTGATCAGGTTCAAACCCCTCACTTTATATATGAGGAAACTGAGATCCAGAGAATTGAGATGGCAGGCATATGATCACATAGGGAGTAGATGGCAGAACCAGGATATGAATTTACTCCTTCTGCTACCTGTGCTATTCTGGCCATCTATGCAATCTGAGGATGGAGCCCAAGGATTGTCAAAGAGCTAATGTAAGTCACCTTTAACATAAGAAATGATTAATTCATCTGAAGAGGTGAGGAAGGAGGGAGGAAAGAAGGGAGGAAGAAAGGAAAGAAGGAAAGGAGGGAGGGAGGAAGGAAAGAGGGAAGAAGGGAGGGAGAGAAGGAGGAAGGAAGGAAGCAATGGAGGAGAGAATGAGGAAAGGAGGAAGGGATAAAGAGATATTTACAAATATTATCTCATTCGTTCTACACAACAACCCTGGGAGGTAGGGGCTATTAATTATTTTAATTTTGCAGTTGAGAAAGATAAGGCAAACAGAGGTTAAATGACTTCCCCAGAGTCATTTAGCTAGTAAGTGTCTCTGAGAAACATAAGGTGAACATTCTAGTTGTCCTTAGGTATTTGAAAGGCTTTCTCTGGCAAGAGGGATTTGTTTTGCCTGCTCCCTTCCCACCCTACCCCCTCGGGTAGAACCAAGGAAAGAGGGTAGAAAATATGGGATACAATTAATTACAACAAAGTCACCCAATCATTAGAGATACTTAAAAGTAGAATTGACTGCCTTGGGAGATAGTGAATTTTTCCTGTTTGAAGGTCTTCAGGTACAGATTGGATAACACTTGGTTGGGGAATCTTTCCTTATCAAAGGAATTTACTATGGACATTTACACATGGACACATGGACATTAACTGACCTTTCTGGTCTCTTCCACCTGATGGAACTTAAAGATTCCTAGTCATATTTTACTTTGACCTCAAGCACTGATTAACTCAGCTGGAGATTTAAACTTCTCCTTTTGATGACTAGGTAGGGGACTGTCAAATTCAATTATGGTCCTCAGTCCAGTGCTGGGCATGCAAGAAAGTGCCCAATAAACACAAGATTATTGATTTATTGTTGGCTTCTCCCCTTATGGCTGCATTTTCAGTAGAAGTATTGCTTGGGGACTGGACCCAAGTTGGCAATAGATTGCATTTACATGCAGAGTATGGGAAATATTATTCATCCTGCCAGCAGCCTAGAATTGATATTTGTCTGCAGCAATGGGAGATTGAGACTGCATTACTTCAATCTGTCACGTCATTTTGTTAGATATTTAAAACTTGACTAGAGATCATCTAGTCCAACCCCATCCTTTTACAGAAAATGAAACTGAGGCTCACAGAGGTTAAATAATTTGCCTTAGGTTACACAGATGGCAAGTATTCATTAAAGGGTGATAAGTGCACATATTTTTAGCTGGAAGGGAACTCAAAGGTAGTCAAATTCACCCTCTCCTTTTTATAGATAAGGAAACTGAGTCCCAGGGAGTCTAAGTGATCGACCCAAGATCACATATCTGTGAGTGGACAGGTGAAGTTTGAACCCAGGTCTTCCTGACTCTAAGTTCCATTACAACAGATTTTTAGACCTAGGATATGAATCACATTCCTTCGACTACCAAGCTAGCACTTTTTCCATTATGCCATAATTCTTTTCCACATTTACTTCTTTTTATTGAGGGTATACAGTACCTTTCCTTCCAATCTCCCAGGTTTGCAACCTCAGAATCCTTTTTGATTCTTTCCTCTCCCTCAGCCCCCACAATCAACCAGTTTCCAGCTCTTTCTGGTTCTTTCATAACATAGCTTGGAAACTTCATTTTCTACTGTTGCAATATCCAATAGATTGGTCTCCCTTTCCCAGTTTCTCTTTGTTCCAATCCAACCACAATTAGCTGCCAAATCAATCATCCTAAAACACAATTTTTACCACCCTATTCTCTGCCTCAAAAATCTCTTAAATTTAATTAAAATAATTGCCTCAAGTAGCACCCTATTACCTCTAGGATATAATACAAACGCATTAGCTTGCTAGTAATAGCCTCCTATGGTCAGATTCCCATCTCCCTTTCTAACCTTACTTTTTACCTTCTACATTCCAGACAAACTAGCTGACAAGATGGCCCCTATAAGCCACCTTCTATCTGGAGTTTTTCTTTGCGCAGGTCCAGACACAGTATGTCTCCACCCATGCTATTGCTCTAGGAATAAGGGTTAAGGTTTAAGAGGCACTTGAATTGCCAAGTGTGGTGGGGGTGGGGGAGGGATTTAAAAAAGGAAAGGGATAAAGGGAATGAACTGAGTGAATGACAACAGGATATTGGAACCTGTTTGTTTCTCAATGACTGACTTCAGGTGATTTCAAATCTCAGGAGGGTTCTACAACAGTAAATGACCCCATTTAGACTTGCATGGAATGAAAAGGGCAGAGGCAAGATTAAAGGACATATGCCTGAAATGCTCAAGGCAGCTAGATGGCACAATGGGTAGAGCACTAGGCCTGGAGTTAGGAAAGACTTGAATTCAAATCTGGCCTCAGACACTTGCTGTGGGAGCCTGGGAAAATCATTGAACCACTGTTTTCTTTTGTCCAGTGGAGAAGGAAATGACAAACCAGTCCAATATCTTTGCCAAGAAAATCCCATGGACAGTTTTGGTATGCTGTGGTCCATGGGGTCACAAAGAGTCGGATCTGACTGAACAAGGATAGAATCAGCCTAAACTGCTGGTATCTATCCTATATAACTCTTAGTAGCTCATGTGCGTCATTGCAAGATCAAACACCTTGGGAATACAGATGATGCTTTGCTTTTGTTTTGCACCATATGTCTTTTTCCAAAACTATTTCACATTCATAATCTCCAAGAAGCCTCCCAAATAACACTGTAAATAAGCAGGAAAGACATCTTCAACTCTATTTTATTTCTGGGGAAATGGATATAGACTTTAAGTGTCTTGCCCAAGGTCCAGACTGGAGGATTTGTGGCACAGATTGAAGAATGCAGATAGTATTTCATACTAGATTACAAAAATGATAAATCATATGTTGGATAGGATGTTATATAGAACAAGGAGCTCTGGATCAGTCCTAGGAAGACCTATATCTACCACATGGAAGTTTCTGACTTTAAGTAAATATATAAAGAAGGAAGGGAATAAAGGGCCTACTATATGCCAGGCACTGGGATGAGTATTTTTTCCCTTATAAATGTCATCTCCTCTGATGCTCACAAGAACCCGGCCAGGTAGATGGTATTGTTATCATTTTAAAGTTGAAGAAACAGAGACCAATAGAGGTCAACAGTCAGCAAGTGTCTGAGATTTTCCTGATTCTAGGCATGGTGCTCTATCCGCTGTACCACCAACTGCCTCTAATTATCCTAGAACTCAGTTTCTTTAATTGTAAAATGTAAAGGGTTAACCAATGAGACAGCGTGGCGCAATGGATAGAGGACAAGACTTAGACTTGTGTTCAAATCTTGCCTCCTACCCTCATTAGCTGTAAGATTTGAGACATCACTTAATCTATTTTTACCTCAGTTTCCTCATCTGGCAAATGGGCAACATAAAAAAACCTGCCTCAATAGAGTCATTCAATTCAATTTAACTAGCATTTTTAAAGTATCAGCTCACTTCAGTCAGTTATTTTGGTCGTGTCTGACTCTTCATGACCCTGTTTAGGGTTTCCTTGGCAGAAATATTGGAGTAGTTTGCCATTTCCTTCTCCAATTCATTTTACAGATGAAGAAACTGAGGCAAACTGGTAAGTGACTTGCCCTAGAATCACACAGTTAGTAAGTTTCTGAGGCCAGATTTGAACTTGAGAAGAACTGGACTCTAAGCCCTGCAAGCCAGCTGGCTACCCCATCAATCCAATGCCAGTTTCCAACAATACAAAGAATGAAGCTCTTTTCAGGTTGTTTACATTCCAACAGTTAAGTTAAAGCATATCTATATCTATTTAATCTAAACAAGTTGTTTCCTGGGATACTAAGGCTGATGTATATCTTGAGCTCTGAAGTTCTGAGTTGCATGGGCTAAGCTGCTTGTACTATTAGGCTCCAAAATGGTGTGTGTGTGTGTGTGTGTGTGTGTGTGTGTGTATATTTCTGGGGCAGCAGCTTGCATAAGGAGGGTGCCCAGGTCAGAAAATGGAGCAAATCAAAGCTCCTAACCCAATCAGAAATTGGGTTTCAGAGTAGTTTTTGAATTTTCAACCTGCTCAGAGAGGAAGACCCACTTAAAAAAGAAAACAATTAAATTAATATAAAATAAATACAAGGAGACTAGAAATATTGCTAGCAGTTGAGGTGATCAGTAAAGTTTTATGTAAAGGATGATGTTGGTGTTAGAAGAATCAAAAAAGATAATATATGCCAAGTATTTCACAGATTTTCAAGAATTATATAAATAGGAATGTCATTTTTACATCATCCAGAAAGTTCTAAATCTTGAATACAGTGGAAAGAGTGTCTGCTTTGGAACAAGAGGATCTGGGCTCAAGCAGTGAATCCTGACACTTAGGTCTTATGTGTCTTTGAGCAGGTCTCTAAAGCTACATCACAGGTAATGTGGGTTCTGACTAGCTGCTCTCTAAGTCTATGATATTAGCATCATTCAGTCATTTCCATCTGTGAATCTGTTTCCTCACCTGCACCATGAGAATATTGGATCTAGTAATCTCTAAGTTTCCTTCCATTCCCAAAGATCCATGTTGTGACTACATTAAATACTTTTTGGGTCCAAGTTTATTAAACATGTGAGAAGGAAAGTGATTGTTGAGAGTCCATACTGAGGAGTTATTTAGGTTTTAATGAAATAAGTAATGGTATTGTTATGGATTGCTTAAGGGCCTTTCCATTCCTCGCAGTGAATTCCTCTGGTAAAAAGAAGTATTTCATCCAAAATATAGCAATCAACTAATGCAGCTGGTTAGTAAATCATAAATGCCCTTCCAGGGCTGCCTACAACTATCTTTTATCTGCTGTGAAATTATAGAGTGCATCTGGCCTCATCAGCCTACTTGGTTTACCTCTAACTTTGTTTCTGTGAATAGGTTTCATTTCTTATGATTGTAACTTAAGACTATCACCAGCAGACAATATCCCAACTCTCATTTCACTTCAGCCAGACTGTACAGTTTTTACTGCCAATAAGACTACATCATACCACAATCTCCCATAGGACTTTGAGGCAAAGTTGTTAAGATTGCCAACTCTAACTGTGAGATGCCACATGTATAATATCCACATGGAAATTCTGAAACTTAGTATCTCAACTTTGTTCCTATTTCCATCACATTCATCTTTTTCCTTTCCTGATTAAAAAAATCCTGATAAAAAAATTGTCCCCTTCTCTACTTTGTTGTGATTGCTACTTCTAATAAGTTCTTTTCCTTCCTTGGAACCTTCTCTTACAATAAAAAGAAACAATTGAACAAATAAATGAGATGCCATTGAACAGAGTATGCAATATTTGGAACCCCTAACTCTCCACTTCTCTATGTGGAGTGCTTCACCTTGATCTTATGATATTCTTTAGGGCAGCTAAATGCTGCAATAGATAGAGCACCCAGCTTGGAGTTAGGAAGACCTGAGTTCAAAGGTAACCTCAGACATTTAGTAGCTGTGTGACCCTGAATAAGTCACTTAACCCTGCTTGCTTTTCTCAGTTTTCTCATCTGTAAAATGAACTAGATAAGGAAATGGCAAACCACACCATTAACCCAAGAAAATCCTAAATGGGGAGGAGGGGCAAAGCCCAAGGCAGAGTAGAAGGATGCACTTGCTCTAGCTCTCCCCCCATAGCCCATAAAATACCTGTAAAAATGACTAAATAAATTCTAGAAGAGCAGAAGCCACAAAATGTCAAAGTGAAAGAGATTTCCAGTCCAAGGCAGCCTGAAAAACCAAGAGAAAAGGTCTATTGCATTGGGCTAAGAGCAGAGGGCAGGCCAGCCTTGACCATGTGATGTGGCAGGAGCAGGACTGGAGCAGGGCTGAGGGCATGGAGTAACAAGAAGCAGCTACTGTTCCCAGATTTCTCAGCCCACAAATGCCAAAGTATCAAAGGGCAATGAGAAAGCTCTTTCACTTGGGTGAGAAGGGAGCAGGGTTGGAGCCAAATGCCAGCCCCAGGGCAGCAGCAGCCACTGCAGCACAGTGTCCATTTTTGGAGCCGTCAGGCTAAAGATCCTGGGGGAATTGCACAAATGATCTGAATCTCAACCCTGAGCGGAGTCCCTGGAGTCAAGAGGATTGCTGGTTTGGTGCAGCTGATGGAGGCTCTGGAGAGGATCGTGGGCAGAAAAGTTTGTGATTGTTCCCAGAGCAGAGTGAAGGCAAGGAGAGAAGTATACTCCTTTTGTTTGATTATACTACCTTGGAGGAAGTGAGAACTTACAGGTCCCCAGAATATACCCTCCACTTGACAAAGGACTCAAAATTCAAGTAACAGCCTGGGAAAATGCCCCCAAAAGGGGAAAAATAAAACTATAGAAGGTTGCTTTATTGGTGAACAGGTATTTTCTTCCATCCTTTCAGGATGAGAAAGAACAATGCTTACCATCAGAGGAAGACATAAAAATCAAGGCTTCTGCATCCAAAACCTCCAAAAAAATATGCTAGTGGTCTCAGGTCATGGAAGAACTCAAAAAGGATTTTGAAAATCAAATAGGAGAGGTGGAGGAAAATTAGAGAGGAGAAATGAGAGCAATGCAAGAAAATCACGAAAAGCGAGTCAACAGTCTGCTACAGGAGACTCAAAAAATGCTGAAGAAAATAACGCCTTTAAAATAGACTAACTCAAATGGCAAAAGAGATCCAAAAGTCAAAGAGGAAAAGAATGCTTTAAAAAGCAGAATTAGTCAAATGGAAAAGGAAGTTTAAAAGATCACTGAAGAAAGCAGTTCTTTAAAAATTAAAATGGAGCAGTTGGAAGCTAATGACTTTATGAGAAAACAAGAAATTACAAAACAAAACTGAAAGAATGAAAAAATAGAAAACAAAGTGAAATATCTCATTGGAAAAACAATTGACCTGCAAAATAGATCCAGGAGAGACAATTTAATAATTATGGAACTACCTGAAAGATGATCAAAAAAAGAGCATAGACATCAAATTTTATGAAATTATCAAGGAAAACTGCCCTGCTATTCTAAAACCAGAGGATAAAATAAATGTTGAAAGAATCCACCGATCACCTCTTGAAAGAGATCTGAAAGACTCCTAGGAATATTGTAGCCAAATTCCAGAGTTCCCAGGTCAAGGAGAAAATATTGCAAGCAGCCAGAAAGTAATAATTTGAGTATTGTGGAAGTACAATCAGGATAACACAGAATCTAGCAGCTTCTACATTGAGATCAAAGGTGTTGGAATATGATATTCCAGAAGTCAAAGGAACTGGGATTAAAACTAAGAATCACCTACCCAGCAAAACTGAGTGTAATACTTCAGGGGGAAAAATGGTCATTAAATGAAATAGAGGACTTTCAAGCATTCTTGATGAAAAGACCAGAAATGAATAGAAAATTTGACTTTTAAACACAAGAATCAAGAAAAGCGTGAAAAGATGAACAAGAAAGAGGGATCACAAGGGACTCAGTAAAGTTGAGCTGCTTACATTCTTACATGGGAAAATAATCTTTGTAACTGTTGAAACTTTTCTCAGTATTTGAGTAGTAGGAAGGAATATATATATATATATATTCTGTCTATATATATATTCTATATATATACATATATATAGACAGAGGGCACAGGGTGAGTTGAATAAGAAGGAATGATATCTAAAAAATAAAATTAAGGGATGAGAGAGGAATATATTGGAAGGAGAAAGGAAGAAATGGAATGGGGAAAATTATCTCTCATAGAGGCAAGAAAAAACTTTTTCAATGGAGGGGAAAAGCAGGGGAGATGAGAAGGACAAAAGTGAAATTTACTCTCATCGCATTTGGCTTAAGGAGGGAATAGCATGAATACTCAATTTGGTATGGAAATCTATTTTGCACTGCAGAAAAGTAGAGGAAAGGAGAATAAATGGGGTGTTGGGGGGAAGATAGAAGGGAAGGCAAATATGAGGAGAGAGTAATTAGAAGTAAACACTTTTGGGAAGGGACAAGGTCAAAGGAGAGAACAGAATAAAAGGATGAAAGGATAGAATGGCAGGAAATACAGTTAGTTTTTTACAACATGACTATTATGGAAGTCTTTTGTGTAACTACACATATATAGCCTGTATTGAATTGCCTTCCTTCTCAGTGGGGATGGGTGGGGAGGCAGGAAAGGAAAGAAGTTGGTACTCAAAGTTTTAAGAATGAATGTTGAGAATTGTTTTTGTAGGCAATTGGTAAATAAGAAATACAGGTAATGGTGTATAGAAATCTATCTTGCCCCACAAGAAAAGAGAGAAGATGGGAATAAGGGAAGGAGAGGTGTGATAGAAAGGAGGCTAGATTGGGGGAAAGGGTAATCAGAATGCCCAGTGTCTTGGGGGTAGGGAGAGGGGAGAGATAGGGAGAATATTTAGAATTTAAAATCTTGTGGAAATGAATGTTGAAAACTAAAATAAATTAATTCCAAAAAGAAAGAAAATCTCAAATGGGGTCATCAAGAGCCAGACATGGTTAAAAAATGCCACATTTCTTATGTATTTACTCTGTGTTAGGCACTCTGTCAAACATTTTGCAAATTTTGTGTCACTTGATCCTCCCAACAAGTCGGAATGTTGGTGCTAAGATTATCTCTGTTTTGCAATTCAGAAAATGGATGCAGACAAAATTGAGACAATGACTTGCCCAAGATCACATAGCTAAAAAATTTCTGTGGTCAGATTTGAATTTAGGTTTTCTTGACTCCAGACTGAATGTTCCTTCCACTGTGCCACCTAGTTCCCTGTACTAGCAAGATGGTACTTCAGTTGTATTGATTCTAAATTTTTACTGATAGCAAAGTTGGCCTTGCTTTGGGTTATTCTAGACTCTGTGGTCAGGAATTTATAAGTAGATCTTTGCTACAATAAAAACTGTCGTAAAATCTCACTCAGTACCACCATTGTATTTAGAACTAATAAACATAAGGGAATCATTAACCCTTATGGAAGAGTACTGTGTAGGTGCAAAGAGACCAGGAAGTGTAGTTGAAAGAACATTGGCCCAATCATCAGAAAAGTCCTGGAACTCATGCCTGCTTTTGAGATTTCCTAACTATGAGCTCATGGAATCCCCTCCATTTCTTCATCTGTAAATGGTAGTAACAGTTCCCATCTTTTGTGAATTAATCCCCCAACTATCTTGCATTATTTTTATGTACCTATGTGTGTATACATTGTCTGCTCTGAGGGACTATAAGCTCCTGGCAGTTAGGAATCATTTTCCTTTTTAAAATTTACATCTCCATTGTTTAGGCCATAGTAGGTACCGTTGGCCAGTTGACTGATTAATTGATAGATTCAAGAATTCATCATGGAGGTATTATAACTTGAAGTGGAGCTTAAGGAAAGGTCCAGAGCCAAGCTGTAAAAATTATAATGACCCAAATCATAACAACATATTTTTGAAGGCCCAAACTGAATTGAAAAATGTATCCTCCCTCCCTGGCCTCCCAAGATCTCCATTTTCCCCATCTCTGTTAAGTATTCCCTTAATTGTCAGGGATGACTTTACTCTAATCTCTCTAGAAGTTTTCCTTGCCAGACTAAATGGGCAAACAAAAACAAACCCTTTTCTTACTGCAGTTGGAACTGGAACTCTCTATAGATGTTTGCAGAGAGGAGCTCCAAACCAGAGTTGAAACTAGTACTTGCCACAGAAACCAAATCATCTTTGATCTACTCATCAAAGCATTTCTCTGGATTCCAGGCAGGGGTATAAAAAATAAACATTTTGCAAAGAAGGTTCAGCTGCATCAAGATTCCTTTAATAAATAAAACATTTTAAAAAAGAAGGGAGACATTTCTTTCTAGTGGGGCTTTCTCACAATTGAAGTCTCTGTAGCTATAGGAATGATCTTTGAAAAAAATATTTTACTACTTCTTGTTATGTTATTAATATACTCTAACATATCTGCTCATAAGAAAAAAAATACAAGTTAACACAAAGATATGCACTTTTGTTTAAAGGAATTAAAGCTGATGTCATAATTAAAATTGTCCATTGAATTAAATTCAATTTGATATTTGGACATATCCTGTTTGTGTAACCTTGGGCAAATAGCATCTAACCCAGGGGTGGAGAACCTGAGGCCTTAAGGCCACATGTGGCCCTCTAGAACCTAAAGGGTGGCTCTTGGACTGAATTCAAATTTCACAATTCAAACTGTTCTCTACCTCTGCTCTCACTTTTTGGTATTCTCAGTGAACTCTCTAGAATTATAAATTTTATAACAGTTATTGATCTTTATCTATGGAAGAAATTTCTTCACCATAGATCAGTGAAATCAATAGCACCAAAACACAACCAAGCAATCACTACCAACTATAAAGCATTCAAGGCACAAAACCCAAATACCCAATCTTTGCCCTTAGGGGCTGATGTTACAAAGGTTAAGGAACAACCCTATTAAAGAGGGTTAAAGAGATTACATTCTTCTTGGAGCATGGGTGGTAGTGGTGGTGGCAAATAAACAACAATAGAACAAGTAACCTGGCATTGAAAGTCAGCAATATCTAGGTCGGAATCCTACCTCACATTCTTACCAGTTGTTTAAGCCTTGGGCAAGTCATTTACCTTTATTGGGCCTTAGTTTCCTCATTTGATTACAATCAAAGCTAGAGCAGTTCTTAACTCACAGAGTTACTAAGGAGCTCCAGTGAGATGTTACATCTAAAATGTGATGCAGGCCCAGAAGTATCATATAAATGTTGGTTATTGTTAACAACAGAAATGCAAAGAATCTTTTTTTTTTAAGAACAAGCCTTTCAATGATAGGATACTTTGTTTTCCACCTATACCACAGACATATCTGACTTTAGCATTTTTCAGTTAAACTATTTTCATAGAAATCCAGAGTTTCTGGATATTCTACAGGACACTGAACTCAAACACCCCTCTGTTGTAATATAATAAATCAAGTAGAATATGACATAGAAGAGCAAGGAACCCAGTGCCAAGTATTAAGGCTTATCCCAACACACCAATCCTTACTAGTCAAATTCCTCTGTGATGACACTGAATACTTAGATTGAAAGAAAAATTGATCTTGTATCATGTTCTTCAACCTGATGTTGACAATCCTCCTTCCTACTGAATTATCTTGCCAAGGCACTCATCGAATTTCTCCATTTCTTCATTATGGGTAGAATTGTTTTCCATTTTTTTGCTTATATCTCTTGCATTGAAGAAAGTTTCTGTGACATAGCAGATGCTTAAAAACCATTGCTAATTAATTGATGGCTTGATCGTTCATTCATTCCCTGAAATAAATGTTATTGGTGTGTAGTCTACGTTAGCTTCATAATTAATAACAGTATTTTTGTAGTTTCTACTATGTTCCAGGCACTAGACTAAGCACTTTACAAATATTGCATTGTGAATATACTATATAAGTCACCAAATTTCTTATGAAATGTAGTTTCTGGTTGTCTTTAGGCTCCCATTGAAACCAATGCCTGCAACTCCTTTGTTTACCTCTATGAGGAGAACTTGTAAGCTGTCTTTCTATTGATCTGAGACATAGTTTCCTTTGAAGCCAGTATGTCAGAGGAGAATCACAGAGCATGCCAGACAGCATGGCAAAGTGCAATAACCAAGGAGATGGGGCTGAATATCTTTCAATCCATGCTTCTGTTTTTCATATCTCCATCATTTTTATTGCTATTGTTCAATCGTTGAAGTTATGTCCAAACATTTTTGAGTTTTCTTCACAAAGATACTAGAATCGTTTGCCATTTCTTTCTTCAGCTTATTTTTTAATAGAGGACAACAGGATCAAATGACTTGCCCAGGATCACAAAGCTAGTAGGTCACAAAACTGTTCCATTTAATATTAGAGTGAATTGCGGTCATGTTTTGGGCATCTCCAAGATAAGGCGTACTACTTGACCTCTGAGGTGCTTTGCAATTCTAAATCTGTGACTTCACTATTGATGTAATTCAGATTCTCCAATGCTGCAATGTTTTTGCCATACGAGTTCTTTACTTAAAGTTAGATTCATGCTTATAGATTATCTAACTTGAGGACTCTCACAAACATCCTCTTTCCCCCTTCCACTTCACCTTGTCATGATTAATTATTGAAATGGAAAGACCCCAAATAGGAATGGCAGTCATCGGTTTTATGTCTCTTTCATTGCTCACTAAAGCAACATAATTTATCTCCTGACAGCTAATCTGCTCATGGCGAACCTCTCCTCACTTAGCTAGTCTGTTCTCGGACAAAAGACACTCTCTTTGGTCAAGAACATGCTCCAAAGTTTTATGGCTTGGCATATTCTTCCATAGATTGTGGGCTATTGGAGTCACTGTAGATTCTCATGACATGTCAAAGAAGGACTTTTGTGGGTGACTTTGGACACTTTCCTTTTATTATCCAAAATGTGTTTCACATTGACTAGAAAATTCAAGAGGGTAAAGAATATCTAGTGGATGGATGGATAGATAAGTACATAGAGTAAAACATGGATAGATAGAAAAACAGATGCTATATGATGAATGTATGAATGGAGAGCTAGATAAGTAGATAGAGAGATATAGAGATAGATGAGAGATGGACATTTTATGTATATATATATATATATATATATATATATATATATATATATATATATATATATATATACATAGTCCTAAAGATAACAGATGGATAAATGGATGAATGGATAGACCCTCACATAGATTGCTAAACAGATACAGCTAGATATCTAGAAGGAAAATGAGCTGTATAAAGACTAGAATAGGAGTAGATGATTGGGTTTAGTATGATTTGGGAAAGTGCATACTGTTTGAAGTGATGCTGAGGAAATTGCTGCTATCAAGGTATACCTTTTTAAGAGTAACACTCTCATAATGATGCTACTTGGCTATAAAATACAGAATGTTAGGACATCAGAAAATATCAGCATTGAAGGTGTCCCAAAGGACCACAAGACAATACATGGTAAGTATAAGTTAAATAGGCTGCAGTATGTTGTCAAGTCCAATGGGCATGTTCTCCCTCCTCATCTCTACCTTGTAGAATCTCAAAGTTACTTCAAGGCACAGCTCAGATGCCACTCTCATCATGACAACATTTTTTTCTTTCAAAATCTCTCTGTCTCTGCCTCCCTCCCTGCCTTCCTCCTTTCCTCCCTCCCCCATCTTTTCTCACAATTTTACTTCTCTGTAACTATGTTTCCTCATCTATGAACAGGGACAGCAATAAAATCCTTATGCTACTCTCTTGTGGGTTTGTGACAGACACAGGTGGGTATGTGTAAGGTTATTTTTGACCTCCTGGTATCTCATTAGTATATGAAAAAATAAGCTCCCTGAGGACAAAGGACATTATTTTCAATTTTGGCTTTGTATATGCAGAGTCTGACACTTAAATCCTAAATGGATTGGAATACAGTCCAGAGTTCTACCTATGGCAGGATTCCTTAAAGCTTTATTGACATAGAAGGTAACACTTTATTTCCATGGCCTATTTCTTCCGAACCATTCAGTTCTACTTTTTCATACTGTCATCAAGAAAAGTCTTGCTCAGCTTCTGGGACTTGCCACCTCTCTTCTTTCCATCATGCCAACCCTTTCACCCTTGTTCTAAGGATTAGGGGATCAAGGAATGTTCTTTTTTTTTATAAGGGCTAAAAATGGATGTTGTAGGGGGCAGAGTGCCTCTTACCCAGTCTAGCTATACCTCTGCTATCTTCCTGGTACACTGCCTAACCTCAATTAACTGAGTTTGCCCCTAAATCAAAATTCCTAGTTGAAGCTCTGAAAAAAGTCATCACTGCAAGTGAAAACTCTCTACCTTGGGTAATGTGTTAAAAAATTAGCCTTCTTCCTCCCTCCCTGCTTCCCTCCTTCTCTTCCCTCCTTCCTTCCTTCCCTCCTTCTCCCCTCCTTCCTTCCTTCCTTCCTTCCTTCCTTCCTTCCTTCCTTCCTTCCTCCTCTTCCTTCTCTTTTTTTTAGCTCATTCCCTTCCTCCTCCTATCCCTCTCCCTCTTCCTTCTCCCCCCCTCTTTTCATTTTCCCTTTCCTTGTTCCCTTTGTTCCTCCCTCCCTCCCTCTCTCACTTCCTCCCTCCCTCCTTTCCTCCCTCCCTTCCTTCCTTCCACAAAGGGCTCTTTCCCTAATCCTGTTTACACACTACAGAGCAGTCTGTGCTGTCAGGAACTTTGTTTAAATTGTGATTTTAGAATTAAGCTCCTGCTGCTCTAAGTCAAGTGCTGTGAAATGAGCTCTCATGATAGAGTTCCAGTCACCCAGTTGAATCTGATACTTTTAGTTGCCATTCTTTCCCATACAAACATATCTACTGCCAAAAAAATATTCATGAAGTTCTGGCATTTTGCAGGGTATGGGAGTTTAAGTGGATAGAGCCCAACATGGGGAGTGTCAAAGTGGTAACAATTTGGTCATACTTACACAAAAGCTTTCTTGATAGTCTTGGAAGATATGCTGGATGCTCATTTCGGAGAAGGTGAGGGGAACACTGGCTACTCCTTAGATCTGAGATCTGGTTGCTTTGCAACAGTAGTGATTGTACAATTTGTAGTCTTTTCTGGCTGATTACATGGAATCATGGAACTTTAGAGGTAGACGGAACCTCAACAGATAAAATATAGAATGTGTGAAAAGAGCTTAGAGAATAAGATATAGAATGTCAAAGCTATAAAAAAAAACAGGAGAAAGAAAAAAAATCTTAGGATGACAGAGCTGGGAGATCCTTTAATACATAGAACATTGAATAAAGAAACCTTTGAAAATAGACAATGGAATATCAGAATTATAAAGACCTTAGCACAAAAAAATAGGATGTCAAAACTATAAGGGATGTTCAATGTAAAGCATAGAATATCAAATTAGAACACAGAACATATATTTTTGGGGGGTTTGCTTTACAATTTTCAAATTTATTTTAAAACAAATACAAAATAAGAAAGAAAAAAAAACATTGCCATGTATGCAACAGAATAGAAGACAGGATTCAATATAAAGCAATACATTTCCATTTCAAGAAAACATATATGATAAATACTACACACTATCCAGCCTTTCTTTGCTTCCTGGTAGGTTTTCTTTTGTTCTCTGCTGTGCATTTTTTACTCTATCTCCCTCTTCCCCCAAAGAAGGCTGAAATTAAATATGGATATAGATATAGCTACCTGCAAACGTGCACACATATATACATAAATACACACGCATATATTTAGGACTGTACTATGTTTATTTCTACTTGTTATTTATTTCTCTGAAGGTAGATAGCATCTTCCTTTATAAGTTCAAGTCTTTCCATGTTTTTCTATACCAGCAAGTTCATCACCACTGCAATATTCAATCCCAATCAAATTCTATCTGAGAGATTATCTATGAAAGGTTTTTCCCCCATTTTCCTGCATTTCTTCTATTCTTTGCTACACAGGTTTTATAGACTATATATTATTTGAGCATAATAAATGCTTGTTGACTGATTTAGCTCTAATGGACCTTGGAACACAGAACAGAAAATTTGAGTTGGAAGGTATCTTAAAACATAGAATATAAAATTTCTCAGGGATGTTGCAACATTTAGTTTTTGAATTGGAGTCAGAAGAGATAGAAGAAAACTCACTCAGTCCAAGTCCTTTATTTCATAGAGAAGAAACCTATTTTTCCTACTGTGCTTCCTTTCCCATCTAGTGAAATGACACTTGCAGTTCCAACAACCACTCAAAGGCAATGATGAAATTTAGAGTTTAGACCTTCTGAAATGGTCATATGGTCATTTAACTACAATGTCTTCATCTTCAACTAATTCCTACATACATAATTCATCATAAAAATAATTCACCAATCTGTGTTTTTTTTGCTTAAAAATTTTCTGATTTCATGTATTGACATGACTAGAATTTAACTTCTTTGAAGATAGGGATCTTACCTGGTCATAGCTTTGTTCTTTTCAGTGTACAATGGTCTACCTTCCCAACTACTGGGCCATCCTTCCATATGTACAGTTGTTCAGTTAGCTTCTACTGCATAATATATAAGACTAAAAATAAAGTTGACATTTAAGATTCATTGGGCCAGTGTCTTCTCTTCCACGAGATTCAGTTTCCTCATCTACAGAATAAAAGAATTTTACTGGAAAATCTCTAAAGTCTCTTACTTTTTGATTTTACTTCAATTCAAGAATTCTATTTACTTTGGAACCTTGAAGGATACATACATACATACATGGTGTAGACTCATTTCATCGATGTACATCTCTACCATTGCAACCCTTTGCACTCACATCTTTGGGGCACATCTTCTTTAGAAGACCAGTTCCCTGGATACTTTTTTTTCATTAGACTTCCTTTTGTCTTTTACTCTTTGTCTTTTTGGTCACAACCCATAGAGTCTGATGATCTCTGGGTCACCTTTAGCTTTAACTTTACTGAAGTCATAATATTCCATGATTTGTAGCAATCAGGCAACACCAAGAGAACATTAGTGTTACATCTGTGTATATATACACACATATAAGTGTATTATATATATATATATATATA
>CM053772.1:251038137-251093172 GCA_028658325.1 Potorous gilbertii | reverse complement strand
AAATTATGAGAGATAATAAATTTTGTATCATGGGAAGAAAAGGAGAAGAAAAATGCATCCTCCTCTCTACACTTCCTTTGACACAGGGGAGAATGATGAAAAAGTTGTAGGGCTCCCTCTGGGGCCCCTTGGCCAACTTCCAGAACACATTAAAGCCCCAGAGGAGAGAATTTCATTGGCCAGGTTGGAGGTGGGGCATTACTTGAAGCATCAATATTGTAACTCCTCCTTTTGGATCTAGACTAAAGCTAGTATTCGCCTCCTCTGATTTTTTCCACCCAAAATCTTACTAAAGGTGAAATGACTTTTTTTGTTCCTTTTACACAAAAACCTTCCAGATCCCCATCTGGCAAATAGCTCATCCAAACTACACTATTTTGTAACTAAAATAGAGGATAAATTACTCACAAAAGGTCATTTGCTACTCGCTGACGGTGTTTCCACTCATTCCAATTCAAGAAGCACTCATTACATATTTACTTTAGTGCAGGCACTGTTATAGGCACTGGGGGACATCAAGGCAATAAAGGAACTTTCTCAGTCCTTAAGGATGCCATATTTGAGTCCCTGGGGTAGGGAGGGACACACATACACTCACAAAATATCCAGGAATGAGTAAATATACTTCTAACATACCAGCTTGGTAGATGCACATAATTTTATTACCCTAATGCTAGGTCAATCCCTGATGCTATAATAGAAAAGAATAAACCCCATTCCCCTGGAGGGAGAAGAGGACTGATTTAGAAAATGGTAATTCCTGAAGAGATTGTCCTCCACCCAAAGGTTTACATACAGTTTTCTGAAAGTGTAAAAATAGCCTAGTGTCAAAAGGTGTTTCACATCTCAGACTGTACTGCTACCTTCTTATCAATCCAAGCTGATCCTTTCTCAGCTGCATTTCACACTGCCTTGGAACCTGCTAAAATACAGAGATGCTCTATTGTAATGACACCTCTTCTCAGCAAGGGAGAGGAGCAGCCCAAGCTTCAGACAAATCATCAAGGAGCAGATGACATCAACACACCGTTCTAATTATGTTTCTGGGATTTTGTTCTATTTTCTGTTCCTCTAAGAATTGCATGCCACTGATATTAAGTAGAAATGCATCATTCAGTTCTGCCATTCAGGGGACTTAGTGTCAGGCCTGCCCTGTAGTTTTACAAATTCTCTCTTGATTTTCTCATACTCAAAGCTGAAAAGTGCCATATTATACTGGTAAGAAATGGTCAGCTCTGAGAAATATGACACTCCTAAAAGCTAAAAGAATTCCTTTATTTGTAGTTAAAGGTGCTTATCCCTTATATCACCTATGGGGCTAAACATCTTAGCAATAGTTAAGAGTTTTTGGCATTTGCAAACTAGGACTTGCAAGGAAAAAAGTCCTTTAAAGGCTCTGTGCCTCAGTTTTTTCATCTGTAAAAAAAAAAGGTATTCAGCTCAGTGATCTCTAAGGTCGCTTTTAGTTCTAACTAGATGATCTTATGATTAATTTTCAGACCAATAATTGATCAATTCTTTGGAGAAAAATCAACTGTGCACTAGCTTGTCAATTTCAATGAAAATGGTCCATTAGGTCCCTTTGCATAGGCATGGTCCCTTTCTTGAAGAAACTAAATTAGAAAATGGTAATTTCTAAAGAGATATTCCTTCCTCAGACTTCAAGGTCTTTGTATATTCTCAGTACTTAGCACAGTGACTAGGACATGTTGTTGGTTTTCAGTTATGTCCCGTTCTTTCTGACCCCATTTGAGGTTTTCTTGGCAAAGATATTGAAGTGCTTTGCCATTTCCTTCTCTAGATCATTTTACAGATGAGGAAACTGAGGCAAAAAGAATTAAGTAACTTGCCCACACAGCTAGTAAGTGTCTGAGGCCAGATTTGAACTCACAAAGATGTCTTCTTGACTCCAACTCCATCACTCTATCCACTACACCACCTAACTGAACTGCCTCAGACATAGAAAGGCTTAATACATATTTATTGACTGATGGAATTAACGATACCATCTAAACCTAGGTAGTGGGTTGATCAACCACTAAAAACTGAGCAGTTTGCTCCTCACTAAGAAGAATTGATCTGGGAAGGTTAACAAGACCTAGTTACAGCACAATACCTTTGGGAACCCAGAGAAAGACCCTAACTGGTAACAGTCCTGTTCCACATTCCTGACAAAAGAGTACATATGTACTCCTGCTGGTTAATCTTAAAACTAATCTATAATTTACATCTACCTCTCCTCCTCAGTAAAGCAACTTTGACTATCACCCATTGGCAAAGTAAAACTATTTGTTTACCAAGACCATTGCTTGAGTTTTTAAAAATGAAAGTTTTCATTTCCAAACATCAAGAAGAGACAAATAATTCAATTTCTCCATGAAATTTGAAGACTTTGGTGACTATTTTTTGAAAGTGAATACACCCAAAATAAATGCCTCCTTGTTCATATTCCAATCCCAGATTTAGAGCTGGAAGGCACCTCAGAAGTCACCTAATCCAACCTCATTTTTCATAGGAAGAAAATGAGGCACAGAAAAATGGTAAGTAATTTGCCCCAAATCATGCAGGTAGTAAACAGTGGAGCTGGGATTTGAATCCAGGCTATCTGACTCTAACCTCAATGTTCTTGTCACCACAGTACAATGCCTTCTCACAAAACTATTTTCTATCTTTAGTGAATAAGTGGATGAAGCCCTACAGCTCACAAGAGAGTTTATAACTTGTAGTTGATTCATTAATTTCCCATCAATGCCATAGCTGACTACACCATGCTCACCAGCAACACTGCCTTCAACAGCACTCTCAGGAGTGACACCAATTAGTAAAGCCAACTGAACTCCCAGGAGATGCCACCCCTCCTCCACTACTTATAGATTTCAGTCCAGGGAGAGCACTATTAATTATTTCCTACGTTTCCCAATGGCAAATAAAATTCTCTGTTGAATCATAATACTCATCACTTGACAGAGGGAAAAATAGACTTATTCTTCGTATTATCAGCACAATCAGTTATACAGAAAGAGAACAAAAATTTAACTGGCACAAAACAAAATCACCATGTTAGGTAGGTCTGAGCAAGATCCATGTACAAGGTTGTTATCGTGTCTGTCCTCCATTTTCAAAGAGGACCATGACATCAGGGAGATGACTCTTGAGGAGAAAGTAAGGCTGGTGACCTTGTACAGCCCTCCCTTACTCAAATCAAAGTCAACTGCAAGTCATGCCATCATTGCTATTTAGAAAGAGAGAGAAGAGTGATGGTAACTCATATAATTCCCTATTGTTGAAGCCCCTGAAATGAGACTGACTGAGGATGTAAAGGTATTTAGGGTTGTTCAACATTCCCATTTCTGTTTAAGCTCCAAGTTGACTTAAATATATAAAGGATATTAGAGAGATCAAAAATAGCCATAATAAGAGACCTCATGCACGCCACAAGGAAACTTAAAGCAATGAGGAAGTCATAGAAAGTCGACAGAGTTGTTGTCATGCAAAAACATAGTATTTTTAGGCAAATTTATTTCTAGTAAGTATAAACTAGATCTTTTGGCTTCTACAACCTCATAACTATATCATATATCCTATATTATAGCCAAGAGAATTATACAAATCAGTCAGATCAAATTTTGAATAAAGTTTAAAAATCATTTAGTTGCCCAATAACATTTTATAACAGCCTCTTCTTTCTATTACAGGGGGAAAAGATGTATGGCATTTAAGTAAATGAAACTAATATTCTTCCCTCCCTATCAGGCATAAAAATCAACTCACTTTGGCAACATGACCCTTTATGTAGCAATCCCAGAGGAATTTTAAAGAGTTGAACTCAAATCTTGCCAAAGGTACTTCGGCCAGAACAATTGAATGAAGGAAAAAATGAATTTTTCTGTTCCCCCATGCAAAAAAGCCTTGCATGAAATTTCACTCCAGCATTGAAAATATGTCTCTAAATGCTTCAGTGCCAACATATTTCTACTCCAACATATTACTCATCCACTGTCTTACACTAAATTGTGTGTATAAGAAATTTAACTTACCTAATAGGAAAATAACAGGAGAAGGCTTTGGGAGGGGTGATAAAAGGGACAATGAAGGGAGGCATCAGAAACTAAATAGATTCTTGAGGAGGGACAAGATAAAAAAAGAGAAAATAGAAGAAACAGAAAAAATTGGATGGAGGAAAATACACATTAATGATAACTATGAATGTTAACGGATTAAGTCCACTCATAAAACAGAGGCAGATAGCAGAATACATCAGAATTCAACAATAAGTTGTTTACAAGAGACACATTT
The DNA here is from genome assembly GCA_028658325.1 of Potorous gilbertii. Classification (NCBI taxonomy): domain Eukaryota; kingdom Metazoa; phylum Chordata; class Mammalia; order Diprotodontia; family Potoroidae; genus Potorous; species Potorous gilbertii. Next base: position 251,088,876 of record CM053772.1, on the reverse strand, counting down.
GAAACATAAAGTTGCACATAGAGTTAAAATAAAAGGCTGGAACAGAATCCAATACACTTCAGTCTAAGTAAAAATGGTACAGCAAGCAATCACGATCTCAGACAAAGCAAAAGCAAAAACAGACCTAATAAAAAGAGATAATCAGGGAAACTACATTATTCTAAAAGGTACCATAAACATGAAATAATATCCAAAAAAATTACAGCAGGTTTCTCTGATAAAGGATTCATGTCTTAAATATATTCTGAGTATAGAACTGAGTTAAATTTATAAAAATAAGAGTCATTCCCCAACTGATAAATGGTCAAGGGATATAAACAGACAGCTCTCAGAAGAAGAAATCAAAGCTATCTATAGTCATATGAAAAATGCTCTAAATCACTATTGACAAGATAAAGGCAAATTAGAACAACTCTGAGGTAGCACCTATAGGAAATGACTAATGCTGGAGGAGATGAGGGGAAAAATAAGTACACTAATGTCCTACTGGTAGAGTAGTGAACTGGTCAAACTATGCTAAAGAACAACTTGGAACTGCACCCAAAGGGCTATAAAACTAGGCATACCCTTTAACCCAGCAATACCACTGCTAGGTCTGTATCCCTAAGAGATCATCTCTTTTTGCAGCAATAAAGAATTAGAAATCTAGGGATACTCATCCATTAGAGAATGGCTGAACAAGTTGTGGCACATGGTTTTAACAAAGTACTACTGTAGTATAAGAAATTATGGGGGGATAGTTTCAGAAAAACATGGCAAGACCTATATGAATTGAGGGAAAAAAGTGAGAACCAGGAGACCATTGTACACAGTAACAGCAGTGTTGTAATGATAACTATCTGTGGAAGACTTGGCTACTCTATGCAACACAACAATCTGAAATATTTCCAAAGGACTCATGATGAAAAAATGCTATCCACCTTCAAAGAGAGAACTTTGAATGCAAATTGAAGTGTAATTTCCTCTCATTGTTTAATTATCTGACTTTTTTGAAATATAGCTAATATGGAAATATGTTTTGCATGATTTCACATGTATAATTGACATCATATTGGTTGTCTTCTTAGTGGACATGGGAGGAAGAAGAAGGAGGAAAAGGTTTTGAAACTCAAAATTTAAAAAGAAATAAAGGTTAAAAATCAATAAATAATAAGTTAAAATGTTAACAAAGATTTGCAAAGAATCTGAGCAAAAGATGGGAATGAATCAAATGGAATGCTATTACTATAAGAAATAATCATAAAGGAGAAGGTTTCAGAGAAACCTGGAAAGGTTCATATGAGTTGATGCATAGGGGAAGGAGTTGAACCAGGAGAACAATTTACACAGTAACAACATTGTAGAGACAAATGACAATCACTGGAAACAATGTAACCAATGACTGTAATTCCAGAGGACTGATGAGGAAACATGCCACCTGCTCACCTCCTTATAGATAAATGTGGAACTCAAGATGCAGGTGGAAACGTTTTTAGACAAGACCAATGCAAGATTTTTTTTTAACTTTGTATATTTGTAACAAGAGTTCTCTTTTTCTTTTTGGGGGAAGTGGGGAAAATAGATTTGTGTTTATTGGAAAAAACAAATTTAAAAATAAAAAAAAGAGCTGCTATGAGAGACATAAGGGAGATGGGCATTATATACATGACAAGTCTATGGGCAGATTAATTTATGAGCAAGTGCTGTCTTGCAATAGATGGGGAAGGAAGAGACTGAAGTAAGAAGGAGGCAAATGGGCATGAATCAACAGAATGACCACCATTTTGTAACTGTGCCTACTTTTAAAGCTAATTTGACCACTTGAACACAATTGAACAGGCAGCTGCCTAAAATTTCGATTGTTAGAGCTAAAAGAAATCTTAGACCAGAGGTGGGGAACCTGTGGTCAGATGTCACATGTGGCCTTCTAGGTCCTTCGGTATGGTCTTTTGACTGAGTCCAAGTTTTACAGAACAAATTCTTTTATTAAGGGGATTTGTTTGGTGAAAATTGGATTCAGTCCAAGGACTGCACTTAAGGACCTAGAGAGTCAAACAAGATTTTGAAGCTGCACATCGCCACCCCCAACCTTAGACCATGAAAAATAGAACATTAAGTTGAAAAAGAACCACAAAACATAGATTATAAAAACTGAAAAGGACCTTATAGAAATTTAGAACATGGGATCAACACCATACCTAGAAGGGGAGTTAGAGCTTAGAATGTCAGATCAGAAAGGAGCCCTAGATTACAGATTATTAGAAGTGAAAGGAATCTTAGACATCCATCTCCATGATCGAGCAGCAAAGACTACAGAATAAAATGCTAGAGGCAGAAGGAATTTCCTTAAAATCTGGAGCACTGGATTTTAAAGCTCTGAGGGCCTTAAGAACATAGAATGTCAAAACTGGAAAGGACCTAAGAATATGAAACATTGACGCTGGAAGTGGCTTTTTGAGTATAAAAAATTGAGACCAAAAAAGAACTGGGTAGAATTTACAGAAGAAACTAAAGCTTAGCCGCCAAGCAGCAGATCTGGATTTAAACCCAGTCCTTCTGGCCCCAAACTAGTATGCCTTCCACCACACTGTACTGCCACTAAAATGGACCATTCAGTCCAGTCAATTTAGATGAGCTGTTTGTCCATATGAACCCAGACTAAACACATAGTGGATTTCAGAATCAGCAAATATAATAATGACACTGACACATGTGCACAGACTCCAGATACAAAAAAACATTTTTTTTAAAACATTCCATTAGTAGAAATAAATGTTAACATTTATCAGGCACTCATAAAATTACTATTAAAATCATTTTCCTAAGTGGTATTCCATTTCAAACATTTTCACTGAAAATGATCATTCTCATTTTCTTTTTAAAAAGGTCTCACTTTTTTCTCCCTTTGGTCATATAATAAATGCTTAACCATTCAAGTTTACAGAAAGAAACCACAATAATGAGCCTTACATACCCTATCTATGGATTTGATACCAAGGAGTCATTCATTTTTGCTTTAAATAATTTCTTGGTGGGTGACTAGTTTTTAAATTAATTTTCACAATTTGAACTGACTAGACAATGGAAAGAGATGACCCAGAAACGGGCTAGGGAGAAGAAGTGTTGATGGAGGGTAAGAGAGGCTCAGGAAAGGAAGGAACACAATCTAGAATTAAAATCTAACCATAATTCACAAAACACAAGAGAGAATTGACTCTATTTGTAGCCTGGTTAATAAAAATCTTCTGAGGGGGGAGTCACTTAACCTGGGTTCCTATAGCTCTTCTGAAATAAACCTATGAAAGCAAAAATTCAGATCTATTTAATTAAACTTCATGGCAATCTTTACACCCAGATAAAGATTTTTCCAAGAAGACACAAAAGCTTCATATCATCGGTGATAATTGAATACTTTTGGTCACGTTTCACTTCACAAGTATTAAGACTGGAATTTTTATACTCCAAATTCAACTCTTCTGTGGTACCTAACTCAATCTGGAGAGACTTAGAATCATAAATTAAAAGATAAGAGACCTATCAGGTCTCTGAGTCCAATTCCCTCACTTCACAGATGAGGAAACTGAGACCCAGGAGAAATTAAGTGATTAGCCCAAGATCACACAAATAAGTAATACATGAAGGAACCAGGATTTGAACTCAAATATTCTGACTCCAAACCCTATGCCACACATTTCAAATACAAAATATTGGTTGCCCATAGGGTCTGGTATATTTATTTAGAAATATAGTCATTGCCTTTAAGGGAATAGTGTTCACTGCCCTTAGACTCAATTCACAGTTAGACATAAGTATTCCCATTTATTGGAAAGGTTTTCTTTCCTCTCCAGCACAATGTAGTCTCTATCCAACTGTCCCTATTTCATTTTTATCAGATCCTGAACCAGAAGACAGAATTTGTCATTTAACCTGCCAAGGTTAAGGGGGTCCAAAAACAAAGCCTCCCTTCTAATGCAAGCAGATGTTTCTTTTTTGGCAGGAAAACCAAGAGGTACCTTTTGTTTCCACCAAGTGTCCCTTGAAGTATTCTTTACTCACAAGGCCATTTATGTCTGGTAAATCCCCTGTTGCAGGCCCTCTGGCCCTGATGACCCCCTGTATTCAATACAAACTGTATCAATATAAAAAAATATAAAAGAGGGAGATTACACTCTGCAATGGGCACAGAACACACACACTATATGCTCTCTTGTAAAAAGTGTAAATAGAAGTACAACTCCCACTCCGCTGAGGAAAGGGTAAACTCTCCAGACCCTAGAAAAACAAAAATGCTATGCAAACATTTCAGATTCTTCTGGAAGATGAGCTGCTATTCATAAATCCAGGGTAATTTTTTTTTTATAAAAAGAACTTCCTCAACCTAAAAAGTTGCCTCCAACAAAAAGGCCAGTGAAATAAAGCTCCCTTTGGCATCTATTTTTCTCAGCCATTCTTCTATTCAAGTCTGACCTCTCCACCAACATAAATTTAAGGAAACATCTTGGGTATGGCAATTGACATTTCTGTTTAAAGGGCTCCAATGAGAAGGTTGAATACATTTTGCCAAAATAATACTAGTGTCTAGATACAAAAGAGAGTTGAGAACGTGGTGTCTCCAGACTAGGCTTTCCTACATCAAGAAAAGAAATCCTCCGGTTCACTTACCAGCTATCACCATTTCTGTAAAATAAAAGTAAAGACGTGAATGTATTCATTAACTGCATTCTGTCCTCAGAAGGCCTGCCAGTTATCCATTGACCTTAGAAACATACTTATACCTAGAAGATCAAAATCAAAGTCATCTCTTTTAATGTATGAACCAACAATTGAAGGAGCCCTTGACTCTTTCACTCACTTGTACTTGAGTCCTTAAGTACTTAAGTCCACAACTGAATGGGAAAGGAGCAGTAATGCTGAGATCAGAGGACCTGGCTTCAAATTCTGCCTCAAATATTTACTGCCTATGATTTTGCTAAATTGACTTTACCTCCCTGGGCCTTGGTTTCCTTCCTCTTCCTTGTCTGTAAAATGGGTGGGTGGGTCTTGATTGCCTCTGAGATCCCTTCCAGCCCTAGATCTATGATCCTAGGATAACAACAAGATATAAAAGGTCACTGTTATAAAGCAACAGGCCAGGTAGAGCAAAAGGAAGATGACCAGGGAGTTACTGAGCCTCCATTTAAATCCCATGTCAAACATTCATTAACTGTGAGACTACCAGCTGGTTACATCTTAACCAATTCAATCTAAGTTTCCTCATTTCAAAAATGGAGATCGAATCCAATCCAATCAAACAGGTCCACTTATACAAGGCTCTATGTTAAGAGGATACAAAGACAATTCCTAATTCCACCCAACTCTCCAAATAGTCTCATTCCTCAGGAAGTTTACTCTTTACTAGAATAAGGATATTTGTACTTCCTATATCTCAGGATGACTGTGAGGAAAGTGCTTGAAAAATTTTAAAGTATATTATCATAAAAAGTTATTGTCAGTGGTACTGTAATTGTCCAACTATATAAAAATCAAATTCCAATATTCCAACATTGGGAAATTTTAAAAACATCCCAACACCCTCTATTTGGGCAAGTCATTTCACCTCCTCTGGGTCTCAGTTCATCTGTAAAATGAAGGCTTCATCTGTAAAATGAAGGAGCTGGACTAAATAACCACTGAGGTTTCTTCCAGCCCCAGGACTGTAACTTATTCCATTCCCTTTCCGTGACCAGCTCAACAGACAGTTCATCTAGATTGACTGAATTGAATGGTTATTGATCAATGGCAAGATGCTACATTTGGGGAGGTGAAAAGACCCATCCTTGAGTCCCGATTTGCCATGTGGTAGTTGGATTTTAATTTCTTTTTCTGTGAAACTTCATGCATGATATCATGGGCATTAAGGGAGTAATGAGATTCAAAAGGGAAAAACATTTATTTGCTAACAAACATTTATTTGCTAAATGCCTAATTTGCTCAAGGTACCAGACTGTATGGAATTTTAGAGATCTTCTTGTTCAATCCCTTCAATTTACACATAAAGTCCAGAGAAGCTCACATAGCTAGTGATTAACTTCACCTGAGCTGCCACTGCTCTCCTGACTTCCCAGTGTAGTGATCTTTCACTACACAATAATGCCTTTCTGTTGTAGTGATTTTTACAGTGACCAAAAGGAATGTTTTAATCCCTGCCTCCTCTGACCCAATTACTAAATATGGCTGCTTCCTTTTTTTAGTGATAAGAGAGGTCACAGGATGTCCCCTAGTCTATGTGTGTGACCCTGGTTCAGTCATTCAAGTTGTCAACTTCTTCATCTGTAAAATGACGTAATAGTACCACCTATGGTTATTGTGAGTATCAAATAAGATAACATACAGAGAGCATTTTGCAAACCTTAAAATGTTATATAAATACCAGCTATTGTGCTTGTTATCATGAAACTCAAGGAATTAAGAGATTGAGTGGCTTAGTGGACAGGAAACCTAGAAGGCTGAGATTCCAGCCCCATCCATGACACACACAGTCTCAGGAAGCCCTGAGCTCAAACCTTGTCTCTGACACTTGCTTGGCACATGACTTTTGGCAGTGACCTGACTTCTCAGCCTCAAGTTTCTCATTTGTAAAACAGGATAACAACAGAACCCATTCCAAAAGGGCTTATGGTGAAGAACAAATTAGATAGTAATATAAAGTGCTTATTTAGGCTTAAAGTGCTATGTGTTAGCTGTTATTATAAAAAGTGTTTTGCAAATCTTTAAAGCCACATCTAAGTGTGAGATATCATCCTAACTTTGCTTAGGACAAGTGCCTTCATTCCCATTTGATGGATGGAGAAACTGATGCTCAGAGGGGCAGTATCTTGGCCACAAATACACAACTAGTAAGTGTCTAAGTCATGACTCAACCCCAGATCTTTGGACTGCAAGCTGAGTACTTTCGGCACAATAGCAGCCTCGACAGGGATACTATTGACAATGGAATTCTTTCTTGCCCACTTTGTCACCAATCTAACAACATGTACTCATTAAGTGCCTAAAATATGTCAGGCTTAAGACTCAAGAGGACCACATCTAATAACTCAGACCATTTTTAATTAGTGGTACCCTAATGACAATCAATTCAGAGGTCCAAAATAGACTCTCTTGCCCTCTGGAAAAAAACACCATGCATAGGTGAAAAGAAACACCCCAGTTCTGGGCTATTGTTTGCCATTCAAAATATGGGGATGAGTCACTGCTGGAACAGAATGCTCAGGAATTACCTTTTGTAGGAGAACCAGGAAAATATTTGGAGACAATCTGACCCAAACTGGTGGGAACTCAGAATGGATAGTGCCTTCCCTACCAAAGGCATTTCTTCAGGGTCCTCTTTTTACATTCTCCGGCACTCTTGGAATTCTCCTCAGAAGAAATTCCAGTGACAGCTCATCAGTAAAATATATCTTGGGTCAGTACACAGCCAGCATTCTTTAAGGAACAGAGAACATATGGAGAAATTACCCCAGCATTTCACAAAGTGAGACGTGGCCCAGGAGTTATTAATCCCCACAATCACATTGAGATGCCAGGGATGAGAAAAGCTAAGCAGGATAATCCTTGGCATTTGAGGAGGCATTCAATGCTTTCCAAAGCACTTCCTCACAAGACCCTCCCATCAACCCAGTTTAGGCAGGTAAGATAGAGAGTCTTATTTTACTGAGGAAGGAGCCACACAACTGCCTATTGACACATTAGGTACCCAAAAGTCCTGGTTCTTGCCTTCTCCACTACTAGCCTAACACCCCTCAGCAACATTGCAAGAAAAAACAGTAGAGTTTTAGTCCCATGGTCTACCAGACCAATCAGGCTTCTCCACTGATTTGACCCTTTACTTTCCAGTTGGAACCTTTTGGGCAGCCCATTTAAAGTGTCCAACAGCCTTTAAAATGAATTTCTATCTGGCTGCATTCCAAATTACCTATATTCTTAAAGTTCCCATTTGGTAGAAGATGACCCCGAACAAGCACAGGCTACATGGAGCCTGTCTAAGACTGAGCATCTCTATAGGCAAAAATAAAAAGAGGAGGGGGGATGGGAAGGGTTAGCGAAGAACCATGAATTCTTTATGCCTCTTAATATTCCCCCTCACTTTTCTGATTTATACTTCAGTAATCCTTTAAACTGCAAGGTAGGATGGTATTGGGCAGCTCACTCTTAATGATTATTCCTAACGACCACAGCAATAATAGTTAACATTAATGTAGGACTTTAAGGTTTTCGAGTATTTAGTCTATATTATTTCATTTGATCCTCATGACAGTCCTGTGAGGTAGGTGCTATTAGTATCCCATTTCACAGATGAGGAAATTGAGGCTATGAAAAGGTATGTGATTCATTAAGCTAATGAACATCGGAGGCAAACTCCGTTTTTCCAGCCACTCTATCTATTACCCCTAATTGACTATGTCAATGGCACCTAGCCATGTGCAGATAGGCATTGATAAATTAATTCTGATGCTAGGAATAATACTATCTCAACACAGGTGGCCTAGCAATATTTCTGTTCATTTTAATTTTACTTAGATGTAAAATTCTGAATGTAATGGAAAGGGGCTTCCCTTGGGATAGGAAAAGGTGAGGGGCTAGCAGAGTGACTGGGTGAGAATAAACTCTAGGTTCATAAACTCCTTTAATGGATGAATGAAAGGAATGCCATTATGGCCTGCACTCACAGATATAGAGGGGGAGAAAGAAAATAGAGGTCTATTTTCTTTTCCAACCCCCTCATTTTAGAAAACTAAGGCCCAGAGAGAAGAAGAGATTTGCCCCTGGTCACACAGAGAAGTGCCAGGGCAGGATTCAAATCCAGCCACCCCAACACTAAATCCCACAATCTTTCCACTGCATTATGTTGTGTTCTCTCTGTACTTATGGAAGAAATGTAATATTTACATAGTCCATTTATTGGTCAGGTCTTAGATCCATCAATTGCAGTTGATGGACCTTTCACTCATTTAAGAATTTTAGTAGGGCATTATTCACTTTAGTTAGATTATACTAAGCTTAAAGAAGCTTGTTTTAGAGAAGCTTTTTTTAAAGAAGCATATTTAAAATAGTCTACTTTTCAGAAGCATCACTGTAACAGACCAATTTCAAAAGGCTTGATTGCGAGTTTTTACTTCACAATTCCTTTTCCAGATCACAGTTATTTATATTTTTAAAAGAGGATGGAATCAACTGTTATCTGTGTGGCTAACAGTCTCACACAAAGAAAAATGGAGAACAATCAAATAAGACCCAGAAATCATTCTTCCAATGATTGTCATTGAACTGTAACATTAGTAAACATTCACAGTTTGAAGTCTCGTTCGATCAATCTCCAGCATAAAAGTAGTGCAAAAAAAAAAAATTTAAAAAAAAATAGCATTCCAGTCCCTTTATTTTATGGTCCCAACCTTGATATATTTCTGCCAATTTCATTTCCTCTGGGATTTTTGTCAACACTTGCTACTGATACCTTTCCAAAATTAATAATAAAAAATAATTGATTTCTGTGGGCCCATACAGCCTGTTTTTTTAAAGTTAATTTCCAGTTAAAAATAAACTCTGATAAATCCAGGATAAAACCATGGCCTCTATTCTGTTATTCAATTTACTTCCCTAACTCTACACAGCAATTCATACAAATTTTTGGAAAAACAACCACTGTGGAATCCAATGATTTCTGAGAGAGTCAATGAAAGCATTGGTAAATGACCATTTGACTATATTCATTCTTACATAGTAAATACTTCCAATGCCAACTTTTTTCTGCTATCATTAAGTAATTACTAGCAATGTTGACATCACACACACATGCACACGAGCGCACACACGCGCGCACACACACACACACACACACACACACACACACACTCCCTGTCAAATGATGTTGGCTTTTTTTTATCATCTCTTCCAACTGATGTGCAAAACTCTTGCATTCTAATAAAAATATAAAGATTGATTTGCTTTCATGTAGCCCCAACGCCCTCTACAAGGTATATCTTCTGCTTGATATGTAATACAAGTTTAGTTATAGTTAGGTTTCATTTAACCAATAAATGGTGTACTACTGTATGCATTAGACTCATTTGCATATTTCAACATCTTCACTGCACTCCCTATGCATAAATAGATTTGGAAACTTTGGAAGGGGGAGAGCATCACACATCAGTCTCCACAGTCTTGGCGTTGGTGCAGTTTTTTTTATCCGGTTCACTGTCGTCCCCCTTCCCCTGACATTTCTCCTCTTTTGCACAAAGAGATTCCTTAACTCCTTCTTCCATCTCCAGATACTCAGACTTGTCCCCAAAGGAAGAAGAGGTTGAACTCCGGAATTTCTTCAGCAAGTTAGAGGGGAGATATGGGCAGCTGACAGCATTCTGGGTCAGCTGCGTCTGCTCCTCATTCTCAGTCTCTCTATGGTAGAAATAGTTAAAGTTGGAAACAATCACTGGCACGGGCAAAGCAATGGTTAACACACCTGCAATGGCACACAGGGACCCCACTATCTTGCCCCCCACCGTGATGGGCTTCATGTCCCCATAGCCCACAGTTGTCATGGTCACCACAGCCCACCAAAAGGCATCCGGGATGCTTTGGAAATGCGTAGTAGGCTCGTCTGCTTCGGCAAAGTACACAGCACTGGAGAATAGGATGACCCCAATGAAGAGAAAAAAGATCAGAAGGCCCAGTTCCCGCATGCTGGCCCTGAGGGTATGGCCCAGGATCTGAAGGCCCTTGGAGTGTCTGGAAAGCTTGAAGATCCGGAAAACCCGGACCAGGCGAATGATCCTTAGGATGGCAAAGGACATGGCCTGCTGCTGTTGACCGTTGCCACCCCCTTGCTGCTGGGCCAGGTCGGTGCCCAGGGTGATGAAGTAAGGCAAAATGGAAACAATGTCAATGATGTTCATGATATTCTTGAAGAAAAGGGCTTGGCTCGGGCAGGCAAAGCAGCGGACCACGAACTCGAAGGAGAACCAGATGATGCAGACAGTCTCCACTATGAAAAAGGGGTCATTGAAGATGGTGTGTCCAGAGTTCTCCAGGTGAAGAGACATGGTGTCATTGGGCATCAGGCCCCGCCCACCAGCATTCATGGCCATGGTCGTCTCCTTCTCATCGCGAAACTCTGGCAGAGTCTCCAGGCAGAAGATGACGATGGAGATCAAAATGACCAGGACAGAGACGATGGCGATGCCCCGAGCTGGGCTGGAGCTCTCCGGGTACTCAAAGAGTAGCCAGATCTGCTTCTTGAACTCATTTTCTGGCAAAGCCTTGTCTTCTTCCTCCCTCACAAAGCCTTCATCTTCACGAAATTTGAGGAGAGCCTCCTCTCCTAGCTGATAGAACTTCACCTCCTCAGTGAAAATATCAAAGGGGACGTTGACTGGCCTCTTCAGACGCCCCCCTGACTGGTAATAGTATAAGATGGCATCAAAACTGGGCCGGTTCCGATCAAAAAAATACTCATTGCGTAAAGGGTCGAAATACTGAGTCCTTTTCTCAGGATCCCCCAGTAGGGTCTCTGGAAACTGAGCAAGGGTTTTCATCTGGGTCTCAAAGCGGAGGCCGGACACGTTGATGACCACCCTCTCGCAGCAGTCACTGTAGCGCACAGAACTGTAGCCACCGCCGCCGCCACCCGCGTCATCCTGAGGCAGCAGGTCCGTGTAAGAGCATTCATCCCCGTGGTCATCCTCACTATAATAAAACCTCCCGTCCTCTTCCTCTTCCTCCTCCTCCTCCTCCTCCTCCTCGTCCTCACTCAGCTCCCTCAGGATCTTTTCTTCTGAGCCGCTGGGCATGAGGTCTGAGCAGTGAGAGAAGCTGCTCTGCCGGTGGTGGATCCTTTTCTTCTCCGATGCCCGCTGCTGCCGCCGTCGTCTTCTGCTGCTCCGGCTGCTCTGCGGGTCGTGCGAAGAGCAGGCCCCGCGGGCCTGGTGGTGGTGATGCGAGCCGCTGCCTCCTCCCGAGCCCCCGCTGCCCTCCGCCGCTGCCGTGGCTGCGGCCACCGCGGCGGCCGCAGCAGCCCTGGAGTGTGCCAGCCGCTCCCTCTCCCGTGCCCGGGCCTGAGCGGCATATCCGTAGGGCATGTGACTGTTGCAGCCCGAGCTCTCGGCACTTACCATCGCAACCTCCATGGTGCTGGTTTTTCTGCGAGGGCTGACCCTAGGAGGAGAAGGACGATGGGAAGGAGATGGATTGTTCCTGTCCTCACCAAATCAGGGCAAGCTTAGGTGAATTTCTTGGAAGAACAAAGGGAACTCCAGTCCAACTTTGCATTTTCCACCCTAGGTGCTCCCTATCCTCTTGCCTCTCATGGGTTCCACATTGTACCACTGACCTTGGTTGTGTAGGATCCAGCAGCAGCACGTCTAGGTCAGAAAAGATGAATTTTCCCCAAGCATTGCCTTTATGCCTTTGAGCTCCAAACACAGAAATGGTTTGGGAGCCGGTCTGTGAGGAAGTCCTGAGGTTCAGAAAAAGTAAGCATTAGCCAACTAGTAATGGCACCTGGAAAATGCATTCTCTCCTCCTGCCATGGAAATTGTCCAGAACTTGTTCTATCAAACTCAAATTGAAAAACAAGGTATCTTTAGTTTTAACATCTGCCTTCAAGTGAGGAGGAATTAACCCACATCAGGCGTTGTGATGTAGGTCCTGCCATTATTTCTCAAACTCAGCAAGAAGGACTCTGAAGTCCCCTACTCATAGGTCCATCAACAATGTCTCAAGCCCAGGGGCAAAGGATGGGCAGAGGTAAAGACTTTAGGAGCAACAGAGAGCACAAGAGGCCACTGCAATGTCAGACTCAACTCTGAGGTCTCCATAGAAGACACGGAGGTGGAGATGAGTCACTCTTTGGCTAAGACCATGTAGAAGTTGTACTTGACCTGAAGAGGAGAAGAAAAAACAGGGTGGGGTGGGGGAGGAGAAGAGGAAAAACTGTCATTTTCCTAATAAAAAATATCAACTACCAACTTTGTTTTGGACCTCCATGTGAATGGTCCACTATTGGTCCTAAACGGTCCTCTAATGGCTGCTCACTGGATTTCCAAGGTCCCAAGCTCTCATCCTAAGTGGCCTCAGTGAAAGAAAACAGCCTCAAATGGACAGTCAAAAGCCATGCGTTTACTAAAAGTGTGTTCAAGTGTGTTCCCTTATTCCCTTCTCACTTGATTTTTTTCTTAATCCCACTTTTCTCTGCTTTCTGACCCAATCACCCCCATTACTCAGTCTGTTTTCTTTGCATCTTTCAGTCTGTTCTTCTCTCTACTCAATCTCCATATGATTCTCAACCCAAGTCATTGCTTTCACCAAATAAGAGAATCACAGAAGGCTGTGAGCACTAGGAGGGCCCTTCAAGATCTCCTAGGGCTTATTTATAGATGAGGAAACTGAGGATCACAGGGAATGGCCCTTGTTAAAGGTCAGTTGCCTGGGTAGGGGTAGAGCTATGAGGAGAACCCAAATCTTCTGATGATCTATCCAGTGCTGATTCTACACTCTCATTACTGATCTTTGGTCACTTTTCAGGGGTTTTCTGCCGCTCCCTATTTCTTTCATCTTTTTTTTACATTCTTATGGTCTTTGTCAGGTCATAAATAAGTTCCTCCCTCACCCAACACCTATCATTCCATAATTTAAGGCTTTAAAATTATTCCATCCCAGGAGTGGCCTGACTATACTATGCTTCTGATATCCTAGGCATACTTGAGAATCCACATAAGCACACTGAGCAGAGAGGGCAGAGAAGAGCTCTATTCCAGCCTATACTCCCCAGAGCTGATTTTTAGCAAGAGATATTTCCAATTGCCTCCATCTTTCTCCCACATTTTGGTTGAGTTTAATAGCATGCTTCAAAACTCTGGATTAGTTCCCTACCCAGAGGAGGTAGGGCAATTAATCCCAGTTCCTAATAATCCACCTTTTTCCTTTCCTTTCCTCCAATTTTGTTTTTAAGAATCCTGGCACAATTCCCACATGGGAGCTTATAGGATCATAGATTTAGAAATGGAAGAGACTTGGAAAGATATCAAAGCTAACCCCTTCTTTTTTACAGATGACAACATTTAGGTCCAGAGAAGTTAAGGGATTTGCCTGAGTCCCATAGATTGTGTCTGAGGTGGGAGCTGATTCTAGATCCAGCACTCTAACCAGTATACCATATGGTCTCTTTATCCTTTTACATCCCTTTTCAGTCTAGAAGGTTTACCTTCACTAGGTGTTTTCCCATCTGTGCCCCTCATTTCCCATTCCCTCAAGTTTTCTCTGATTTTCTCAACATCCACATTTCCTTCCTCCCTTCTCCTTACTGAAGAATATACCTTCCTCCAAGGTCCAGTCTGGGTTCCACTGTCACTGAGTTTCCCTCTGGACTTTCAATCAATCTTATTTATTTTTTGTCCCTCTCCTAGTTGTTTAAATCCATGAATTCACCCACCTAAGCCCCAAATCTCCTATTTCCTTTCCTCTTCCCTTTATATGATGCAATAGAGTTCATGAAGTGACTTTAGGGCCACGGAACTGGGGAATGATTAGAGGGACAATTTGCAGACTATTTCTAATGGCATTTTCAGCCTCTGCTGTTACTAGATGCATCCAGATGCATGGGACTGAAAGAAAAAGGTTTTGGGGAATTCTTGAGAGAATCCATCTCTTGACCACCTGCTGCTCCTTACTGAAGTGTGTCAGCCCTGAAGGCCCTAGAAGGCATTAAGGACATGCAAGCCCAGCTGTGGCAAATGGGACCATATACCTCTCCCAATTAAGGGAGCTCTTCTTGGGAGGGAGAGGAAGTCCCCATTTGGAGGTTTCCCAGGCAACAGAACTGGGAGGCTACATCTCTCAAGGTGCCTTACATTATCTTTTTCCATGTCCCTAAGAAATTATTTGTACATGCTAGAGGAACTTCAAGTCCCTAAATGTAACACACCTCCAGATTTATTTTCACAATAGAGAATCTATGAAAGCAAGGATCAGGTCAGGCCAAATAAGCACAAGGTGTTTTGTTTGTTTTTGTGACTTCAGCTCTCTCTATCCCTACTTCCCAATGCCCAGACAAATATATCAATAAATGGAAACTCATATGTATATAGATATAGATAAAGCACATAACCACAACTTTCCCTGTATCATTTCTTACTTCTCCTGACCCTTGAATATTTAGAACTCTCAGACAACAAGCTAGTCTGTCTCCTCTATATCCACTGGCCCCTCACTCCCACTCTACAAACTGATTTGGGAGGTGTGTAGGGTGGGGGAAGAGTGAGTGTACCTCTTTCATTCCTCTCTCCTTCTGTTTAAACATCTCCCTTTCCTATCATTGGTGACCAGTTATCTCACTGTCCCTTGTCTTTAAAGAGTTCCCTCCCACCTAATAAGGCTGACTAGGTCAAATCTTCCCCAGGGTGAGCTAGGCTGAGTCACATTTACTCCCAAGGGCTTCTCAGTAGAAACCAAACCAAGGAACCCCTCTGCTATCCCTTTTTATGTCTGAATCCCCATAGATACTACTGAGTGTGCACAGTAGGTGTTTAATAAATGTTGGGTGACTGATGTATTGATTTATGGCTAATATAATTATGTTCAATTCCTCCCCCCACACACGCACCTTTTAGACTCCTCCCACTCCTCTACCAGCAAACCCACCACCGCCTTCAGGATAAAATTCTTTTTTATTTCTAATTCCCCCAAAGGTCCAGGGTGGTACCTGGACGTGGTCCCTCTGCTTGTGAGTGTGTGTGCACATCTGAAAGGCCAACACACAGTGAGAAATAAGCACACCAACACACACGCGCCATTTATATAGCCCCTAAGTGTGTGCTCATCATATGCTGATAAAAATACATGCAAATTCAGAGCTGGGAGAAGCAAGCAAGCAAACGAAACCCGCTCACCAGCTGTTCCCCAAAGGAACAGCGGACCAGACTCAGGGAAGAGGCAGGCAGCCTCTGCTAAACCGAACACCCCCCCCACCCCCTCCGCTGGGGAAACGACATCTTTAATGGAACAGTCGCCTCCGGATACAGGTTCATGCCTAAGCATAGGAAACCCGGGACATGAAGCCCCTTCCTCGGGATTGGGAAAATAACAACTGTTGGCAGGCGGAGCAAACAGCATCCTCTGCACCTCCCTTCTCCCATCTCCCAGGGTTATTTTTAACTGCCTTCCATTCATGCCCTTCTGTTAGATCCTGGTAGCCCCCTCGTTTTCTGCCCCCTCCCCCGCCCCGCATCCATGCCTTGTTTTTAAACAGAAACTCTGTGACAGCCCCCCGGGGGGAAAGGGAAGGAAAGAGAGGAGGGAAGAAGAAGAATTCAAGGATACTTACCGTTCCCTGGCAGAGGATTGGGGGTGGGGGTCCTCCCTGTTTTCCCAAGCCAAAAGCCAACAAGGATGGATGGCGGAGAGGGATCCAGGAGAAGAGGGAGGAGCACTCAGGTGGGGGGCAGGTGGAGGGGTCAAAATAAGCCCAGCCAGAGACTTCTCAGATCGGCGAGGGGCTGGGGTTGGAGGGCAGAGGCAAAGGAGCCCCGCACAGCTTGGGGAGAGGATGATGCTACCCTGGGAAGGACCCAGGCGTCCAGTAGCCCCCGGAGATCTGCGTTCCTGGAGGCGACGGGAGGGCCACACATAGGGAGGAGGGGGAAGTGGGGGGAGCCAAGGGGAGGGATAAAAATCCTAGACAGCAGCGCTCACTTGTTAAGCCTGAATTCCTTCCCCAACATCCATCTCTCCCTCTCTCCCGTGCGCGCTCTCCCTTTCTCTCTCTCCTCCCTCTCTTCCGAAGCAGAAGCAGCAGCAGCAGCAGCACACGCCTCCCCGGGCGGGGGCGGGGCCAGGGCCGGGCCGAGGGTGTGGCAAGTGAAGCTGTCGCCAGGGGCGCCTACCCAGGAGGGCGCAGGGGGCGGGCACAGTCACGACGCCGCAATGCCCTCCCCCGCCCCACCCCCTCCCCAAGGACCCTGCCGCCCCCCCCACACACCCCCTAGGGAAGGCGGGCTGTCTGGGATGTTGCTTCTTGCTCCTCCACTCTGAAAGCCTTCCATAGGGTCGTCTCCGGCGCACCCCATCACCACCACCACCCCCCCACATGCATGAAAAGTGGGGGTGCGGGAGGGAGAGGGAGGGAGAAGGAGAGAGGAGAAGGAGGAGGATCCCTGGGAAGTGGGAGGGTGGAGAACCGACGGCCAGCCGCGGAGCTAAAATGAGGGACCAGGCTGGGAGACCCCAAAGGCGCAGAGCCTGGAGCTTTGGGAACCCCGGTTTACCCCCCAGCTGGAATCTCCTCACCCCCGACTCTGTGTGTGTGTGTGTGTGTCTGTCTGTCTGTATGTCTGTGTGTGTCTGTGTGTGTGTGTGTCTGTCTGTATGTCTGTGTGTGTGTCTGTGTGTGTGTGTGCATGTGTGTGTGTGTGTGCCAGCATGCATTCATCTCTCCTAACCCTCCCTTTGTTTCTGGCTTGGCCTCCTCCCTCCGATCCTGCTTTCCTCTCTAAGCTCTAATCCCACCCGCGGGCCCCTAGCTTCTCCTGTCCTCGAGCTGCGTGGGGGTGAGTTTCTCGTCCTCCACTCTTTGCTGCCCTCGGAGCGAGGATGCTCTTTTCCCTCTTTACCCCTCCTCCCCCTTCTCCTTCTCCTTTTCTACACACCAGGGGATTTCAGGGAAAGGACTGGGGGGCTTCTGGGCTGGAAAGGGATAGAAAGGATGGCGATATCCTTCCCCTCTCCCCACCTCCTCTCTTGGAAGATGAGTCCGACAGTTCCCAAGTACTTTGCCCTGCCTGGGGTTCCACTCTCCCGTGATCCCGGACTTGCATTTTCCTAGGGGACATTTGCTAAGGAAAGGGTAAAGTCCCACCTACACAAAAACATGAAAATATTCAGTCTTTTATTTTTCTTTGTTCAATTTGGTGAGGCCTTCCTATTCGGAAAGCTCGTAGGTGGCTGTGACCCCCATGTCTCGGAACCCATACACCATTGCCCAGACAGCCAGGAGAGAGTGAAAGAGGCAGCAGGTGCCCCTTTAGGTGAGTTCCTCTTGGATCTGACTTCCTTGGAAGCTGCGATGTTAACACTTGGCCATTAATATGCCGCTTGCAATGGATGTAGTCTGGAGTTCATTTAAAAAAGAAAGGAAAAGAAAAAAAACTAAAAGGGTTTTTTTTGGTCTGTAAGTACGTGCCTTGGGTTTCTCATTTTTATAGAAAAGTTAAAGCGGCTGAGGAGGGGAGAGAGACTGGTCACAACTAGGCTTCTGTCCCCTTCCTCATCAGTCAGAGCATCTGAGATCCTTGACTCAACCAGGGTTCCCCCTTTCCGAACTCTCCCCATCTGATCAAAGGGAGAACAAGCCTGAGCAACCCAAGGCTTGTCTTCTCCCCAGAGGCTTGGGCCAACCCCAAAGGATGGCTTTGTTCACAGACTGTGTTGGCATTCTCCCTTTGTGGCAATACATTAATTATTGAGAGAAATATTCACGAGTTGAATTATAGATATGCCTCGGCACACCTCTCCACTCCAGACCGGTAAAAAGAAGCCTGATGAGGGGATTTTAAATATAATAACAATAAGCTTGTTTTTCTTTTTACATTAAATATACTTTAAAAGTATGACCAGGCTGACGGAGTAGCAGAGGTTACTAAACCCCATTACCAACCTGAAAGTTTCACTTGTGGACTCTGGGCCAAGTTGCTCTTCAGGAAAGAGAGAAGCAGACAAATATACCTTTTCATTTATGTGTTGTTATAACCTCAGACCCTCCTTATGTCTCCCTCAGCAGCTCATTCAGTATATTACAAGGATCGGTCTTTTAAAAAGTTGTTTAGAAATGTTTGCACTAGGCCAGAGTGGGGATTGGGCATAAACAAGGTAGACAGTTACCGGTCTCCACCACATTTTTAATATGCTTTTTATGAATGTAAATATTTTAACATGAGGAAATTCAACATTCTGCGGCATAATAATAGCATTTCCATGATGCTTGAAGATTTGCAAAGTGCTTTAGAAATATCTCATTCCATGTCAAGTTGAATGTCATACAGTGGAACTTCAGAGCCTCCATTGAATAGGAAGTAAGGATAGGAGCGGGGTAAGGGTGTCAAACCTTGCCCAGGATGAGAAAAAGGACCTTTTTCTAGGGCAACTTGGTGTCCTGCTGGAGAGAAAAAGTCCCTGAGTTTGACTCAGGAATCAGTAGTTCCTGAGTTTGGCTCCTGCTTGACACTTGCTAGTGGGGACTCTAGGCAAAGCACTTGATCTTGAAGTGCCTCAGTTTCCTCAACTATAGAATGGGGCAGTGATAGCATTTACCTCACCCTGTTGTTGTGAAGCTGAAATGAGATCACATATGTAAAGCATTTTTGCAAACCTGAAAGAGCTACATAAAAAACTACTTATTCCAACTCTCCTCATGAATAGAAGCAAACATAATATAAAGCTGTTGTCTCATCAACATGAAAATGTCTTAGAGAGTAGAGGAAGGAAGAGGGAAGGCAACAGGGATCCAGGGTCCTTGGCTCCAAAGCAATTTATGAAATTCATCAGAAGCCCAGTGCTGTCACTGGCTTGGAAAATAGAATTGAATGATTGTCCCCAAGATGGTAGCTTTATCAAAAGCAAGACATTTTCATTCTACCTTGTTAAGACTGTATTAGATATGCTTCCCAGTATGTTTCCTTCTCCTCTACCATGTACACAGCCTCAAGTTGTTTTGGTTTTTTTTTTTTAATAATTTAAAGGTACAGAAGGAGTTTATAAATATACAGCATATTTCTAATGTAACATGAATCCGGATTACTTAAGCAGAGAGAGAATGGATACTACAGAAAGAGATCTTAGGAAGGCCAGAACTTTTATTAAAATCCCAGGTTCAAATCTGCCACTTACTACTTGTGTGACCCTGGGCAAGTCACTTAACCCTTTTAGGTTTCCTTCTCTATTAAATGAGAGAATTGGGCTAGATAACTTTACAATTCCCTTTCATCTCATAAACAATGATCAGTGGTCTCACAGAGGTCTTTTAAAAAATATTTTGGGGTACCTAGGTGGTGCAGTAGATAGAGCACCAGAGTCAAAAAAGACCTGAGTTCAAATTTGGCCTCAGACACTCACCAATTGTATGTACCCAGGGAAGTCACTTAATCCCCATTACCTCCAAAAAAATATTTTGTTTGTTTTTGGTCCAAAACTTGATATTTCATCACGGAAACTCCTCATGTCATTTAAAGTCTTAGAGAACCTCCAGGGGCACTAGCAAGTTATATGCCCTGCCCACTGTCATACAGCTGATGTTTGTTAGAGGCAGGATGTGACCTTGAAATCTGACTCTAAGACCCAGCCTCTAAACCTTAATTAATTCAGATGGCACAAGAAAGGATGGAGCTAGAGACTGGACCCACGATCACATAAGTATTGGGAACTTCCAGGGAAGAGATTCCCCCACTGCAAGCCAACTTGTTGTAACAGTCTTAGAGAATCACCTAAGAGAGCTCTGAGAGGTTCAATAGCTCTCCACTTATGACAGAGATGAGATTTGAGCCCAGGGCTTCCTGACTTCAAACCAGTTCCCTGTCTTCTCAGACTGAATTCTCTACCTTATTCTTAAGATCCACATATCTTTCCCAACCTTCCCAAAACTTTATCCCACAAAAAGTCTTCCTTGGTAAACTCATACTCTTCCCATCATCTCCTTATTTTGAATTCCACTAGCATTTATATAAATAATTAATATCTTTACATCAAAATTGCATATTTACTCCTAATTACTCACTATTTCATAGAAGTCCTTGACTCTCCAATTAGATTTTTAACTTCTCTGGGAGCATCAGCTCTGTCCATCCCCTGTTTCCCCTGTATCCTTCCCTGATCAGATTCAGCATGGTGCAGTGGAGAGAGTGCTGAATACGGCATAAGAGATTGATGTTGTTTCGTTATTTTAGCTATGTCTGATACATCATGGCAGTATTTGGGATCTTGGCTGAGATACTGGAGTGGTTTGCCATTTCCCTCTCCAGCTCATTTTATAAATGAGGAAAGTGAGGCAAACAGGGTTAAGTGACTTGCCCAGAGTCACACAAGGTGACACACAAGGTCAAGTGTCAGTGGTCAAATTTGATCTCAGTAAGATGAGTCTCTATCCACTGCAGCACTAGAGGACCTGAGTTCAAATCCGTTCAAGCAAGTCATTACAATTTCCTAGGTCTAATTTTTCCCTTCAGTAAAATAAGGGAGTTTGACAAAGGATCCCTAAATTTCTTTCCAGCTCTTAATCTGTGATCCTGTAATGATAACAGTTAATATTTATCTAACATTTAACATTTGAAAAGCACTTTACAAATATTTCATTTGATCCTTACCACAGTCCTGGACAGTAAGTGCTACTGTTGTACCTATTTTACAGACAAGAACACTAAAGAAGACTGATAGAAGATAGAAGCTGAGTCAGTTTCCCAGGGTCACTCGGATCTGATCAGAACACATGTCTTTCAGCCTCTGGTCCAAGGAGCTATATATCCACTGCACCACTGAGCTAGCCCTAATCCTGATTCCAAAATTTTCTATACA
Organism: Potorous gilbertii; assembly: GCA_028658325.1. Lineage (NCBI taxonomy): Eukaryota > Metazoa > Chordata > Mammalia > Diprotodontia > Potoroidae > Potorous > Potorous gilbertii. Next base: position 251,067,312 of record CM053772.1, on the reverse strand, counting down.
GTGCCACAAACATTAATTAGTTACAGTATAAAGAATGCTGTGCTAGATGCTAGATGGGATACCAATCTTAGAAAAGATAGACTTTCAGGGAGCTTACAGTCTAGTAGAGGAACAGGTCATTGACAGATTTTACTCAGTCTTACATAGTAAGAGCATTTGATTTAGAAAATACGTAAGGTCTGACAGGAGCAGTCATAACCAGCCTAATGAATGAAACAAGGTTTGGGGAGGGGACCGCAAAAGCTTAAGAGTTGAAAAGGAAGCTAACGAAGCCATCCGGTCCAACCCTGCACCTGCATAAGAATCCCATCAACAAAGTACCTCACATATGGTCATCGAGGCTTTGCTTGAAAGACTCCAAGGAGGCTCTTCCTGCCTCCTGAAGCATCCCATTCTGGTTTGGAAAAGTTCTAGTGGATGGGACATTGTCCCTGACATCCTGCACGAATTGACCTCTTTGTACTTTCCATGAATTGCTCCTAGTACTGGTTGGAGATGGTATTGTCATTGGACTGACTCTAAAGGGTGGGGAGGAAATTTGGCAGGTGAAGCCAGCAGGCCTTGCAGGTCCAAGGGACAGTCTGAAAAAAGGCAGAGAAGCTTGAAAGCAAAGAGTGAATTTGTCAGTCACGGGGGTCCAGCATGGGGGCATGAGAAAGTTCATGAAGGGGAGCATTGACCAACTGCAACTCACCTGTGCAGAGCCTTGAAAGGAGGGGGGGGGGAGAGGGAGAGAGAGAGAGAGAGAGAGAGAGAGAGAGAGAGAGAAAGAGAGAGAGAGATTGACTGTATTTTTAGTATGCAAAGTTCAAGGATCCATTGAAGATTTTTGAGCACAAAAGTGCCATGTCCAGTGGCAAAAGCCATGAATTTAGCGTCAAAGAACCTGAGTCCAAGTGCTATTCCTTCATTTTGTTAGCTATAACCTTGAACAAAGTTTGTTCTTTCGTTTCCTCTTTTGGTCCAAATTTTCTCTCCTGTAAGATGAGAGAATTGGACTCCATGATCTCTAAAAGATTCTTCCAACTCTAAATCTATGATCTTCTGAACCTACAATCCAGTCCTAAGAAAGATCACTTAGAGAGTAGTACAGCCAACCAGGTGACTAAGTATATATAGCGCAAAGGACCTGGAATCAGGAAGATCTCAATTCAAATCCAGCCTCAGACACTTACTAGTTGTGTGATCCTGGGCAAATCAAATAGCCTCCATTTGCCTCAGTTTCCTCATCTATAAGAAAAATGAGGATAATTTGGCCGTAGTGCCTACTTCCCAAGGTTGTTGTAAGTATTGTATAACATAATAATTATTAAGAGTTGAGAACAGAGCACACAGAAAACACAATATTAACGTGAGCTATTATTAGTAGTAATATGATAGTTTGGAGGGAGAGTGAATGGAAGTTGGAAAGTCTATGATAGTAATGCTTATGGCATTTATAGATCACTTCAAGGTCTGCAAAGAATTTTACATACGTCACCACAATAACTGTGGGAGGTAGGTGATGTTATTCTCCCTATTTTATAAATAAGAGAACTGAACAGGTGAAGTGATTTGTCCAGGAGCATGGGCAGGTGTCTCGGTACTTCTTGACCCCCAGTCTAGAGTGCTAGCCACTATGCACTTCCTAGCCCTGTAAAATGTGTGAGTTGATGGTAATGAAGAGGGCCCTGTACTAGGATGAAAGCTCAGAGATGGAGAAGAATGAGCAGATGAGATGTGACAAACGTGCAAAAAATATGACTTGGGAACTAGTTAGATATAAAAGGTGAGGGAAGGGCGCGAAGGTTCTACACGTGAGTGACAAGGTGAAGGATGCTGCCACAAATAAAAGAAGGAAACGCAAGAGCAGGAGTAGGTTTAAGAAGAAAAGAAATGAAGTCTTCTTTGACCAAGCGGGCTTTGTAAACCTTAAAGTACTCTAAAAAGGTTAGTTATTTTTAATATTGTTATTTGAGGGCAAATGAGACATTTAGAGGAAGCTGTCCTGTGGGGCAGCCGGAGATGCCCATCTAGAGCTCAGTAGAGAGACCAGGCGCGAAAATACAGACTTTACCATCCGCTGCGCACACGTTGGTGGTTAAAGCCTCCGAAATGGCTGTTATTATTTTTATTAAAATTATTTTCATTATTTCAAATTTTCCTAAAGTATATTGGGACGATGGAAAGATCATTTGCTAACATCAAGTTACTCAGGGACAAGATGAGTAAAGCATATACATCTTTCATCCCCTTTCTTCCCCTCTTTCTCTAGCTTTTTTCTATGCCCACACTGCTTCCTATTAACATCAAGACCCCCAGCCACAGCACTCACATCAGTCTTCCCCACTAACCTTCAGCTTTGAGAATTTTGTACCAGGTGGGTGGGAAGAAACTCTGGAAGGCTTTTCATTCCATGCCTTTCTTTCTTGTTTTCTTTGTTGCCGGTGGGCTGAGCATCCCACAATCCTTTGTAAAATGTGAATCATTCCCCTATTATTTTCTTGGAGGTGCGATTTGTAAAGCTTGTTCGCCACTACTACCCACTCCTGTCTTACCCAGATAGACTCTGTTCAGATCTTAGGGCAGAGGAAAATATTCTCTGTCAAAAATTTTAAAAAAATAAATCTTTCAACCAAAGCTCTATCATTGCTCACAGCATTTCCTCTGAGTTGTAACAAAGAGACTTCCGCAGAGGTATTAGCTCCTGGGTGAGTTTACATGGGTCTCATAACATATCTTACACCATTCCCTTCTCTCCATGAGCACAACCCTAATCCAGATACTTGAGATTTCTCGTCTCCTAACTGACCTCCGTGTATCTGCCTCTTTCCCTCTCCTGTGCATACTCCATGCAACTGCCAAATGGATATCCCTAAGCCAAACACCTGACTACATACTCCACTGCTCAAGCAGCTTACGTGGCTCCCTATTGCCTTTAAAATGAACTACCAATTCTTTTACTGGGTGGGCACTCAGTTCTTCGTAGTTCTTTCTTTTTTCAGACTAGTTAGATTTTATTCCCCCTCACATACCCTGTTACAGTCAAACCAGCCAACGTTCTGTTCTCCATAAACAACACTCCAAACCCATCTTTCTTGATTATTCCCTTTTCACAAACTGTACTCTATGTCTGGGATGTTCTCCATCCTCATCTCTGCCTCTCAGAAGTTTTTGCTCTTCTTCAGAGGTCAAGGGTTCCCACCTAGACAGGGCATTTGCTGGTCACCACAGGTGATGGTGTTTTTCATTCCCAGAGGGGGAAATCGTATTTATTTTGCATATGTTTCATATTGGTTTATCTGCGCACATTTTTTCTCTAGTACGCTGGAAGGCCCTTGTGGGCAGGGGTCATTGTTTGTATTTTTAATTTCCAGTGCCCAACACAGTGGCTACCATATAGCAAACATTTAAGAAAGGGTGGTAGAGTAAGATTATTTCCGTTTGCACTTTTAAATTTTCTTCCTGCATATCTAGGAGTATATCTAGAAATATCTCTGTCTGTCACATATATATATATATGTATGTATACATATATACATACATATATATACATATATATGACTATCTAGGAATATATATATGTATAGGAATAAGAGAAATTCATTGAGAATGAGAAGATCCATGTTCTAAACTTAGCTTTGACATTTACTAGCTGTGTGACCCTAGGCAAGTCACTTGAACATTTTGTGCCTTAGTTTCTTCATCTAGAAATACATCAGTCCCAGAAATACCTTGGCAACTTGATGAATTCAAGTGCTACTCTGATTTTGGGGGGAATGAACACCCCTTTTCTTAGTCCAGCCTTAGTTTCATGATTTCAGGCTTTAAAAAAACTATCACCCTATGGCAAACCATGTGGCAATGAAAATTTTTCAAACTTGGACAATAGACATGACAACCATCTCTGTTCCATGAATATGGCTACCTGAAAAATGGACTTCTGGCCTCCCAACTTGCAGTCTCATTATCTTTACACAGCACCACAGATAAGGAGCTAAAAAATTCAGGTTAGCTGAATATGGCCTTCTTCTGTGTTTGTGACAGCAACTCACCTTTCTCCACAGTGCTTTTGTCAACTGCAAAGTTTTAGAGAAAGATGAGTTGCCTTTATAAGCATGGCAGAAGGAAATACTTGGCTACAATGATTTTTTTACTTTTCATTATTTCTGTTAAAAACCACCTCTGAATTTTTCCCAAATAACCTTCCAGGACTATAGGCCCAAAGTATGGAACTTAGTAAATAAAGAGCTGCCTAATAGGAGTTATTAGTTACTTTAATGAATACTTAAGAATCAATTTAAATTAATGTATTTCATACACAGCCCCATTGTGACCTGATGAGGGTTTTTGTGAGTTTCTCTGGCCTCTGTCTTGCCAAAAAAGAGCAAGGAATAACAAGTTGTGCATAGCAGATTGGCAGTTTCTCATGTAATCATCTTGTTATAGAAATGCTCCTTAAATTAAAATACAATTTAATAATAATAATAAATAATAAAATAATATAATACTATAATAAAATAAAATAAAATGCTACTAAAATAAAAATAATACTAATCTTCAGATGATTTGCATTTCGGAATTTAGCTAGACAAGTCCTTAGACAAAAGACACACAGTCTCTCTAGGCTTGCACTAAAGTTTTTTCCAGTTTATTAGGACTTACAAGTACTTCTATGTAACGTCTTCCCGCATTAGAATATAAGCTTCTTGAGGGAAGGGACTGTATATCTGCTTGTATTTGCATTCCTACTGCTTAAAATAGTGTCCAACATGTAGCAAATCCTTAACAAATTCTTATTGACTGGCTGTCACCCATTTCAAAGAGCCTAAGACTCTAAGGTCACCTCTTTGCCACAGTAGGGTATTGGAGGAATAAAAACTTAGAGGAAGAATGGTGAAACAGAAAGAACAAAAGTTAGAAGCCTGGGTTCAATTCCTGCCCGTACTGGTTACCTCTGTTTCAAGTCTTACTGAAAATCAAAACCAAGTTAAATCATGGCAACAGCAACAAATTGAAGGATTCATGGATCACAAATTTCAACGGACCTTACAGGTCAACCAGTCCAACTCCTTAATTTTACCGAATAGGAAACTGAGGCCTAGAGTTGATCTGCCAGGGTCACATAGAGAGTGTCAGAAGTGGAATTTGAATCCAAGTGGTCAGAGACGAGATGTACTCCTCTTTTCACTGCACTACAGGGTACTTTGATCGAGTCACTTAATTTCCCTGAGTTTCAAGTTCCTTTCATTTTTATAAAATGAGATCACACTAGATAATCTCTAAAATCTCTTCTAGCTCTAAATCCTATTATACTATGAATTAGTAAACCACTTGACATGGAAGACTCTAAATATGTTTTCATTATCTCCAATCCATCCCATCAAGACTAGAGGTTTTAAGTAGAGACCTTTACCTCATGGATTCTCATACAACCCTTCATTAATTGTACTTGTATGTCTAGCACCTTAGCACAGGGTGTGGCACATGGCACACACTTAGTAAAACATCTGGTGATTGGCTGACTGATTTCTTAGGATTGATGACTCCTTAGGAAGAATCAGTGGCAATACTGTTTGCTTCAGTCTTCAGAGCATTTTGTAGATAGGACCCAGCCTCAGGATGGGTGATGGCCTAAAGGAGAGTGTGCAAATCCCTTATTTAGTTCTTGGTATATTTCCATAGAAGCTAGATTAAAGGATTTAAACCTGGAAAGGGGCTATATTTAGATTATTTAGTTCACCTTCCTGACTCAGTAAATGAAACAACAGCGGTCCAAAGTAAAGTAGCTAACAGAGTGCCTAGCACATAGTAGGTGCTGTATAAAGACTAACTATCATCATCACCATCATCAAACTTTTCCAGAGTCACCAAGGCCATTAAATAGGAGAAGCAGAATTAAATCTAGATGCCCTCACTCCAGATCAAGAGTTCTTATACTGAGTCACCCAAGTCTTTTTAACTCATAACTCATTTGAGCTATCATCCTATTCTTGGCATTTCAGCTACACCTAATCAATATCCATGACGTGGTTCCTGTGGGCAAATGTAGTTTGAGCTCCAATTTAAGGTGCTGGGAATGACATTCAAAGTTCAGCTGGTATTGCTCCCTACTTAAGACCTTTCTGGTGCCAAGTGCCTCTCTCTGAAATTACTTCATATTTACTTTCTCTATTTCTATTTCCTTATAAATAAATGTACCGTAAGTATCATTCTTTCCAATAAAATGTAAGCTCTTTGAAGTCAGGAACTGTTAATTGCATGTCTTGGTACCTCCAGCACCTAGCCCAGGGCCTGATGGTTGTTGATTAATTTAACAGAGGCCCTTGGACTAGAAAGTAGGTTTCTTTATCTAGAACAGTTCCGTGAGCGTAGGGGCAATGTTTTTGCCTTTCTTTGTGTTTTTTAGCACTTGTCACAGTGCCAGGCCCAGAACGGGTCATTGATAAATGCTTGTTGACGGAAAGACTGTAGGATTCGAGAGCTCTTGGGCCATTTTGTTTTTGTCTCTGTACCCTAGCACCTGGAACATGGTGGACACTCAATAATGAGTGACCCCATGCACGGAGGACTGGACTTGGAATCAGGAAGATCAGAGTTCAACTTGTGTCTTTTATGCTTATAAGTTGTATGTCTTCACCATTCTGTACCTCAGTTCCTCGTCTATAAAATAGGGGTAACAACAGCACCTACTTCCCAGGGCATTATGAGTCAAACGAGATAACTTATGTAAAGTGCTTTACAATATATAATTGTATATGTACATGTGTCTATAAATTATTGTAAGATTTCCTCAAATTGCATATTTTAGAGTAGAAAGAGTCCTTGGAGGTCATCTAGTCCAGTGATGTCAAATAGGAATGGAATTACTAAACTAAAACGTATATAAGGATCCCTGATGGCCACATATTGACTGTAAACCACAAATTAACATTATTTGATATGTTCTATTTTTATGTAATTTGTTAAATATTTCCCAATAATATTTTAATTGGTGTCAGGAAGCGTTGGGGAGTATTGCCAATCTGCTCTTTGATACCTCTGAACTAGTGACCTTACCCCCTACCACCACCATTGGTTTTTACATATGAGGGTGCTAAAATCCAAGGTCACAGAAGTAGTCAGTAGTCAGTAATAAAGCCAGGATTTCATCAGTGCCTCTGATGCCAAATAGGAAATGTTTTCTGCTAACTAGATTTTAACGTTTTTGTTTATTTTTTTTTTGTCATGAACCCATTGGAAAGACTAGGAACCCCTTCTGAGAATAATATTTTTCAGATGCATAAAATAAAAGAATGAGTACAAAGAAGACCAAATATATTGAAATACAGCTGTCAAAATAACTTTTAAACATGTTAATAAACTCCAGACTAAGAACGCCTGCACCATACCATGTATACCACATCCCTCATTCTTGGCTCTCCCAAAAGCAGATAAGCAAATTAGTTGAAGGACGGGGACTCCCTCTGAAAGAGAGGCACCAATAATTCATTAACTCTAAATCTGTATAAAGAGCACCTCTGCAAAATTATTGTATGTGATCCAATGGTATTCATACAATGTTGACATTGCATAGGCTTTACCAGAGGAAATGAACAGGTGTTTTGGAGGATGAGAAGGGAAGGATGGATGGACGGGTGGCAGTTTGTATTATTGGAGGGAGTACTCAAATTCACAAGATCACAGATCCATTACACTCTTGAAATATTAATTTTTAAGCCCCTGAAAATTTGGTAACCATGTTCAAATATGAGGAGGTACTTTCAAAAAAAGTGGAAACTCTTCTGATAATTCATCTTCCCCTCCCCACCTTGACTCCATATTATAATTTGGAAAACAAAAGATAGTTTCTCCCTTTTGGAAAGAATATTCTCCACTTTGGTTCACCTTTGGAAACCTTTATGGGTTTCCTAAATCATTCATAAATTGAGTCTCCCTAAGTCAGAACTACTTGTACTGTGTATCTGGTGGTCTGGCTACAACTTTAGCTTTTAATTAATCATTCCCTTGATTGATGAGCACCTCTGGGCAGAAAATATAATAGCTCATCTCTTTATTTGTCTGTTTCTGGTTATGTACAGATGCATGTGAATGGATCCTGTGTTTATGTTGTCTTCTGTGTTGTTTGTAAGCTATAATGGGAATGCTAATTATTAAACTCCCGCAAATGTGCCCAGAGGCTACTGGGAGAGATGCATCCAATAGATCTAAAAATAACCAAGTCATAAATAACTATTTGCAGATGGGAATTGTTCTTGCCATCTTCTAAACAACAGCAGGTTTCCCCTTAAGATGTGATAAGTGTTTTAAGATTTGCCAGGAGGTGCCCACAACACCACTAAAAGGTAGATCATCTAAACAAGATGTGTATTAAATAGGCCAGACCAGTTTCTTTTAAAGGTAGAATCACCCACTGGTTTGGTCTTAAAACAAACTCAGGTGCACTCAGTCTCCAAAGGGAATTACAAACACTAAGTGGATTCGTTTGTTCATTCGAACTATCCCACCAATATATTTTTGAAGAACATTTTTATTTGTAACTAACATGTCAAGGACATTTTTTTAAATGAAAACTTTATTCATTCTTAATAGATTAATGCACTATTTATCCAGGTTGTAGAACAAACTGTTTCTAAATAAATTATTTGCTTTGAAAAGTTCCTGAAGCCTCTTTATTTCTTGATTTTCTGTTACACATGCATGTGGGTTTAGAAGCCAGGATGTTAGCAGGGAAAGATGTCTCCCCAACTCCCACCCCACCTTTCCCAGCAGGAAAGGAGAATTAGAGACACTCAGTAGAGGTGAAATAACAACTGTTATTGAAGAGGGTTGGAGAGGGCAGGGCAATATCATAGATCTAGAAGCAGGAAAGACCCCTGAGATTCAGGGAGGTGAGAGTTGCCCAAGGTCACAAAAATGATATGGATCAGAAATAGATGGGGAACGTCCTCTCACTCGCAGTTCTTTAGAATGCCAGGTCTTTCTAACTCTAAGACCTCCTGACATCCTCTGTTCACAAAACTACCTCTAACTGAGATGCTGTGATTCATAATAATACTTAATTGCCAGACTGAAGGAGGTGTTATTTCTGTCTAGCAATGGATGGAATTTGGCCTGGGGCTCAAACAGGAAAATCAGAGACTATGTCCCCCAGCATTGCAAGAGGCACTGAATATTTTATTCTTAAATAAATGGAATGTGATTATTTCAGGCAGTCATAATAGGTTCTAATTAAACATGTCTTTAGAAGGGAATAAATGTAATAAAGGAATTGGTAAATATTGTATTTCAAAAAATGGAACTGGAGAAATTATTTTTGTATTTTGCAAGGTACAGAGATAGTTTTCTTACTTGGCAGGTTATGGAGGAGGAGGGGAATTTTCCTAGAGGCTTTTAATAATTCTTCACCATGTGTAGCTACTCACTCTTGTGCTGCTTTGGAATAATGGAAGGAAATCGCATTGATTTTCCATAGGAACCTAAATTCCCCAATGAGGTGCAAGGTCTATATCTGTGCCTATAGCCATATGTTGGTCTAAACGTACCATTCAGTGGATGTAGAACACAACCAAACTCAGAAGAATGTGGTAGAGATCACTTGATGTAAAAAAAGTAACCAAATAAATAAATATGGAAACTTGTTTTCTAGACCTTCAGATGTAATAAAGTTACCAGATTGTCAAAAAGGTTAGAACAATGGGGATGGGAAAGAGGGAACATGGAAGGAGAGACAGAGACAAATCGAGACAGACAGAGACAGAGGCAGGGAGAAAGAGGAGAGAGACAGATCGACAGAGACAGAGAGACAGAGGGAGAGACAGAGAGGAAGAGACAGAGGAGACAGAGACAGAGAGACACACAGACAGGGATAGAGACATAGAGACAGAGATAGACACACAGAGACAGAGGGAGAGACAGAGAGGGAAACAAAGAGACACACAGAGACAGAAACACAGAGAAAGAGAGAGAGAGAGAGAGAGAGAGAAGCAGACCAGACTTGTTTTCACTTATATAAGAAACTCCCACTGGAAATCTACCACTGCAAAAAGGCGTCTGTTGTATTAGAGAACTGGATAGGTCATTGAAAAGTTAAGCGATTTGCCTAGGGTCATATGGGAAACTAAGCCTGTCTGTCTGTCTGTCTGTCTATCTATCTATCTATCTATCTATCATCTATCTATCTCTGTTTCCCTCTGTCTCTCCCTCTCTGTTACTCCCTCTGTCTCTCTGTTTCTCTCTCTCTGTCTCTCTTGCCCTTTCCTCCTGCTTCCAGTTTTCCTTAACTATCCTTGTTAGAAGGGAAAATTTGGTAAGTGAGGAAAGGGCATATCAGGAAACAAATGCAATATTTTTTAAATATTGACATCAGCAAAACATTGAGAGTGTTTATATTCATATGCATCCAGTTCTAGATGTATATGAATATACAGAAGAAAAATATACACATATATCCCTATGTGCACCTGTGTATACACCCGTTTTTGATTGATGCCTCTTATTTTTATGGCATATTTGTCTTCTGCTAGACTTGCCATGGAACTCTTCTTTCTTTTTTTATTGAATTATTTTATTTGTTTTCAGTGTTCAACAATCACTTCCATATATCTTAGATCTTTACCATTCCCCCCTCTTGTTTCCTCCTCCCTCTCTGAGATGGTGTACAGTCGTACATAGATTTTACATGTACATTCCTGTTAAATGCATGTTGCTTAGAAGAATTAAAATGAATGTAGGAAACCATAAAACAAAACAGAACATAACATAGTAGAAAAGAAAATGGTCTGTTTCTGTCTGTAATCAAATTCCATAGTTCTTTCTCTGGATGTGGAAGGTATTTTGCCTCAAGAGTCCATTGGAAATTTTTTAAGTCCATGCATTTCAATGAAGTATTGTCTACCAGAAAAATTCCTCGCACACTGTGGTTGTTGCTGTGTACAAAGTTCTCCTGGTTCTGCTCCTTTCACTCAGCATAAGTTCATATAAGTCTTCCCAGGCTTCTAGAACTCTTCTTTCTAATGAAGATATAGAGTTGAACCAAATGACCAACATAGAAATCATATCTGCAAGCATACGCCACATTTTGGATCCGCAGTCCCCCACATCTCTAGCAAAGGAAAGCTTTGGAAGCCATCTAGTCTAACACTCTCAGTTTATATCCAGGACACCCAGGAAAGTGACTGGTGCTAGGCTCTTAGTATTTTAAGAGCCAGAGTCATTTTAGCCTGTTTTTGTGCCAGGCACAGCAGCTGGCACATTGGCAGGGAGGCACAAAGGTTAATTCACTGATTTATTGATTGTCCCAAAGTCCCTCAAATAGTAAGAGCTAGAGTAGAGATTTGAACCCAAGTCCTAACATTGAATCTAGTGCCTTTGACACTCTACCATATAAGAAGGATATGCCACCATTTGTCTTCACAAAGGTCTGAAAAATATCTACAACGAAAACAATAGATTTTTTTTTCTTCTTTCATGAGTAAAATATGTGGCTGGCAAGTAGGAGGAATTGTGGGATAGTGGAAAGGACGGTCAATTGGGAGTTGGAAAACTTGGATTTGAGCCCAGGTCACTTTCTGCCCAGGTGACGTCACATAAGTTCTTAGAGTCCCAGTTTCCTCAAGTGTAAAAAATGGGTGAAGGATTGGACTGAATGATCTCCAAAGTCATTTCTAGCTCTAAATCAATGATTCCAAATCTTCTTGATCTCTTGCTTCAAATCAAAAATAAATCCTTTCCAGGTCAGTTCATCTTTGCCTAAGAATATCCAAGAAATGTTCCTTCAAGCTGCTGCTTCTATTCCTCTAAACTGCTGCTAGAGCATCTGCCTGGCAGCAGAGGACCTGGATCTGAGAACCATCCTCAGCTTCTCATTGATGCTAGGAAGGGGGACTCATTGGTTGGTCATTAGGATGGGCAACAATTATACAGGCATACATCAGAGATATTTGTGAATTTGGTTCCAGACTACCACAATAAAGCCAGTATCACAAGAAAACAAGTCACACAAGATTAGCCTATTACGTGTACAATAGTATTAGGTCTAAAAAAAGTGTATTACCTTACTTAGAAACACATTATTGCTAAAAAAATTAAAAATGCTAAATGTCATCTAAATCTTCAATGAATTATCTTTTTTGCTGGTGGAAGTTCTTGCCTCAGTGTTGATGGCTGCTGACTGCTCAAGGTAGTAGTTGCTGAAGTTGGGAGTGGCTGTGGCAATTTCTTAAAATAAGACAATGAAGTTTGTCACATTGATTAACTCTTCCTTATACTTGAACACTAAGAGGCCATTTGTAAGGTTATTATTTGACTTAATTTCAATAGTAAGAGCAGCTAGGTAGTACCATTAGGTTCACCACTGGAGTGAGAAAGACCAGCATTCAAATCCAGTCTCAGACACATAATTACTTGTTGTATGACCCTGGGCAAGTCACTTCACCCTGTTTGCCTGAGTTCCTTGTCTGTAAATGAGCTGGAGAAGGAAATGGTAAACCACTTCAGTATCATTTCACCAAGAAACCCCAAATGGAATGAAAAAGCATCAGACACAACTGAAATGACTGCACAAGAACAAGAAAATTTCAATATTGTTGTTTCTCATGGAAATAGGAAGGCTCCAAAGAGGAGGAGAGAGATTTAGGAATGGTTAGTTGGTGGAACAGTCAGAACACATACATTGATCAAATGAACTCACCATCTGATATGGACACAGTTTGTGGTACCTCCAAATAATTACAACAGTAACATCCAAGCTCACTGATCACTGATCACAAAGTGCAATCACAGATACAAAAATAATGAAAAAGTTTGATATATTGGGAAAATTACCAAAATGGGACACAGAGACATGATGGGAGCATGGGGCGTTGGGAAAAATGGTGCCAATAGACTTGCCCAATGTAAAGTTGTCATATATCTTCAATTTGTAAAAAATAAAAATAAAGCAATATTTGCAAAGTACAAGACAGGACTGAATGAAACAGCAACAGCAACAAAGGCTCTTCCAGCTGTAAATCATGTGATCTCATAGATGGATGCTTTGAGTTGTAATAGCCAACAAATAAACGAATAAATGAATCATTTCTTGGTGGCCAACTCATCGGTGATGATATCTGGCTTTCATTGGGATACTTTTTGGATAGGTGTCATACAGTCCATCTTTAGATTCCATTTTAGAAGCTTTTTTAGTCTAATAGGAACTAGCAGAGCTTTCAAGAACTCAGGGTCACATGATGAATCATACTTTCTACCCCCAGAGATAGATCTGATGAACTCTGGGTATGGATCAAAGCATTTTCTTTTCACTTTCTTTATGTTTCTTGCTTTTCTTGTCATTGTTGTTGTAATTTTGCAACATGGTTCACATAGAGATATGTTTTGCATAATTTCACAAATATAATTGCTATCAATGCCTTTTCAATGATTAGGAAAGGGACAGGAGGGAGGGAGAGAATTTTGAACTCAAATTTTCTTAAAAACAAATGTTAAAAATAGACAATTATTAATTTAAAATTAAGATTTAATTTAATAATTTAAAATTTTAATTTAATAGTTTAATATTTAATTACATATTTTAGTCATTTAGAAAATAACTCAGGATTACCTCCATGCCATGGAGAAGCTACAGAAAAAGATCTTTTGTAGGTGGGAAGGTTATTGGACCTGTGATTTCATTGCTATAGAGAGTTCTCAGGAAACTCCCTCTACCAATGTGGGTTTGGCACCTGATCTATGACCTTTAGTCTTAAAAAATTGGTCTGGGGTACTGAGAGATTAAGTGATTTGCCCACAGTAACACAGTATGTGTTGGAGTCAAGACTTAAACACATCTTTATGGATCTTAGGCTGTTTAGCTCTTAATGTACTATTCTGCATTGCCTAATGAAAATTAGCACTAGCTAAAAAAAAAAAAAACAACTTATTTTTTGCATAGCTCATTAAATGTAAAACACATTATCTGTATCACATAGTATCTGAAACAGAGAACATGGAATCTTCCTGGGACTCAAATGTTCAAGAAAAATGACTGTGTCATATTAATCCATCCAGGAATAGCACACTGAGAGGTTCAGAAATTTTTATCCTTTTAAAACATTGAGTTGTGACAGTTCACTGAGAGTACTCCCTCTCCTCACCATGGAGAGCTGTCTTCAAAGTTCCCTTTGGAAAAAAATGGAAATTCTATCCATAAAGGTAGAAATTGAAGGAGGAAGGGTCTAAAGAACACTGATTTCCCTTGAGGAAAAAGGCCAATGAACTACAAATTGAGGAGAGAGTGCATTGCATGGAACACTATAAAAAATCCCTCTTAATCATATTGTAATATCATCTGCATGAAATTGATCATGAAGTTACAAAGGATAATTTTTTTCCTCACATTTCTAAAGGGTTTTTTTCCCTGTAGTGTAACAAAAACACCAAAATGTAAGGCATCATGCAAGTGGCTGATATCCATCTAGTCTTTTTGCCTTTTACAAACAGCCTTACCTGTATTTTTTTTCATTTGATCCCCACACCGAACCCTCCAAGGTAGGGTAGGTAGGTAGTGTGGGGATTACCATTCCTTGAGAAAGACCTAGAACCAGGCATTTCAGTCTTTGCCCTTTTTAGGAACATCTAGTTAGGGCAATATCTCCGCCGACTCGCCGCCTCCTCCTAAAGGCTGTCCTGCCTGTCTCCCCAGAGGACTCCCTCGACTGTCATCCCCCTCCCCCTGTCCTTCCCTTTTCTCTTCTGGGCCTACCTTCCCAATGAATATGATTATCCTGAGGCATGACCTGGAGATCCACATGATATTGTCCATGATCACCGGAGAGTCAGCAGTGAAGAAATCCTGCTTCTCATTTTTAATGACTGTGTATGACCATAAATAGGCCTCTGCATCTCTTTGAATCTCAGTTTCCTAATCTGAAAAATGAGGGTATTGGACAAGATGGCTTCTCTGTTCCCTTACAGTTTTAAACCTGTGTTGCAATGATCCTATAATTAGCAAAGACACACTTAAAATTTTGTGCCAGGCAGTTAAAAACAGAGGGCCCTGCCCCTGTCCAACCTAGGTACCTATCAAAAATAAAATTTAAAAAAAAGTTGAGCTGCAGCTGTAGATCACAACTAGCAAAATAATTCAGGCTCATCTGGACACTGACATTATTAACATGACCTATTCTTGACATTTGCACTGCTTTCTTTACAGAGCTCATTAGAATCACATTTTCCACCTAAGTGAAAGGGGAAGGAGAAAAAAGGACTCTTAAGCAAACAATTCCATTAGAAACAAACAGATTCTCAAGCTTTTAGCCTTCTTACAAGGAAAAGTCAGCTAAACTCCTGAGTAAGCTCTTGGATCTCTTTTCCCAGCAGGACATGGAGTTACATGGAACCAGGTGCCTCGGCAAATGAAGTCCATTGGCATGCCAATGGAATCACCTTTTCCCCCAAACCTCTCCACAGCACCTTCTATATGAAACCATTCCTTATGCTCTCAAGTACTGATCGCACATCTCTCAGACTACGTTAATTTCTTTGTATTTATTCTATTTGTATTTCTTCTCTCTAGACATGTATTCCTTGTGGTCTCTTGCATTAGAAGGCAAGATTTTTGAGAGTAGAAATTGCTCCATTAATTGTTCTTGCATCCCCATTGCCTAGCACATAATAGATACTTAATAAATACTTATTGGTTGATTAATTGCTTGACTAAGTCATTTCCCAAATTTGTTTTTGCCGGTTCTCTGTCTCCACCATCCGACTTTCTATTGCTTTCCTCTAAGCACCATTTTCTCATTCTGCTTTGTGTACTGATACAGATTGGCAGTTATTCTCTGTTACTTCCCTCACACTATCCTTGTGGTTGGATCTCAGTGTAACTTCAGACACAGGGAAGGAGGATCTAGGTATTCCTTTAGAATCAGATATCTGCTAGGGGAAAGAAAATTCAAAAATCATATTTCTGACTGATCCTTGTTAATTATTTTTTGTTTTGTTTTACAAACTCAGGGTGAGTTGAACAGTTAATGAGAAGCACATGCCAAGCAGAGGGACCCCTCAATGGTTAACAAATGCATAGGAAGAAAGTATGGATGAAATATGACTAAAGAAAGGCAGTAAGATTCAATCTAAAAGTAGATGCAACCAAAGTCTTAGATGAGCAAAGAACTGAGTTTCCTCTGGTTCCCCAGCCTCAGTGCTGGCTGTAATATGGGATTTGCAAAGGGAGAAGTCAAATTGCTGAACTCAATGAAATTTCCCAATCCTATATTTTCCTGGTATTTTGTGGCTCTGTTTATGATGCTTATGGCATCCTGTGATGGAATGAGACATATACATACAGAGAAAGGAAGGTTCATTAGGATTCAAAAGGCAGTGGGGGTAGCAGGGGGAAGGAAATTAAACGGAGGAAGAAAGTCCAACTTCTCTCAAAATATGGAAAGTATTGTTGTTCATTATAATAAATAACCTCCTAAATATAGAATCATAATTTAAATCTCAAAGGGACCACAGAGGCCATTTGGCCCAATCTCTACATTTTACAGATTAGGAAACAGAGGTACTCATCTCATGACTCCATATATTTATTCATAGCTAACTCTCTCTGTCTATTTCTTTCTGTTTGTGTGTATGGGTGTCACCTATTCCTCTATTCTATCTTCATTTGCTAAAATCCCTGACTAATGACTTACCCAAGGTCATTCATGTGGGCAGTTTCAGAGGGAGGGTCCTTAACACAGATCCTCTAATGGCAATATGGCTGGCCTTTCCAATGTTGTTTATTAGACTTTTAGCTCTTTCAGTTGGCAAAGGGTACCACAGAGATGAAATCATGAATTTCAGGGATAGTAGAATCATAGTTTTATAACTGGAAGGCACCTCAGAGTTCATTTAGTCCAAGTTTCTCATTTTACAGATGAGGAAACTGAAGTCCAGGGAAGTGAAATAGTTTGCCCAAGACCACACAGGTTAGGAAGCAAAAAAAGCAGACTTTGAATGCAGGTGCTCAACCCAAATCTTGTACCAAAACCCTTGAACTTACCAGCTAAATTTGAGCCAGAAGTCAATGGATGGAGTTGCAACGACTATGAGAGTGTTGAATTTGTACCAGGAAAATTAGAGAGGAAAAGAAGTTCTTGATGGTGAGGACATGAATAACAAGGCAAATAACTTTCATTTAAATAATGGGAAATGATGAGAAGGATCTATTTCCATGAGTATTATAGATACCCCATTATTTAAAACCTTACTATAAAGATGAGGTTTTTAAAGATCAGCTTAGAGACCAATTCTCTATTTAAGATAAGAGAGCTGAACAGTAGGGAAGGGAAATGACTTGACCAAGGTCAGTTCTCTATTAAGTAGCAGAATATGGCCTCAAGTTCAGATCTGCTCAAGCACCTGCTCAGGGTCAGGGTTAGACACAGGCCAGAGGGTCCTATATGAAGAGGTGATTAGCTCACTAGAAGAGAGCAACCAGATTATAAGATCCTTGAAGGGAAATCTATTCCTCACCCTTCCTTGAATCTCAGGAAGCCTGAGGGTCTTCTCCTCCCAGTTTGAATTTTTTTTATTAAAGGGGCCATCCCTTGAGCAGCTACTTAAAGAAGCCTATTCATTGAATGGGTATATTGCATTCAAAGGGAGAATGTGGTAAGACCTTAGCCTGAAAGGGCCAGGGTCTACCATTGCATCCTGGGCCATCTGGACCCAGATGGCTCAGGAGAAGAAAGTGAGGTTGGTGGCCTTGCAATCTTCCCTCACTCAAATCAAAGTCAACTGCAAGTCATGTCATCATTTTGATGTCATGGTCTTCTTCGAGAAAGAAGGACAAAACACAGCAACAACAATTCCTTACCCTTCCTTGTATCCCTGGCAGGGATTTGCCTGAAGTAAATAGCAATGATCAACATTTCCATAGCATTCCAAAGTGCTTTTCATGTATGATTTCATTCAATTCCCTCAACCGTCCTGTAAGATAGGGGTTAATATCACCAATCACCAAGAGATTGAGAGAGGTTAAATGAATGACCCAGAATCACACAGCAAGAGAGTAATTGAGGCAGGATTATGGTCTTCTTGACTCAAAATTCAGAATTATATTCACTATGACAGCTAGTTACCTATATATGTCTGAGAAAGAAAGGAGGGTAGGAAGGAGGGAGGAAGAAAGTGGGATAGAAAGAGAGGGAGCAAGGAAGAAAGGAAGGAAGGAAGGAAATACATTTATTTAAAAGCCTGTTGAAAGATTTCTGAGACCAGAATACAAAAGAGCAAAGCAAGGAAGTAAATAACTGGGTGTCAGGCAACTACAGAGGAATGTTTTTCCTCTCTGCAAATAGGATGTACCCTGAGATTTCTCACACTATAGTAAAATAAATTTTGCAGTCTGCATGGATGGCTGGAAGCATGATAATCTGGATGATGGATGTGTACCAAGGATTTGGAATATGTTTCAGTTTCAAGATTGTGGCCAATCTAAAAAGAAGAGAATTCTTTTTACCTCCCCAACTAATGATCACAGAACCACAGAGAATATGGTAATCATCCCATCTGATCATGTCTAGTAGTTTCATCATTTGATCAGTCCATTTGACGGTCCATTTTATATCTTAGATAGACTGACATCTCATGGGTACAAAGCAACAAAACCCAGGAGATCCAGTGATAAGACATAGCTACAAATCCTGCCTTTGTCCTCCCCTACCTATGTGGCCTTAGGATAATTATTTAATCTCTTTATGTCTTAGATTCTTCATCTATAAGATCTGTAAAGGGATTACATGACCTCTGTTGCCCCTTTCTCCTTCCACATCTATGATCCCCAGCCTTGACTTGGGCAGAAATTTCCCAGAGCTCCATTGTCCCTCTCCCATCCATCCCCTTTTCTCTACTCATACCTAGTACACTAATTCAGTCCCTTATCACCTCTGTTCCTGGAAAATTGTAGTGAATTCCTTCTTGGTTGACCTATCTTGAGTCTCTCATCCTTTCCAATCTATCCTCTACAAAGTTGCCTAAATGGCTTTTTTTGTGACTCTGATCATATCACTCTTCTATTTTTTATGCTTTGGATGTTCCCTCTCACCATTAGGATCAAATACAATGTCTTCTGGTTGGCATTCAAAAAGCCTTAAAATATAGTGCTAACTTTCAGCCATTTTATACATTTCTCTCCTTCAGCCACTTGGTGGTCCAATCAATCTGCCCTTCTTCCTGTTCCCCATAAGTTATATTCTCTCTCTTTTCTTTGTGCATCTGTACTGGTCATGGTCCCTGCCTAGAACACATTTCCATCCTCAACTTTTAGAATCCTTTACTTCCTTCAAGACTCAGATCAGACACCATATTCTCCATGAATCTTTCATGACACTCTCCCCTAGCTACTAGGTGACTTCCCCTAATTACCTTATGTTTATTTTATATGTATATTTCATATACCTACATACATGTATGTTTTCTCCCCCAATAAGACTTGAACTCCTTAAGGGCAGGGACTATTTCAGTTTGGGTTTTTGTATTTTCTATGTCAGGCATATGATTGGTATTTATTTGTTGACTGGCACATCTGCCCCCATCTCTACCACATTAAAAGGTTTGGACTAGGTGATCTCAACTACTTCATCTAGATCTCCTGATTTTTACACAGCTTTACAGCTCCTCTGGAAAACTCCTATCCATCAATCATCTCTCCCAACCCTCTTCGCCCCCCCAAAAATTAAGTGCATGAGATATTAAAGAATAATGTGCTGTTTCACCTAGGCAGGCCCCTTTCTGACTCATCAGTACCTTTAAAAGAGCATCAGCTTTGAGGGAGTACATGAGCTCACCTTCATGAGCTCTCCAACTCTTGAAAAAGTAATGACCTGTCAATGTAGTTTCTCCAAAGAAATAGTAAAGGCACCTATTCCACCAACCTGGAGAAGGGAGAAATGGGACTATTATGAGGACTTGGTATATATAGACTCATGACATTGCTTTAGCTGAAAAGAGAGAGAAATGAGCTAAATGTTTCTCTCTCAGGTACAAGGCTCAGAAGTATTTACCATTTTCGATCTATAAGAGCAAAGCAGCCTCTCACCACCCCAGCTTATTGCACTGTTATGTAATATTCCATGACTTAACAAGTGGCATGTCTCACTGACAAGAGCATCTTCTCATCACAGATGTAAACTGCTATATAGCTAATAACATCTCCAAAAGTCATTGGAGCTTATTTTCGTTCTTCATGGAAATAATGCCATGTTATAGCATAGTCCAATTCATAGAATAGGAAAAGAGCAAAGCACCATCCCACCCCCATTTCTCCTCTCAAAGGACAGACACTGGTTGCTTTTATAAGCCAAGAAGGCTTAGAGGTGGCCCCAAGAGGAAGAGGGAGTTAATTCATCTTTATAAGATTCATATTATCCAACAGATTTGTACTTCAAACATCCTTCAAGGGAGTCCCATGTAATTCTCCTCTATTTTTTGAAAATTTTGTTTCTGAGATTATTAAAGGTTACCTATAAATATATATTTTTTCTATTTAAATTCATACTGTTGCTGTCAAAGGGGAAAGCACAAATCTTGACTACTATAAATAAATTGGCATTCCTGAGATATGTGACCCATGTTTTGCACTGACTGCTGCAAAATATGCTTTCCTTGGCTAGGAAATCAGGAACATATGCAGGTGTTTTGTTTTGTTTGTCTTAATTTTTTAAGCAATGATTCCACACACACACGATATTGGGCCACAGAAAATGGCAAGAATCTGGAGGCTAAAGAGACTTCCAGTTGAGTCCTGAGGATCTCCAGTAAGGAAATACCCACTAAATGCCACAATGGATTATGACTCTGGTGAAGATTTTTAGCTTTAACCTTCTATGTTTCATTTATTCTAAGATAAGCAAATCATCTATGTAACTAATCATCGGCATATGACCAATTTTTCCAGTATTGGTTAGTGATTTATCTTTTGTCATCATTCCCGTTTGACCAGTATGTGCATTTTTTTTAAATGGATGAAGAGGGGCAGTTTTACTGCTCATCCTTCACTTTCATAGAGGACCCGTGATATCATGGGGTGATGTCTTGTCTTGCTTGTGTTGGATTTAAGTGAGGCAGAGTTCCACAGTCATCAGCCTCACTCTCTCTTCCAGTGGGAAGACAAAAGTCATGATGATTGGCAATATCCCAGGATACCATGGGTGCCATTGGCATCTTCAGTATCTGGCCAAGCTTTAGCTCTCCACAGTGAATGATCATTGGAACAAATTGTTCTCATTTTCCCATTCTACCAGGAAAGGTTTTCACATGCTTGTGGTAGGCATCCCCTAATTGACCAATGGAGTTGAGGCCTGTCAGTTACCCTCAACCCCATTTAGTTCATATGCCAAGATGGTTTTACTAGGGTGTGGCCATGGTGCATGCTACAGCTTCTTGGAGCCATAGGTGAGAGTTTTGGGTGAATCAGATGGACACTAAAAGCAGAAAAGCCCTGACAATGTTTTGGCAAGTCCTCACAGTGGAAGTGCTAGTCTTCCTTGGACAGTAAAAGTCTCAGACAAGGACTCTTTGAATGGAGGTAGCTAGAGTACTGTTGGATTAAAGTTTTGAATTTATCATTTCAAAATGGCAAAAAAAAAGAATTTACTTCGGTATCATAACTAGTTCAATTGGTTGGCAAATGCCAGTCAATTGAGCTAGGAGGCTCATTCAATAAAACTCATGGCTATGGTAGAAATCAGGAGTTTTCAAGTCTTGTATTCAGTTCTGGGTATCACAACATAGGAAGAATATTAATAATCCAGAGAAACTCTAGTGAATACCAACCAGGAAAGTAAAGGTCTCAAGTCCAGGACATAGAAATGGATCAAAAGGAACAAGAAATACTTGTCTAGAAATGAGACTTAGGGAGGACCTGGCTAGCTGTCCTTAAGTATCAGAAGGGTTGTATGGAAAAGGCATTAAACTTGACTTTGATTCCAGGAGGCAGAACTAGAAGTGATACTTGGAAGTTGTTAAGAGTCAGATTAATACTTGATATCATGGGGAAAAATTTCCCAATAATTTGAATTATCTGAAAACAGAATGGATTACTTCAAAATTCAGTAGATTTGCTGGAGGTCTTCAATCTGGAGAACTATTTGTGTTTTATAGAGAATCATTTTCATGTATGGATTGAGCCACATGGTCACTAGTTGGAAAGGGCCACCGATGTGACTTTCAATTCTGAAACGTGTGGGTCTATTGTAAAATGATGTTGGATAATAGTTTAACATTTTAAATGTCACAATTGTAAAATGTTAGGGTCCTAAAAGCCTGGAGGAATTGAGTCCAAATTCTCACTAATGAAGGAGGTCATTCTTCAACATGCCAGACATAACCAACCTTTCCTTGAATACCTCCAGTGGCAGGGAAGTCATTATTTCATATGGAAGTCTATTCATTGTTGGACATCTCTAGAGGATGCCTGGTCCAAATCCGCTTTCTTGTAAATTTGACCCATTGGCCCCAGTTCTGCCTTCTATAATAGTGTAGCAAAATATTTAAAGACAAAGATGATGACACTGAATATCAGTGATTTGAAGAGACCTTAAAGGGCATTTCATACAACCCATACCCAAACAAGCATCCTTGACAAATGGCTACCCAGCTTTTGCTTGAAGACCTCCCCTGAAGGGAATCCAACCCTAGGGCAATCTATTCCACTTTTAGAAAGCTGTACTTGTTAGCAAGTTTTTCCTTTCATCAAGCTGAAACTTCACTATTGGCAACTTCCATTCATAACACCATTGCTCTGCCCTGTAGGGCCAGACAGAACAAATTTATTCCATCTTCTAACTTAATAGCCTTTTAAAGTACTTGAAGAGAATTACTATGTTCCGTACATTGTCTTTGTCTTTTCAGGCTAAATATTCCGAGTTCCTGCACCCATCACTTTAATAACATGATTTTCAGACCTTTGGCCACCTAGACTGTCCTTGCCTGCCTGTTCACTAGTTCATCAGTGTCCCTCCTAAAAATGAGATGCTTAGGACTGCACATAATACTCCAAATATGGTCTGATCATCAGACTGCAATAAGAAGATTACTTTACATGATTCAGATCAAGGATATATCTTTTCTTATGATGCACTTGAAGATTTCACTAAATATAATGATACCATTCCCTTGCCTGGTTGAGTTACAGTTTCAGGAGTTTTTTTCTGGAAAGTCTTCATTTAACAGTTCCTTAGAAATATATTGTTTTCTTTGGAATATGCCTATTTCAGAGGAAGTTGGTCTCCCGTTATAAATGCCCTTCATTTTTCTTTCATTCCAACAGTTCTCTCTTATTACTAGATATATAAACTTGTGTAAGGCACCGAATTCCTCTGAAACTTGGCTTTTTTTTAATCTGCAAAATGAGTATACAATACAACATGAATATAATGCACTACAAATACTTGCACTATTTACCTGATGCAGGGGAGCACCAGAATTTGGGGGATTTGGAAGCCCAGCTGTCTCTGCGAACAGCAGAGCAGTCATGATGACAAAGTCCATAAAAGAGGTGGAGGTGGAGGAGGAAACATCACATGCATCAGACAATCCTTCAGATTCTGCAAAACTTGGAAACCTGGGGTTAAAGTAAAGGAAGTGAGCATTTTCATGGACATTGTCCTCTAGGCTGTTGGAAGCACTATACAACAGTGTGGGGTTTTTGCCACATCCAGTCAAAACTATCCTGGGAAGCAGTAAGATCTGAGTTCAAGTCATACCTTTACATGAAGCTGAGCAAGTCATTTAAATTCTCAGTACCCTAGGCAAATTAATACCTGAGGCACCCATTCTGAGATGATAGTTGCCATTTGAATTAATGGAGGGAGTTTCCTCATTTGGAGTTCCCTACACAGATGAGATCATAGGTTCAAATAATGACGACCTAAAAGTGTATAGACACCATAGAGACAGCTCTTCTGCCTTTCCTTGTTAACTGCTTAGGTGTTGTGGAAGAAGAACAGCTAACATTCACATAGCACCTACTATGTGCCAGACACCATGAAAATCACTTTCCAAATATTATCTCACTTGATTTTCACAACAATCCTATAAGGTAGGGGCTGCTATTATTCCCATTTTACAGAAAAGAAAACTATGGCAAACTGAGTCAAAGTGACACCCAAGTGCCTGACGCTGAATCGGAACTTAGGTCTTATCTCAGGCCTGTCCAACAGCCCCAATGGGTAGTGATTGTGCCTCTCTTTGAAAACCTCTAGTGAGGAAAATGACTTTCTTCCTAAAGCAAGCCACACCACTTCGAAACTGATCTCTTTTTGAGGAAGTTTTTCTTTCCCTTAACCATAAATCTCAGCCTCCTCTAGAGCAGCGTCCCTGGCACTGTTGCAATAACCTTCCGGATGCTCTCTGGGCCTCAAGTCTGAGTATTCCTCCACCCAGCTGCAAAGTAATTTTCCTGACCATGTCACCCCCAACATATACACATTTACACCCACTTAATAAACTCTATTGGCTCCCTTTTACTTCTAGGATCAATTAGATTGTTCTTTGGCATTTACAGCCCTCGACAACCTGGCCCTTTCCAACTTTTCTATTTGTCTTCCTCTTTACTGCCCTCCACGCACTATGACCCAGCCACACTGGTCTCCTTAAGGTGGGCCACCTACCACACTCCATGGGCTGACTGTACCTCATGCTGATAACTCATTGCTTCTCTCACATCTGCCTCTTTGTTTCTCTGGATTCCTTCAGTACTTGGCCTAGATAGAATCTTCTGCAGAAGGATTTCCCTAACGTCTCCCCTAGGTGATGGTGCAAAGTCCTCTCTAAAGTTACCTTCTATTTACTCTGTATATATCTGGTTTTTACCTATGTATGTCTTATTTTTCCATATCTGACTCTTTATGACCCCATTTGAGGTTTTCTTGGTAAAGATATTTGAATAGCTTGCCATTTCTATCTCCTACTCATTTTACAGATGAGTAAACTGAGGCAAACAGAGTTAAATGACTTGCCCAAGGTCGCACAGCTAGTAGGAGGCCGAAGGCAAATTTGAACTCAGGTCTTCCAGACTCCAGGCCAGACACTCTATCCACTGAACTACCTATGCATGTATCTTATACATATTATCTTTCATATTAGAATGATGTCAGCTCCTTGATGTCAGGGAGGGACTCCAGAACTGTCTCCCCAGAACTTAGCCAATGTCTGGTATATAAAAAATACTTAATAAATATTCTCCAATTAATTCTATGCTAAATCCTTATCTATATATTTTACATGTATATGACTTGTTTCCCCACTGGGTCATACATTTAGAGCTAAATTGGAGCTTAGAAAACATCTGACCCAACTTTTTCATTTTATTGAAGAGGGAAAAAGCCCAGAGAGGGGGAGTTATTTGTCTGAAGTTGCATAAGTAACAAATAAGAGACTCACTTTAAAAAGGCTACTGGCCATTCGGAAATATGGACTTGGGTACATAGAAGGAACTCAGTATTATACATTACATTCATCTGGGAGCCAGATACAACAAGGAGCCAGAGGCCTCTAGGTAGGACAGCAGAGAGAGTGACCAAGTGTTGATGAGTTTGTGGGCCAGGCTGGAGGCCTTAGTTGGATGAGATTAGAGAAATATCTGTGTTAGAATGATAGAGGAATTCTCAAAGAGGATTTCCTAGACCACAGTGGCCAAGCCTTTGACCAATGACACATGGCTAGAAGGGGCCTCTTCAATCCCATCTCAGGACTCTTTCTACTCCACCATTTTGGTCTCCTGGTTTTCCATCGACTACAATGCTACAAAGACTACTCTTCATAAATGTGACCTACTTTAAACCCCAAGCTTTTATCATTACAGCTGAACTAGACCTGATTTGGTAGTCATAAAATACTGTTCTTACTTTGCTTACTTTGTAGTTTTTTCTCCAGTGCCTTCTTGGAGGGTTGGACGCAGGCCTAAGAATCCTTACTTCACTGACCTCTGATTTGCATTTTATGAAACCAAGAAAATATTTGAGTCAATCAATCTGGAGACACTTCCCAGCATTTGGCCAAGTGAGCTATAACCTGTACTTGCCAGGGAAAACATAGAAAGCCCCATTTCTGGGAATTGTATAGGTCCAATTGCAGATGCCATCTTGGCTGCTAGTCATGGGGGTCACAGAAAGGAAAACATTAGCAAACTTCAAGGAAGGTTTGATGTTTTCCAAAATAAAGAGGCCCTGGATTTTAAATCTTTATCCTCACTCCAATCACTGGTAACCAATTGGATTTTCTAATGAAGTCATGCATTTACCAGGACTTTTTACTTTGCCCTCATTTGGAAGGTGAGTTCAGGATTTTGCAACAGTTACAGAAATAGATAAATTTGTTAGGTGTTAGCCAGAAACCACCCTGAAATTAGAAAGTTGGCCTGACAGGAACCCCTTCTCCTCTTGGGGTAAGTGAAGAATTTAACAATTCAAAGAAACATACATTGAGTACCTACTGTGTACAAAATAATGGGGTCAGCACTGGAAAAGACATGAATTATATAAGTCAATTGAAAGAATTCACAGTCTAGTACAGGAATATGGCACATAAGTAAATAACTATAAGACAGAATAATACACGATTTGATGATTATGGAATTACGAAGCAAATTGCTTTGTGAAGGCTCAAGTTGGAAAAAAATGTTACCAATTGGAGGATAAAGGCAAGTTTCATAAGATCATCAAAATAATGACAGTAGTATTTATATAACACTTTAAGGTGCACAGAGCTCTTTGCAAATATTATCTCATTTTATCCTCACAACAGCACTGGAAGGTAGAGGCTAATGTTACGCCCATTTTATAGATAAAAAAACTGAGGTAGACAGTACTTTCGTGTTTCTCCCAGGGTGACAAAGCCAATAGACTTTTGAGACATGATTTGAACTCATAACTTCTCAACTTCGGGACTGATATACTACCCATTGCTCAGGCTTCAGAGGTCATTTAGTTCAACTCACAAATTTTACAGTTGGGGAAACCGAGGTACAGAAACATTGAATATTGCCCCAGATTACACTGAATGAAGTGAAATCTGAACCCAGATCCTGTGACTATTCAATCCACTCTCCTTGCTGAAGAAGGTGGAATGGAAAGCATAGGTAGAAATTCAGAAGGTCAAGAAGGAAAGCCAGGGTGTTTGGGGCATTGCAATAGTGTTGAGTAGAAATGTGGAGGTGAGAGATTCACATTCAAGATCAAAAGACAGAGGGACGTAAAATACAGCAACACTAGAAAGGTTGGGTTCAGTGAGGCAGTGGTCATCCTTAAATGCCAAGTCAAGGAATTTGAGCTTTACTGGGCATCTAGGTGGCACAGTACAGCCCTGGACCTGGAGTCAAGAAGGTTGGCATTCAAATCCAGCTTCAGACTCTTACTAGCTGGATGATCCCAGGGAAGTCACTTTACCTTTTGCCTCAGTTTCCTCAAATGGGAATATATCACCTGCCTTCCAAGGTTATTGTAAGGAGCAAATGAGGTGATAATTACAAAGCACAGCACAGAGCCTGGCACATAGTAGGTACTTTAAAAAAGCTTGTTCCCCTCCCCCTTTACTCGATAGGTAAGAGTCACTGAAAGACTGAGCCTTTTGAGTGACATCCCTGTCTGACAGTTGTTTCCTATACCTTCTATCTTCCACCTCTGCCTGTTTAAATACTCCCCATTCTTCAAAACTCAGTTAAAATACTTTCTCCTTTGTTTAGCCTCTATAATTACCTTCTCCACACCATATTATGACATCTGCCACCATTGGATCATGTATATACTTTTGTTTCCACTTATTTTGTGTTAATTGTGTGTATGTGTGTTTACTGGATCAATGATGTCATTGGTATAGGGAACTCCCTCTACCAGTGCAGTATTGGCACCTACCCTTGTAACTGATAGTCTCTGAGTCACCTGGGTCTCTGAGAGGCTCAATGTCTTGCTGAAGACATTCTGAATGTGTCAGAGGCATGAATTCAACCCCAGTTTAATTGGACTTAAATTCTCTGTCCACCGCACTCTATGATCCTCATGTTCTTGTCCTGCTGTATTGTATGTCAGAGCTATCTGTGTATGGACTAAAAGTTCTTTAAGGACAGGCACTGCTCCATTTATCCTCACATCTTGCCCAGCATTGAACATAATATTTTATACATGGTTGGCCCTTTCAAAGAAGAGCTTACTGAAATAAACTATTCTTCCCCACAAAAGAAGCTGATGAGACTATCCTGAAATGATGCTTAAGGGTCCTCAGGGATGACCTGCATTCTTTGTGAGGTCCTGGTAGATAATGGCAAGCAAAAACTTTCTGTTCCTCAGGAAATCTCACTCCTGTAATTCCTACTCATCCCACAAAAGCTTAAATAAAACCTGATCATGTAACATTTAAGAGTATGTCTTGTGCCATCTTCAGTGACCAAGTGACCATCTTCCCCAACAGAGAGAGGATGATGTCATGAAACTCCAACTTAAACCACTTGGATCCTCTGGGGTCTAACTGATTAACTAAACAAGTCACTTCAGCAGTCTAAGTCTATATTTCATATGGTCCTAATCAGGAATCCAGGGAACTTAGAGGTCTTATATGGATCTATTCCAACCTCTCTTTATATAGATGAAGAAACCAAGTCTCAAATAGATCAAGGGACTTCCCCAGGGTAACAAAAATGGTGTCAGAAACTGGATTTGAACCCACATTTCTCTGATTCTAATATTTACTCTCTAGTCCCTAGATCAGATTGTTAAATACATGCCTGCCTAGCAACACTCCCAAGTGCAGCTGAAACAGATTGAAAGGCAGTTAGAAAATATTTCACAAAATGAATAAAAATACAAAAGAACATAGACAATATGAATATATGTTGTTTTCTAAGTCAGTACAAAGTCTGCATAGATCTTTACAAAGTATTTAGTGGCCCCTGTTTTATTTAAGTTAGACTCCAGTCCCTAGACCACATTTGCATCTCAGGGAGCAAGACAAGTCAGAACATAATCAAGCACTTCATTGTATGGTCAGTCTACACATTCTACAGGCACACTTATACTTACTTTCAAGCATCTAAGTTCTGCAGTTTCCTCAGTGTGCTGTTCTTCAACAATACAAGTCCTTTATAACTTAGTTATTGAGAGTAGCTACGTCTGAAAAATTCATTAGCCGGGGGCAGAGCCAAGATGGCGGAGTAGAAAGACTCACATATGCTAGCTC